>JAUTXW010002548.1:387500-465184 GCA_030620095.1 Kuschelorhynchus macadamiae
TTTTCGATTTGTAGCGACATTAAAACAAAAAAAAAGGAACAAGCTAAGTACCAAAACATTAGGTTCTTTAATCAAAATAAATCTAGAGTTAAAGAAACGTAATATTTCTGCTAAGGATTTTCCTCTCACCTTTGAAATGAGGCGTCTCTATAAAACTTCTTTGTATGCATTAGATAAAAAAGACGATGAAGCAGACGATAATCTTGTTTCCGATTCAGACCCGGAATACATTTTATTTTATAATTAAATATTTTATTTTTAATTGTATAAGATTGTTAGTTGCATTCAGAATTATTATGTTTTTTATTTATTTGCGAAAAAGCCAAAAATACTTTACATGATGGAGCCCCATGCTGCAAATACATGTTTTGTCTTACATTAAGGGGAGGGGAACATCTTCTAATAGATTTCGCAAGTGATTTTCAAGAAAGTTTAAATATTTTTCTCCTGTAAGACTACCGTCGATTATAAATGGACCAATTAAATGACCATTTAACATTCCACACCACACATTTATGCCAAATTTATGTTGGAAATTATGTTCTACTGTAGCGTGAGGATTTTCATAGGACCACCGGTGTTCATTGTGAAGATTATTTATACCATCACGCGTGAACTGTGCTTCATCAGTGAACCAAACATACCTATACAACCTTCGATCTTCATTAATCCAGTTACAGAATTGCATTACCTTTTGGCGTAGAAATGGCAAGGGAATAATTTGTTTTGCTCAAAAATGTAATACAAGACTGTACGAAAGAGTTGTGATTGTTCGAAGAAGTAGAAAGACATGTAGGTGGCGCCCCCTACAAGTAAGAGCAATACTAATATTAGATTCGAATTTGTCATACCAAAAAACCCCCGTATATCAATTTTCACTCCATTATTTACATTATCATAGATTTTATTTAAAAAATAGGAAAATTAAATAAAAACTTTAACACACATCGAGAACTAAGGCCTTGCGAACACTTATTTATATAGACTTTAATGTGTGTGTAAAATCTGTTTAATTTTTCTATTTCTTGAGTTTTAGATTTTTATATTTTGTGTCACTTTTTTAATTTCAGAATGAATACCACTCTTTGCTGCTCTATCTGATATTACGGTGGCACAAGATAAGTGGGCATTGCTCTTCTATTGGTTATCATAGGATCTTGTTAGAATCAGATTTTAAAAATAATATATATTGTCATAGCACGGAAGACGATTGTACTAACACGGATTTATTTGGAAATGTATCCTTTGATTCTCATATAATATCAGTTCATAAAAAAATCCCATGTTTATTGAATTTTTGTAACAAATATCTTAAGGATGTGGCTTGTCAGACAGAAACTGACTTAGGCAATAAAAATGATTCTATACTTTCGGAATTTCGTTGTAATACAGAGGAAATTGGGAGTTGTGCTTCAATCATGAAACTAGATACAAAAGGCAATGCACATGCCTACAAACTTGCTTATATTGAGGAAGTAGAAGAAAATTCTGTATCTATAGAAGACCACGTTCTAGAAAATAATAATACTCTATATCATACTGCACATGATATTACATTTAGTAGTATTTTGGATAAAGATGAAAAACAAGAATGGAAGACTATCTTAAAAGAAACTTTGCAAACTGTTAAAAAGGTTGAAGAATCTTATTTTTATGATGATTATGAAACCTTTAAGAAAGAAGATTTTAACCAAATAGGCGAAAAGGGGACTGGTGAGTTAAGAAATATATATATAGGAAATTACAAAAACCAAACACTTGTTTCGGATGAAAGCTAATTTATAGATATTTTATCAGTTATTTAAATATTTCAACTCCAATGTCAGTTCCAAAAAAAGCACGCACTTGATTTTTGACCTAAGTCTAATGTCTTGTATTTTTTTATAGCAGCGGATTGATTTTAAAAATATTTTTTTATATGTAGGTAATGCCTTGGTTTCAGCAAAAATTGAAGAAATGAAAATATACGCCAAATTTCGTGGACGTTCTTGGAAAAATTCGAGCCAAGTTTTTTTTTAACTCGCCTTGTGTATCAGTCGAGTATTTATAGAAAATGTTTACACTCTACATGAAAGATGTTTCTACCAGCATTTTATTTTTTCACGATCGATTTATTTCTAAAATTATTCGAATTACAGCTTAGTTACTGTATAATTTAAACAACAAGAGATATGTATTAGCTTCAATGAGATTTTAATAGGGAAATATGTCCTTTTTCGATCATTTTCTGACGCAGATACCGCCCCATATAATTTTTTGTTTCACCCAATGGCTGTTTACCACCTTGCACTGATCCTTTGTCTACATAACTGCAAAATTTGAAATGTTAAATCGCCCTCGTGTCTTTGTATTTCTGTAGCGTGTGAACTCTGTTGAGCCAGTTTTTAACCGAAATGTATTTTAAGTTGCCTATAGACAGCATATTTTTTCAAGGTCTGACGTGAAGGACGCGTCTCGAATTGAGTTATTATGATACACTGAAAAAACTGCGCCAAAAATATATAAATATATTTAAAAGCATTGTACAAGTTACTTAGTAAAATAAAAGGAAACTTCTGTTAATTAAAAATAAAAATGCCCAGAAATATAAAAATTGTTTAAAATGTAAAACAGGGGGAATGTTATGATAAAAAAATATATTTACACTACGTCCTTTAAATTATGGACTATTTAATACAGCAAGTCAATTTTAAATTTCTCAATTTTTTTTAGCTTATAGGCAATTTATTCTCGAATTAAGAGCACAGTAACTAATGTCTCGAAAGGCTTTCTTGTAAAGTGTATGTCAAGCAATTTTTATAAAATTTAAGTTGGCTACCTAGCAAATACCAGCCAAAGAAAACGCGATCTTTAGAGTTTATTGTGAATAAGTTATGGGCTGATCTAGAGTATTTATTGGCACAGTTACTTCATCATGCAGTTCCAGGTACATGCAAAATTATTCAAGTTCTGTATAAAGTGCGAGAATTAAATTTTTTTTTTAATTACGCTTAAGGTATTGTAACAAATGTTGTTGAATAGGTATAATGTGACACGCCAAGTTCTAAATATTTTTCTGCGGCGTTGCCAAATATCATCCAAAGAAAACTTGATCTTTACAGTGAATAAGTTATGGGCTTATCTAGAGTAATTATTGGAACAGGTACTTCATCATGCAGATCCAGATACTTGCGAAAATATACAAGTTTTATATAAAGAGCGAGAACTGAAAACATGCCATGTTCTAAAATTTTTTCAGCGGCGTTGACACATTTATAATTTTTTCCTTATTATTTAAAATAGACATGAAAAGGCTGTAATCGTTTACGATGATATCTGTTTGACTAATTCACAGGGTTTTAAAATTTAGGGTATGTTATATAAAAAAACAAGATTGTTTAAACAAAGGAACAGCACTGTCGATTTTTCTATGTCCATAAATTAAGGACCATTAAAAAATACTAGTTAATTTAAAACATTTGTAATTTTCTTGATTAGTAACCGATTCTTCCAGGCTAGTACAAGCAAATTGTAGAGGGTGAAACATACATTTTTGGTTCTTCTTAATTTTATAAAGCTTAAGTTGGTTGCTTAGAAGCTGAAAGAAATTATATCTTTAAAATACACTAGTTGGGAGCTTATCCTAGCAATTAATGTCACATGTACTTGATTCCAGGTATATAGAAAATTATATATGTTTAGGAATAGGAATTATGTAACACGCCAAATTTAAAAAATACAGTAGCGACGTTACCACATCTTTAGATTTTTCTGTATATGTCTCATAGTCATTAGATAAAGGAGTTTTTTTTTATACAAAAATATATGGCTGAAGAATTTTTATAAGCAAATGGTAAAATATTCTTTGAATAATGAATTGAATTATTATAGAATGCGCCTAAATGTTTAAGATCAAGGGGGAGGTTTTTTCTTGAAGCTAAAATGAAATACTGAATGTTTCATTGATCTTCTAAAGTAAATAAAATATAAGAATATTAAGAACGATTAAAATTACCCACAATCTCCTAATTACTATCCTACGTGTACTAATAGCCACTCCAAATAAGCCTTTAAACTTGGATAAAGTTAATACCTCTCCAAAAAGAAACAGTTATTATTATATATATATATATATATATATATATATATATATATATATATATATATATATATATATATATATATATATATATGTGTATATATATATATGTATATATATATATATATATATATATATATATATATATATATATATATATATATTTATATTACAATTTTTTTATAGCATATTTTTATCAATATTTTGGACCAGTGGTGTACAAACCAATAAGGTTTTTCCCCGTTATTCCGTCATAACTTTTTTAGTATTGACATTTTTGACGATTTAGCAATTAGTATTATGCTTAATATCTGATTAATTTTACAAAAAAAAATAAGGTACTCTTAGTTGAAAGTCGCTAAATTCAACCACGTACTAGACATTTCAATTTTAAATAATGTTGAACGGTTTTTTTGTTCTTAGTAAAAGCATTGGCTTTATAAAGCCAATCGTAAAAGTAATAAGAGTGCATTGAAAAATTAAAAATCAATACCAAAAGTTAATTGCCATGGTTATTCATGTAAAGTAATTATTATTTTTGATAGTTGAATGAAATCGTATTGATTTTGATAATGTTCCCTATTTTTTAAAATTATCGCACGTGGCCGGATTGAACTAAGATAACATTTTTGACGATTTGGTTATTAGTATATATATATATATATATATATATATATATATATATATATATATATATATATAATTATAGTAATAATCTCTGATTAATTTTACAAAAAAAAGGTACTCGTGGTTAGTCGCTAAATCCAATCACATCCGAGATTTTTAAATTTGAAATAATGTTGAACATTTTTTTAATTCTTAGTAAAAGTGTTAGGAGTGTATTGTAATATTAAAAATCAACACCAAAAGTTAATTGCCGTGGTTATTCATATCGAGTCATTTTTATCAGTTGGATGAAGTTGTATTGATTTTGACAATGTTCCGCATTATTTAAAATTATCGCACGTGGTCGGATTAATTGGCTTGAACTAAGATGACCTTTTTTGTTAATTAATTAGAGAATAAGCTTGTAACATTAAAATGAATAATGGTGAATAAATTCATAATCTTGCTTGTTTGGACACCACTGGTCGGAAATACTGTCAAGAATGTTATATAGAAAAATGTGTTTTTATACATGTTTTTGCTATACAGAGTTTCATTCCAGTCTAATAACCCGATTTGAATATACAGGGAAAAAATCGAATACAAAAATCATTCACCCTGTATCTTGAAAAAAAAAACGGAATAGTTTTATTGTAGATCCATTAATTAATTAATTTAAAGTTTTTGATATAGGGTCCAGACACACCTCAGTGTTATAGAGAGCGACGCTTCTCGTGCTATCTTTTGGTTCGTCTTTATTTTCGCGGAGTATAAACAAGTTTTTTTTTTAATATTCAGCATGGGCTTTCTGCCTCGGTGGAAGGATACTAGGCTTTAAATGTGGCGCATGTGTGTTCGCATCCTCGTTCAAGCGGATGACGTATTAAATTATTTTTTAAACAAAACATAATAAAAATGCAGATTAGGTTAAGTTAGGATTGGCTAGGTTTGTGGTAGCCAACCAAATTCCAAGTCTATATTAAAACAAGGGTTTGTTTTTTTAATAAAACTCCCGATAGGTGGATTTATCCAGTTAGCGTTATGTTAGACTAGATTCGGTGATAAAACCATCATTAAAGCCATAAACCATTATTAAAGCCGTAAAAAGCTCGCAGTTTATATCACTGCGGAGCGGCTAGACTTTGGTGTTGTAGATGTAATGTGTAGATTATGTAAATAATGTCACGAAAAATAAAGGATAATACTAATAACAATAAAGACATTAAAAATTTATACAATTATAAAGTTATCATCAAATAATTATATGCATATATAGATTATTTATTTAGTAGTGAAATCTGGAAGTTGTGGGTAAAATTTAACTTACCGATTTTTTTAGCTTATTTACTTACTGTGAAAATAAACGTCTGAAGCTTCATCTGCGTTTTCGAAAATAAGTTGTCAGAGAATGTGCAATGTTCATTTGTTTATTTAATATTCGTATTGGCCTACTAACAAAAAAAATTCAGATGCAAATATTAGATCTAATATATACCTATAGTGTTTTAGAGAGCTTGTAACAAAATCAAATTACCCAAACATATACAGAGGTGTTATTTAATTTGTAATATTTGGGCTTCTTTTAGGATAAAAGTTCATAAAAATATGTATCCGCCAGGCGTTGAATATGGGGGGCGCAAAGATAGGGTGATACCAAATGGAGTTTTTTTAAAACTTAACAGAAAAAATAAAAAGACAAATACTATGGATATAAGAATTTTTATTCATATTTAAAATCCATTCTTCGATTTTTTGAGTTAGCAAACACTTCAATAGCTTTATTATCAAAATCCGCAATTTCTTGAACTAGTTTTTTTTTCTACTGAAAGCATTGCAAACGCATTGAGTCTATCCTGAGTCATTGTGCTTCTTAAGAAACGTTTAATCCTATTTAGAGTTGAGAAGCATCTTTCGCATTCAGAAGTTGTCACTGGAGTAATACAAATAATTTCTAAAGTTTTGTAAATTTCAGAAAAACATTCTTTTAAATTATTTTTATCAGAAATAACAAAAAAGGAAGAATACCATTGCTGTCTCTATTGCCGCACATATCATTCCTATTATATATTAGGTACCCTAAGTTCGGATTTTAATTTAGCACTGTCAGTTAATGGAAGGCACTAATTGCCTCGTCAAAAATAGCTTGAGGGAAAGTATGTTTGGAATTCTGGAACTTATCTGGGAAAAAAGTGAGGCTGCTGCTAGTGTCCTGTAAACTGGTACCTATATTTTATTTGTAAAATAAGAATGTCCCAATATTTTTTTAGAACTACCATATTAAATTCATGCAAGTCAACACATTGTCTTTTATTAAGTTGTTCGTTATTATCATTATTTGTTTGTTTAAATAATGAATGAAATTTCTGATTTTCTGGACAACCCCACAGCCATAAAAATCTATCGTAAATTGTTTCCCGCCTAAAATATGGGTTAAATTTTCTTGACTTGAAGATCTCCAAACATTTCGAGACCAAAACAGGTGGAAGTCACTGGCCGTTGTCATAGCAATGGAGATGCATCGTGATTCTGATTGGCCGTCGAGTATCACGCCGTATCATCATCTGGTTGTTTTCGGCTGGAGACCGTGTGGAAGTAAACATTAGCTATCTGTCTAAAGTTTAAACAGGATATTTTTATATTTATTGATTTTAATATTGGTAAATGTTATTTAGTTATAACTTATCACATTTTAATAGATACTTAGGATTGTATTTTGTAACTATTCGTTACTTTTAAACTCAACCATGGGTGTGTATATAAGTAACCTTGTCAAGTTTTAATTAAAAAAATAGCACGCTATTTTTTTTGTCGAATCATTAGGATAAGAGAAAAGAGAACGTAAAAGTATACAAATAATATCTCCTAATAATTTTTCATTGTAGTGAATGTTTCGTTTTCGATCCGTTTTGAAGTAGGTACGCTTCTAATTCAATTTTAGTGAGCTTTAAAGTTGCTCAAAAATCTTTAAAATTTAGATATGACAGTTTTTATACAAAAAAAAAAGAAATTTTTTTTATAAAATGGATCCCAAAATATTTAATTTTGTAGATACAGGGTGTTCAAAAAAATCCTTATTATTAATATTGTAAACACCCTGTATCTAAAAAATTAAACATTTTGGAACTACTTAATGTTGATAAAAACTTTTTTTATAAAAGCTATCTCATACCCAAATATTTTTGAGCAACTTTAACCCGCACTAAAAACAAATGTTTCCTGGAAACTACAAGCCCAATGAGAAATTATCAAAAGTGATGTTACTAATTTGACAAAAAAATAGTGGCGATCTATTTTTTTCACTGAAACTTCAATATATATATATATATATATATATATATATATATATATATATATATATATATATATATATATATATATATATATATATATATTATATATGTATATATATATATATATATATTTATATATATAATATATTTTATATATATATATATATATATATATATATATATATATATATATATATATATATATATATATATATATATATATATATATATATATATATATATATATATATATATATATATATAATATATATATATATATATATATATATATATATATATATATATATATATATATATATATATATATATATATATATATATATATATATATATATATATATATATATATATATAACATATCTCTGCCCATGGTTGAGTTTAAAAATAGCTAATAGTTACAAAATATAACCCTTAAATATCTATTAAAAAAGTTTTAATTAAATAGCTTTAAAAATGTTAGAACAAAAATTCTAGAATGTTTCTAAAACTGTAACACCCTCTCAAAAGCAAAGGCCTTGCAGATATATTTATGTCTTTTAGTCCTAAAATAAGACAAAAAATTACAACCATCATTTTTCATTAGTCATCAATAAAATAACACCCCGTATAGTGTGCCTAATTGAAAGAAAAAACAAAATTTTATGTTATATCTAAATAATGACGGTTGCATTGGATTCTACGTAAGAAACTATATAACATAATATAGGTTTTATTTTTTCGATAAAGTAAAGCATAATCGAAAAATGAAGGAGATCTCAAATTGCAATGATTTCAATTTCACCCTGTATCCGTGAATCGAAGAGGGCTATGAAAAGTTTGTTTATGGCGTCTTTCATTTTACAAAAAAGGAAAACCGGAATTCCCTCTCATCACTAATAAGGGAAATACGCCTTAAAACCGAAAATCGAAAACTGGTAACCCTGATGTACATTATCTAATATTTAACCATTAATTACGTACTTGCTTTAGTATATTCATTTTTCGTTTTAAACTTTTTCGTCTACTTCCAGGCGTACCGTTCAGTTAGAATATTTAAGTGGCATGGCATGATCATAAAAATCACTAAATTTCCTTTACCCGAAACTTTGCTCCTTATAAATCTTTCCTTTTATTAGTAATAATGAAGGGTGACCCAGTTTAGTTCCACACATAGTCATTTATTAACACATATATACTGTCTTTTCAAAAATTTCTTTTGTTCCACCATATTGGATGGATACCAAACCGTTTCTACCTGTGCCATACTTGATTTTTGAGCAAAATCTCAAATAATAACTTTTTACACTGATTTTTTTAAGACCGCATAAAGTTTGAATCAATCTAATATGTAATTTTATCATGCTTATTTTTTAAATATTTTATTAGGCCGCTATTTTGTTTTTCTATCTTGGATTTGGACCAAAATGTCAACAGTTCAAACACTTGATTTTGTGAACAATTTGAGGTAAATTATATAAGTAATTTTATTTTTTTTTAACATTTCACTAAAGCGCCATTTTGTTCTGCCATATTAGAATTTTATCAGAATCCCAGCAAGCACAAGAATGTAACTGTAATGTCGCATAATGTACCCCGCAGAACATTTAACCTCATGTACCGTTAACATTGCATCTCATGTACCGTTAACATTGCATTTGCGGCAACTGCGACCGCCAAATTTCCGCAACATGTGAACATCAAAAGTACCCCTCTAGGAAGTTACAAAACTACTTCTAGGTAATGTTCACAGTTGTCACGAAATGTCCCTAAAAGCTTTTTTGTAATGTACCAGTGACGTTTCAAAATGACTTTCAAGTAATGTTTTGTTTTGTCACATTGTAATTTACATAGATGTTATAAAGTAACTTCTAGATCACATCACCTAAGAACATTGATGCAATATATAGTTTGCAGGTACCTATAATGTTTACTAATGGTTCATAGTCCGGGATCGCATATTATAACCTTGATTTTGCAGCTATTACATTTCATCAAGAATTAGATTTGCATTTTTGTCTTGTCATAATGCGACGAAAGCTGTGTGAAATGAAAAACTGTGTAATTAAATCCAATTCTAGATATCGTAAATGCGACAAAATCATACATGATGGAGAACAATTTGGGTCAAATTAAAACGATTTGTAGTTCTGACTAATTTTATTAAACTTTGTAACATGTCTGGTAAATTTTAGTTCATTTTTCCTCTCTTAATCGCCTTTGATGAGCATGTCTTAGCCATTCACTAATGGCTGCCTCAAAATCTTTAAGGCTACATTTTGTTTTAAAGTGGACGACTCCTAAAAGTGAAACATGATTTAATATTTACTACTCTACTACTATTTTAAGACAAAATGTAGAGTGACTCAGGAGGAAGTTACCAAACTTCAAGACAATCACAGCCAGCTTTGAATTCCATAGAGTGAAACTTTTTTACAGCATATAATTTGTCGATATTGAAAAACGCGCATCCCTATTCTAGAGTGAGCAACTTTTTGTTCCAGAATGGACATTGGGTTTAGTCTGATATAATTAGGTATCCCAAATACAAATTCTCAGATGTCATCAGTTATTTTATTCCTTCTACTTAAGTTCATGGATGGTAATGCAGACAATATTTACAGGGGGGGTACAAAAAATTGAGGAAAGGCCAAGGTGCCCAGAATCTAACAACCTATAAGTTCTTCCTCCATTACATAAATAATATTTTTTTTATCAGTTGTTATTTAAAACTACTTAAAACAAAAATTAGAATTAATACAAAACAAAAATATAACAACTTTTCGGTTTTTTTTTTGGAGGAATTACTCATAGTAGACACATATGGAATTTGTTCTGTTCCTCTCAACTCACCCTACATATGAGGACGAGTCTTCTTGGTATACCCATCACCATTGGTGACAATTTTTTGTATATTGCTTTAATTGGTTTAATTCAAACTTAAGGTTGGAATGCTAATTACCAGAACATTAACAGACCTAATTTTTAAAATATACTTGCAATTTTGATGCAATATAAAAATTTTGTCATACATTTTTTGGAAATCCGGTACATCGAGATAATACATTCTAAGACGTCTGTAAACACTTTTTCTAGCTTAAATAAAAATGTAGTTTTTTTTCAAAATATCTTACCAAGAACTGTCCGCAATATTTCAGTATTTCAAATTGGAAAATTATTTTTCCGTCCAGTTAAGGAGCAAACTTCAGCCAAATGATTTGTAAAAATGTGTTTGCAAATCCTCACAGTAAATTCTTTATAGGTACTCCCACCAGTTTTCTTGATGTCATTGATCTTCAACAATTAATTGATTAATATAGCAAAACTAACCATTATTTCATAAAAACCTAACTAATTGTTCGCTAACACTGTGGCTTCATGACAGATTAATTTTTAAATAAAAATATAAAATGATCACTATTTAAACAGTTATTAAAAGACCTTACGTATTGTACAAAAAATGAGTGTCAGATTTGCCTATAGAAAATTATGTAAGTGTAGTATCTTTCATTTTTAAAATCTGTGCTTACAAATGCACGTTTATTTTCAGACGAGCCCTTTATATAATTTTCTAGGAGGTCCAAATCAGCCAAATTTTTAAGTGGAAAAGTCACAGGAAAATCACACTCCGCTTCATTTTTTGGTGCTATTTCTTCAATGCGTTGTTTAATTTTTGTCATATCTAGTTTGCTTTGGGTAATTATATGACACATGGTCTCAAGCATCCGTTTAATTTCCAAAATCTGCTTATCTACAACAAAAAACACCAAATTCAAGTACATGAATTTTGATCTAGATTAGACATTCACGTGTCCAGAGGTATTAACAAAAATATATGGCAGGTGCAAACCATATGTTTCTCTAATAAAGTGCGCACATTCTTCCAATAATAACATTTTGGCCTACATTTATGATCCTGCTTATATGTTTTTGTGTAAGTAAAAAAAATTTCTTGTAAAACCCGTTTATCATGATAGAAAAAAGATATGTGGTAGAACAATCTAATAAAACTCATTAAAAAATAATTACTTAAAAGCAAAATCACAAAAAAAACATTTGAAAATTAATTTCTAGTGATTTTAACATAATAATAGTAAGATACATACCCAGAGGAACAGAAATGCCAAGGGAAGATCCAGTAGATGAATAAGCCAGGTCTCCTGTGATAAGGAAATAAAAGTTAATATTAAAACTTAAATAGATGTTAAAAATTCTACAGTTGCAAATAGTTAATAATAAGGGTACACAATAGAAAAGACTTATGTCAAACAAACTGTAGTAAATCCAGTATTACAAACTTGAGCTACCTGAAGGTGTAACGTTTCCACTTTCATTCTAAAAATAAATATAAAGTATAGCAAAAATTTCTCAGAATTAAACATTTTCAGCATCTATTAATTGTATCTAGTTAAAGTGTAAAATGTATTAGCATCACCAAACTTAAATTTGTTAAACAGTGTCTGACAATGTACCATTACAGGGTTCCCCAAAATTCCAATATCAAATTTCTTCAATTTTCAGACTACACTTAAAAAACTTTTCAGTAAAAAAAAAAAAAGATAAAACAAGATATTTTAATCACCTTTCAAAAATAAAAATTGTTCCATTAAAAAAATGTAAACATGACAGTCAAAACGACTGTCCAGGGTGTATATGCAAGTTTTCCCACACGTTCTTAACACATTTTTATTTTCTCAGCTTAACACAAAAGTCTAATTATATTAATTTATTTTCTACATATTTACCTCAAGTGGCGCCATTGCAATGATCTTCACTGCTCCTGGTTCACAATGGGAAGAAGAACATTGTTAGTAAGTTAATAGAAAATTTAAAAAAAGTCTTTGGTAAATGATATTTTTCTTCATAGTATAAGATTATACAAACCCAATGATCTAGCATGTATGAAAACATGATCAATTTTAACCTCAGAACTGTCAGCACACTCGAGTTCCTTGTTCTGTTGATCAGATCCCAAATCTAAATAAAAATATTACATATTATAAAGGTTTAAAGTCTGAGTTAAATTTATATGCTAATTTTAACTGTGGTTTTTTATATAAGATGCAGGAAAAAATGTGCTATGTTGATCAACTTATATCCATAAATAAAAATTACTTAAAAATATAAAAATTACATGCTATACTGTACATACCATTTTCTCCGGTTATATAATTCATGAATTGGATATGAATGGTTTCATCTTTCTCAGTTTTATTTAAACCTGCAAGTAATAAAGACAATCTTTAAACAAAACAAGTAGAATCTTTCAGATATTACTTTTTCTGTAATATAGAGTTAAAAGCAAACTGAAAATAGTGTTACTTTCAGAATTTACTTCTGTGCCAAGTTCTCACTTTAAACTCAGTAGGATATTTTAACTGCCATATTTAAAACTACTTTAGGCCAATGAAACACATGTTAGAATACTCCGGCTTTAGTAACTTAAATATTTTCTGACCTATAAAAATATAAAGATTTATCAAGTCTAAAAATGGGAATCAGAACTATGCAAAATAACAGTCACAATCACAATGATAGTTTAGTTCCTTCGTAGATACTATAAACCCACAGCAGCCCACATAATCTCAACTATGTTCAAGGAGCCTGTGTAGCATTTATAAAGTACTCGGAAATCTTACAAATAAAATGTAGTCAGATAGTGCAACTTAATAATATACCCAGCAAAGAAGGAATAATAAAAATTGGTGTCCTGTGGACCAATTCTGTTTGTTATATACATAAATTCTTTACTGTAATTAAATATTAATGGATTGACCATCTCATATTCAGATAATGCAGTGCTAGTGTTTGGGAGTAATACTTGGGACCAAGTTGAAAATAAAACAAAAACAGGAATGTTAACTGTAAGAAATTGGCTTTTATCTCACAAATTAACCTTAAATTTAACTAAAACTCATTATATTTCTTTTCTCTAACCAAATCTAACAGACCTCCGATTAATGGCATTTCTATTGACAATCATACACCACATGAAGTAACTCTAACACAATATTTAGGAATAATGATAGATCAATTTCTCAAGTGGCAGCCTCAGATTGATTATCTAGCTGGTAACAGGCATGGTCTTATTTATAAGTTTTACTTATAGAGAGCTTTTCGACAAGCAAATTCTAGTTATAGCCTATAAAGCTCTTGTGGAATCTTAATCGGATATGGTATACTGATGTGGGGAGGGCTTTATATAAATTAAATATTATTCAAAAACATTTTAAAAATTATATATAAGAAAAATAAACTATTTCCTACAAGCAGACTATTTAACATAGAAACACGAACTATATATATGTGCTTCAGTGTGTACCAATTTACATCCCGGCACAAATCTTCAGAGTTGCAAAGGTCATAACTATGTAACCCGAGCTAGAGAAAACAAAAATCTACAGATACCAAATAGCCATAACAATCTTAATCATAGATATTTGAACTATAATGTTAAAAACAACAGTAACAAAAAACGATTTATAATGAAATTCGCAAAGGATATATTTGAAAACTATTTTCAATTTGAAAGATTTTTTGGTTAGCTAAGAAAAAAAAATTAAACAAATTTGCTTATTATTTAATTAATCTGGCAAAAGCTAGATACATAGTATTTAAAGAAAAGAAAAAAGTAAAGCAATTTAACATATTTTCTTAAATGGAGTAATATAGCAAAGATAACCACAATAAAATACTTAGGAATTACTGGATGAAGATCTAAATTGGAATGCCCCATATAGAGCATATAAAGAACAAAATTTTACCATTCGTAGGAGTTTTTTTTTTATAAATGTAAAGATTTTGTAAGTACAGATGTAAAATATAAATTATACAAGACTATCATACTGTCAACCTGAAGATATCTCATTCTCACCAGCATGTAAATTTCTGTAAAAAAATATCTTAAACAATGCATCTAGTTAACTTTGTGCTACTTACTTCTTGTGAATAAGTGGTATTGTTACCCAACAGTCTTTGTAGGGCAACAACATTACTTTACTGATAACATTACTAATATTGCAAGTAATATCAATAGTACTGATTTTACATAGGTGAATACCTGTAATTCTTGAATCAATTGGTGTATTAAAAAAATTTCCTTGAGATTCTATAATTTTGCCCTCTATGTAAATAATACCATTATTTTTCCATATTTTAGTTACTATCATAAAACTTAGTTAACTTTGTGCTACTTACTTCTTGTGAATAAGTGGTATTGTTACCCAACAGTCTTTGTAGGGCAACAACATTACTTTACTGATAACATTACTAATATTGCAAGTAATATCAATAGTACTGATTTTACATAGGCGAATACCTGTAATTCTTGAATCAATTGGTGTATTAAAAAAATTTCCTTGAGATTCTATAATTTTGCCCTCTATGTAAATAATACCATCATTTTTCCATATTTTAGTTACTATCATAAAACTTCCATTTTTTAATAAACAACAATTGTCTGGCTTTTCAGTTGTTAAATAAAGAATTTGTTTGTACTTCAGTAAAGTTTTGTCTTATTTTTAATTGACTTTCTTGGGATGTGCACTTGTTTAGTGTTCTAATTTCTTCGCCAAGTCTTTTAACTATTTGTTGAAGAGGTTTAGCTGAGTGAACACAAATTTTCTTCTTTAAAAGAAGCATATAGGACTCAGGTGAAAAAGCACTGAAATTGTCGAGACACCCAAAGTGCAAAACATCATTGCTTAAATGTGATAAATTATGAACATTATATGTTATGTATTCAACTCCATAAATTTGACCATAGGTTTTAATAAATATTTGAAGTAAATTTTGTGCTTGATCATTTAGATGCATGCATAGGCTTGGACATGATAGAATACGAATTGCAGAAGAGAGATGCAAAAAATGCTTATATTGATTTTCCAATAAAAAAATCTTTAAATGCAACAACACCGGTATAAAGTAAAGTTTGTCGGAATTCAGTTGCTTTAAACCGATCAACTTTATTAAGACTGTGAGGCTTTCTAGCAAATTCTCTAGTTACAAACATTTTAAAAGAAATAAACAAATTATTCAAGTCTTCAAATTTTTTTGTGGGAATTCTAACATCTTGCCTGCCTTTATGTCAGAACTGTAGAAGCCTTTTTGTGACTCCTTAGCAAACCAGATGCATGTAATCTAAAGGAAACTGAGACACAATTCCTATATTCATATTTTCTAAAATAGATATGCCAATGTGATGATCTTCGTCATTTTTATTAATAAAAGAGTCATCAGTCCGTAACGGAGAGTGTATTCCAGAAAAAGTCATTCTATTTTTTATGTAATCACCTTCTTGTATGCACTTGCCACAACCATGATATCCAGTGTGACTTTTCGTACATGTTATAAAGGCCTTAGCAGGAGCATCACATATGAAGGCATTAATGTCTATATTTATTTTTAAATCTTTATAAATTAGTCCATTTTCTTTTAACTGCAAAAATTTATCAACAAAATACTTTAAAAAATCATTAGGTGAATCTGGTTTTCGATTACCGTACCCCAATTACAAATGGTTTTTCAATTAGTAGATTTTCAAAGGTATCCCACGGAAACCACCCTAAAATTGGCCAAAACTGACTTCCTGAAGTTTTAGTTAAAGGTAACCCATCAACATTAATATTTACTTTAATCTTTTCAGGTATTTTGGTTTCGTTAAGTAGACATTCAAGGTCTTTTATAATGCCAGATTTTAGTCCAATATGACTATATTCTCCTGGCGATATTTTTATGGTATCTACAATTCTTGGAGTTTTTAACAGAGTTCTAGCATCAATTAACAAGTCTAATTTATGTTTTTTTTTTAATTTGAAGCAACTGAGATAGATGACTTAATGGTAGATTACAGTTTATAGCCCATATTTGTAAATCATTTATTAACTCATTTTTGGAATGAAAATTAAGGCCCATACCCTCAGTACATTCTAGACAGGAACAAGAATCATCCCGATCATTTATATCATCCGCATCTCCACCAAAATGCATGTCAGCCTCTGATGCCTCAAAATCTGGATCATGATTTTACCCAGATGTAGAAGTTTCAATCTGAGGATTAGATGATTGACTTTTTATTTCTCTACTAACTATTTTACAGCTTGAAGATATATTGAGGCCAAGTGAGAAAGCATTTGAGGAAATACTGGAGTGGTCAATGCTCTTAAAAATCTGTTGCCTAAGGTTCCTTTTTTGCCTTTCAGATAAAGTTTTAATTGACCTTACCGTTTTTCTTGCTTACACCACAAAACACTGTTCTCGGTATTACGAAACTGCACCACGACGAACTCAGAAACTACTTACCAGTTGTCCACGAACTGAAAGAAAAACCGGTGAAAAGTGCGCGAAAATATCAAAATGTTAGGTTATCTTCTGTTCGGCTTAAAAGACTTCATTCCCACTGTAACTGGCTATTAACATTAGCGGTATATTCGCCAGTACGTTCCAAAAAAACGTCTATAGTGGATACGCTTTAGAACAAACTAGCAATATATTTTTGAAATGTTACTGGTATTTCCAAATTAGCTCTCATTGAGACATATCTGCGAATGGCCGATACATCTCTTAAAATAACATTTCAGTTACATAGCTGAATAAACATTGTTGGGAAGTTGAAAAAATAGATCCTCTGTACGTCGCAACAGAACATTTATAGATTCTTGTTTACAGTTACATTGCATGGAAGAAATTGGGATGTGACAAAACAACATCGTAATGTGACAATCAATGGACGTTTAAAATCAGATATTAACATACTTGCAATGGGTATGTAATGTTGCAAAGCAATGTCATTACGTTGATAAAGAAAAAACATCGCGAAACGCCCAGTTACGTTCCGTGCTAGCTGGGATGTTACCCGGTCATTTCCATGTTATCCTTAATTTTTGACCATTCTGAAGTCAACCGGGTAAGTAGCTTTTAGCTATGCTGCGAACTGACAGATATACCGACCAATAGTCCGACGGAATAGAGAAAACATACTTTTTGGCATCTAGGGACGCTAAAACGTGAAGATATGTAAAACCTAGGACGGTGATTTTTTCACGATCACAGAGACATTTAGCCGCTATTTTCTTCCGCCATCTTGAATTCGTACCACAATTTTACCTGTTCATCTTTATATCGCACTCAATCCAATAAGTAGTTTTTCCAGGCTGATATTTTTAATATTTTATCAGGCCGCCATTTTGTTTCGTCATCCTGGATTCGTACTAAACTTTTACTCGGTGATTTCTACGTAATACTGGATGTTTGTGCAAACTTTGAAGTGAATTGGATAATTAATTAGTTTTTAGTAACAATTTATTTAACGCTAGGCTGCCATTTTCTTCCTTAATTTTTGACCAACATTTGAAGTCGATCGGGAGAGTAATTTTTTAGCTATGCCTCGAAAAGACAGACAGACCGTCGGAATTAGGAAAATATATTTTTCGGCCTCTAGGTGAATAATGCAAAAAAATTTGGTATTTTTTTCACGATTACAATACCTACCTACATTTTACGAAGAAAGTAAAAATAACAAAAACACTGATGCATTTTATTATAAATTCGCAAATCGCAGATCAAAAATCAAACGAAAATCGAAGGAGGGAGGGAATAACGAATAAAGATCCGCATATTGAAATCAAAGCTGATAAACTCACTGGCGGATTTAGAGGGGGCGAAAGGGGCACCACCACTCCCCCGAACATACTCAATTGTTACATTGTTATGTATAACAGAAAGCACTGCATCAGTTGAAAATGGTAATTCGTCCCCCTCCTGAACGGGATCTTTAGGTCCTACCTTTACTTTATATGTTCAAATATCTTAATAAAATTCAACTACCAAAAAAAAGTCTCCACTTTATACAAATTAAAATTATTTCTCCCCCCTCCTTCGTAAATTACTAAATATTCGAGGCGCCGCCGCTCAAATAATAATTGTAATTTATTCTGTTAGCCCCAGTTTCTTTCAGTGTTATATTTGTATTTTCCAACACGTCAGTACCTTTTTATATTACTTTGAACGTGACTTGACCTTGTCGCTGATTTTTTTTTACTATGTGTAGTGAATCTTGACTCATCCGTAAACATGATATTTAACCGTTCACGAATATTCCATTTTCAATAGTTTTGAGCGACGTTTCTCCGAGCAGCATGATGTTTAGATACAAATTTAGTACCTTTTGCAAGTCTTCTAGCTCTTAAATTTACTTCTGCTAACCATCTACAAATTGTCTGCTTACTAACTCTAACACCTCGAATTTGGAATCTTTCTGAAGATTTACAGCCATATTGCACCGATTCCATAAAATCCGCAGTATCAAGAGGCGGTCCTCTGTAAGGGAGGTTGTTCGAGGGCGACCAGAACTCGCCTTACGAGCAATGCTTCCTGTTTGTTTGTATTTGAAGATTGTTCTACGAGCTGCGTTTACTACATCCATCATTTACCAAAGTAACTAATCTTGCCGTTTGGTAGGATGTAATTTGGGGCATTTTGTGTAATTTGAATCACTAAAACATTTTTTGTAATAAATGACATAACCACAAAATTAGTGAACCAAATAAGTGTCAAATATGGAAGCTCACAATAAATTAATTGCTGTAGCCAAGCCAGTTGTTTTTTCGAAGTCGATATGATGCTACAAAGCAACAAAGGGTGTATTCTTGCAGGGGCGGCTATTCAGGTGAAGTAGGTGAAGTGCTACTTCACCAGGAAAAATAAACAAACAAACATCTAAATATTTATTATATATCTCTCAAATTTAGTTTTTATATTCATTTATTCACCTAATTGGTAAAAAATAAACTGTACATCACGAATAAATATTTTACTTGACCGTTGGTGGCATGTCTTTTTAAAACTTTTACTCGAACTTTATTATAACAACTATAACATTTTCCTACCATGTTGCCATAACAACGCGTACGCGATGACGTCGAGAGCATGAAAGAATAATGTAAACCCTCGCCATACAACGCTCTCGGTGAACTGCAGCCGCAGTACACTACACCCACGTGTCGTTCAGTTTGCGGTGGTTGTTTACTTTTATTTTCGCGGATTTCGTTGCAACCGGTGAGTTCCTTTGCAGTTTGCTTGACTGTTTTGTGTTATATTTATGTGTTGTTACAACTTCAAATTCGAAGTTAGTAAATGTGATTGTTCCAGACTGGAATAAATTAAAAGACGTCTTTGAATTTATTACAAACTGGGATAAATCTGATGAAAAATCAATCCGCCTTGCGAAAGGATTGTTAGGTGAGATGAACGATTTTGAATTCACGTTTCTGGCATTAGTGTTTAATGACATTTTCTCAATCACGGGCATACTATTTGACGTTCTTAAAAAAAATCGCTAGACATTCATTTTTGCATATTCAATATAAAACGCTTCGTGAGGCGCTCTGTAAAAAAAGAAATGAACATTTTTTTAATACCATCTTTGATAAAGCAAATTCTATTACAGAAATAAATCATTACAAACGTGAGCTTGCTAAGCTTTCACCTGAAGACATTAGGGCTAAGTATAGAACCCTTTTTTTATGAAATATTGGACCATATTTTAATTGAAATGACACTAAGATTTCAAGACTTTGAAAAACTTATATTTTCATGTTTGGCAGGTTCTGCTAAATTTTCCGAATATAGTTTAAATTTTCCGACTGGCTCGTTTGAAAATTTGTAAACAGTTTTATGGGCAAATATTTTCGAAAAAAGTCAACGACTTAAAAATCAGCTTTGAGATGAGAGTAATTGGAATATATCGCTGCAAGAGCAAGTGAAAAAAATCATTGAAAATAAAGATATTTTTACCGAAGCATATAAACTATTTTCCCTTATTTTTACAATACCGTTGACAAGTGCTTCAGTGGAAAGAAGTTTTTCTTGCTTCAAATGTGTAAAAACTTATTTAGTAAATACAATACCTCAAGAAAGACTTCCTTCCCTTGGCAATATTTCAATTCAAAATGAATTTCTGGTGGAGATTAGGACAACTCATCCATTTTATGAGGATGTTACAAATAAATTGGCTGCTATGAAGCATAGGAGAATTGATTGATTTAATATACAAAATTTAGTTAAGTCACATATAAAAACATTCTGGAAAAAAATTATTTCGATATTTTCTTGCTTCATTTGCACTGCACAGCTATAATTTGGACAACTCTAAAGATAAATCGATGAAGAAAAAACAAAATGCTCGGAGATGAAGCGTCTTTCATATTTCATATAGAGCGTAAACATTTTCTGTTCGAATACTCAACTAATAAATATTCACAGGTGGGTCAAAAAATAAAAAAAATTACGACCTGAGTTTTCCATTTTTTTTTAAACTGGTTCATATAAAAAATGTAAGTCATTAGACTTAAGTCAAAAATCTATATATATATATATTATATAGATTATACATAACATTATAAAACTATTTATCAATTTAAATAAACACTAAAACTTTTATATTCAAAAGTGTTAATAACCAGTATTTGGTTACTTATTTTTACAAGTTTACGCATAAATCTACAACTATGATTTACGTACTTTCATCAAAATTTCAAGGCAAAGCTTAGCATAGAAGGTAAAGGACTAGGCCTTACCTAGCTACTTAGTCATAAAATGAAAAGTTAATCAGAAAGACATTAGTAGGTAAGTAACATAGAGAGAGTAGTGAACGGACGTACACCCGAAACACCATGAAAATACATTATATATATATATTATATATATATATATATATATATATATATATATATATATATATATATATATATATATATATATATATATATATATATATATATATATATATATATATATATATATATATATATATATATATATATATATATATATATATATATATATATATATATATATATATATATATATATATATATATATATATATATATATATATATATATATATATATATATATATATATATATATATATATATATATATATATATATATATATATATATATATATATATAACTATGATTTACGTACTTTCATCAAAATTTCAAGGCAAAGCTTAGCATAGAAGGTAAAGGACTAGGCCTTACCTAGCTACTTAGTCATAAAACGAAAAGTTAATCAGAAAGACATTAGTAGGTAAGTAACATAGAGAGAGTAGTGAACGGACGTACACTCGAAACACCATGAAAATACATTATATATATATATATATATTAATATATATATATATATATATATATATATATATATATATATATATATATATATATATATATATATATATATATATATATATATATATATATATATATATATATATATAATATATACATATATATAATATATATATATATATATATATATATATATTTATATATATATATATAATATATATATATATATATATATATATATATATATATATATATATATATATATATATATATATATATATATATATATATATATATATATATATATATATATATATATATATATATATATATATATATATATATATATATATATATATATATATATATATATATATATATATATATATATATATATATATATATATATATATATATATATATATATATATATATATATATATATATATATATATATATATATATATATATATATATATATATATATATATATATATATATATATATATATATATATATATATATATATATATATATATATATATATATATATATATATATATATATATATATATATATATATATATATATATATATATATATATATATATATATATATATATATATATATATATATATATATATATATATATATATATATATATATATATATATATATATATATATATATATATATATATATATATATATATATATATAAATATCAAGTACTGTCTTGGGATGAGGTTCGTGGATTGAACAAAGAAACTTTAATTGACGTTTCGCCTGTCAATTTCAGGCTTTTTCAAAATATTTAATTCTGCACATCTAAAAATTAAATACAAAAAGTGTATATATGTAAGTTAATAAATAAAAACAATTAGGTATAACGGCACGCACTGAAATTATTAAAACATTTATTTAAAATAGTACAGTACATACCTTGAGAAAGATGTTCTTTTACCTTGCTTGGCAGTGTGGAGGTAAGTGATACACTGGTTAAAGAATTCTATTGTTTTTTTTTTTTATATATATCCTTTAGTTTTTTTGATTATATTAACAATGTAGAACTATTTGTGGATACGGGTTGTTTTAAAAGTATTTGTGTGAGTCTGACAGTATACAGTATGTATTTATGATTGATGGAAAATAGTTTATAACAATTGAATTAAATTAGATTGTGATATATTTGGCTGAGATTGTCAATGTCTTTCCGATCGTTTACTGTATTTTTTTTTTTTATCTCGACCATTTCTTTGAATGTCAGTTTATGGTAATGTTGTTCTTTTGATAAGACCGTTGTACTCGAAAAATCAAATTCATGTTTCATGTCTCTTTCATGTTTATGTAGTGCTGTGGAAGCATTTTTTGTATATTTATGCCCATTTAGTCTATTTGATAGGTATTGTGTGGTCATGCCTATATATTTTTTGGGGCAGTTTAGGCAGGGAATGCTGTAAACTACGTTTGATTGTTTTTTAATTGGTGTCTGACTTTTTAGTGGTGTATATAAAGATTTAAGGGTATTGTTAGATTTGTGGCATACGGTTATGTCGTGTTTACCGAGAATGTGTTTAATCTTTTCAGAAAGACCTTCAGTGTATGGTAAAGATATGTATGTAGTTGTTTTATTGTTGTCATGATTATTTACAATATGTTTTGTGGCATTGTATAATTTTTGGGTTCTTCGCTTTATAATTCGTTCGATGGCTTTTAATGGGAAATGATTTTTTAAGAGAGTATTTTTAACTTTATTTAGAATGTCAACTCGGTATATAGGTGATGTTAGTGTTAGTGCACGGTCAACTAATCCTATCATCACGGAGTTTTTTTGACATTTTGGGTGACTGGAATTATAATTAAGGTAGCGGGAGGACCAGGTTTTTTTGGTGTACCACTTAGTTTTAATGCCATTTGTTTTGTGGTCTCTTATTAATGTTAAATCCAAAAAGTTTATAGCACCATCATTTTCTATTTCGGAAGTAAACTGCAATTTTCGATGAAAATTGTTAAAGAGGGAGATAATTTCCGTTGTTTTATTTTTTGGTATGGCTAATAAACAATCATCCACGTACCTTTTAAAAAATAATATTGGTACATTGGCTTTTTGTAACACTGTTTCTTCTAGATATTCCATTACTATTTGGGCTGCGGTGGAAGAGATGGGTGAACCCATTGCACATCCGTCAAGTTGTTGGTAGTAATCATCTTTGTATTGGAAATAGTTGTTCGAAAGAATGAGATCTATCCCTTCTATGAATTCTGTGCAAGTGAGTGTTGTGTGATTCTTTATCTGATTCCATTTTTCTTTAATGATTTGTTTTAAAAGTTTAGTCGGAATGTTTGTATATAAGGATATTACGTCTAGAGAGATGAGTTGGAAATTATTTGGTATTTTAAGGTTGTCTATAAACTTTTTAAATTCAAACGAATCTTTAATGTAATAATCATTTCTGCCTGTAATTTTTGATAAGCAATTTGATAAAAAACTTGAAAGTTTGTAGAATGGTGACTGAATATAGGAAACAATGGGTCTCATAGGAATGTCGGGTTTGTGAAGTTTAGGCATTCCATAGAATTTTGGTGGAACAGAATTATTTCTTCTTCTTCTTCTAACTTCACAAACCCGACATTCCTATGAGACAATCAAACGTAGTTTACAGCATTCCCTGCCTAAACTGCCCCAAAAAATATATAGGCATGACCACACAATACCTATCAAATAGACTAAATGGGCATAAATATACAAAAAATGCTTCCACAGCACTACATAAACATGAAAGAGACATGAAACATGAATTTGATTTTTCGAGTACAACGGTCTTATCAAAAGAACAACATTACCATAAACTGACATTCAAAGAAATGGTCGAGATAAAAGAAAAAAATACAGTAAACGATCGGAAAGACATTGACAATCTCAGCCAAATATATCACAATCTAATTTAATTCAATTGTTATAAACTATTTTCCATCAATCATAAATACATACTGTATACTGTCAGACTCACACAAATACTTTTAAAACAACCCGTATCCACAAATAGTTCTACATTGTTAATATAATCAAAAAAACTAAAGGATATATATAAAAAAAAAA
Organism: Kuschelorhynchus macadamiae; assembly: GCA_030620095.1. Classification (NCBI taxonomy): domain Eukaryota; kingdom Metazoa; phylum Arthropoda; class Insecta; order Coleoptera; family Curculionidae; genus Kuschelorhynchus; species Kuschelorhynchus macadamiae. The sequence continues at coordinate 412,702 of JAUTXW010002548.1, forward strand.
AAAAAACAATAGAATTCTTTAACCAGTGTATCACTTACCTCCACACTGCCAAGCAAGGTAAAAGAACATCTTTCTCAAGGTATGTACTGTACTATTTTAAATAAATGTTTTAATAATTTTAGTGCGTGCCGTTATACCTAATTGTTTTTATTTATTAACTTACATATATACACTTTTTGTATTTAATTTTTAGATGTGCAGAATTAAATATTTTGAAAAAGCCTGAAATGGACAGGCGAAACGTCAATTAAAGTTTCTTTGTTCAATCCACGAACCTCATCCCAAGAAAGTACTTGATATTTATAAATTGTAAGGTTCAAGAAGAGAAATATAAAATATATATATATATATATATATATATATATATATATATATATATATATATATATATATATATATATATATAATATATATATATATATATATATATATATATATATATATATATATATATATATATATATATATATATATATATATATATATATATATATATATATATATATATATATATATATATATATATATATATATATATATATATATATATATATATATATATATATATATATATATATATATATATATATATATATATATATATATATATATATATATATATATATATATATATATATATATATATATATATATATATATATATATATATATATATATATATATATATATATATATATATATATATATATATATATATATATATATATATATATATATATATATATATATATATATATATATATATATATATATATATATATATATATATATATATATATATATATATATATATATATATATATATATATATATATATATATATATATATATATATATATATATATATATATATATATATATATATATATATATATATATATATATATATATATATATATATATATATATATATATATATATATATATATATATATATATATATATATATATATATATATATATATATATATATATATATATATATATATATATATATATATATATATATATATATATATATATATATATATATATATATATATATATATATATATATATATATATATATATATATATATATATATATATATATATATATATATATATATATATATATATATATATATATATATATATATATATATATATATATATATATATATATATATATATATATATATATATATATATATATATTGTGAGGGTATTAGGAATCTGCTATACAGACATCTGGGTAGTTGTTCTTATGAGCCCAGATAGTGTCGGGTTGGTATTGTAGTGTTGTTACCGACCGACTAAAACCCGTCTTCAAGACGACATGGTGGGACCACCTGACAGTATTACTTCACCACGCCGCTTTGCTTTTTCAACTTCTTGTCGTTCTGTGGTAGGTTTCTTTTTTTTTCAGGATGTTAGTTGCCAGGGTAGACACATTGATCCATGTAGTCTGTGATATCAGCATAAACTGCACCATATTGTTTGGTCTTCGGTAGCTTCCCATTTCAGTTTCTATTTTTCTGCGTTCTTCTTGCCATCTGGGACAATGGAAAAAAGTATGTTCGACGTCATCATCAGGGTTTTTGCAATATATACAGGTAGGGGTTTCTCTTAATTTAAAACGATACAAGTATGACATGAAACAACCATGCCCGGTCAGTAGCTTTTAATAATTTAAACAGCCATGTTTTCTTTTAACCCAGGGAAAAATATCTGGGATTAGTTTTTTCGTCCACGATCCAACATTGTCCATTTCTGTCCACCTTAACTGCCAGTGATTTAGGGAGACATTCCTTTCTGCTAGCTTCTCAGCTTGGTCTCGCCAATATGTTCTGCATCTTTCTTGGGCCTGCATATCTATAGGTGTTATATTTGCAAGTAAAAGAATGCTTTCTGTTGACACTATGCGAAAGGCACTACACACTCTTATTGCCAGCTTTCGCTGGATTCTTAGAAACATACTTTTATATTTTTGGTGTCTTAAGTACTTCACACCAAGTTGGAGCGGCGTACAACATTATGGAATACGTGACCGCACTAAGGAGCCTACGAGTGCCGTTGCCGAAGACTCCGCCTTTTTGCATGTATTTATTACGTGTTTTTTCATATTGGATCCTTGATCTATGTAAACGCCTAGGTATCTAATATCGGGTTTAGATACTATTTCTTCATTTAGGATTTCTAAAGTGACTCGTCTGACAGGTTTTCGGTATACTAGTAGTACAGCCTCAGACTTATCAGGGGCTAGTTCCAATTTTATTTTTCTCATGCACCCTACAATTCTATGTATGGCGATTTTTTGATTATATTCACATTGTAGACACTATTGGTGGATACGGGTTGTTTTAAAAGTATTTGTGTGAGTCTGACAGTATACAGTATGTATTTATGATTGATGGAAATAGTTTATAACAATTGAATTAGACTGTGATATATTTGGCTGAGATTGTCAATGTCTTTCCGATCGTTTACTGTATTTTTTTCTTTTTTTATCTCGACCATTTCTTTGAATGTCAGTTTATGGTAATGAAAAGACCGTTGTACCGTATCCACCAATAGTGTCTACAATGTAAATATAATCAAAAAAATTAAATGATATATATAAAAAAAATAATAGAATTCTTTAACCAGTGTATCACTTACCTCCACACCGCCAAGCAAGGCAAAATAACATCTTTCTCAAGGTATGTACTGTACTATTTTAGCTAAATGTTTTAATAATTTTAATGCGTGCCGTTATACCTAATTGTTTTTATTTTTTAACTTGCATATATACACTTTCTGTATTTAATTTTTAGATGTGCAGAAATAAATATTTTGAAAAAACCTGAAATGGACAGACGAAACGTCAATTAAAGTTTTTTTGTTTCAATCCACGAACCTAATCCCAAGAAAGTACTTGATATTTATAAATTGTAAGGTTCAAGAAGAGAAATATAAATATATATATATATATATATATATATATATATATATATATATATATATATTGTCATTGTTGAAACTGAATAACTATAAAATTTCAGATTATTGTAAACAATGTGAGTGTTTTTTACTTTACAGGTTAGGTTAATTAGGAATTATAATTAAATCATAATTAATCTTTGACCATTTAACATAATTGGAAGTCAATATATACGTCTAGTGTCATTGATATCTTTCTTCCTGTCCAACATCTAAGTTCTAGATGCTCAGGGTCAATGGTCAATTTAAAGTTCAGGAATTACCCATATTCAGTAGGTTTATTCATTATAAAATTAATATGTATTGTATAACTATACTGTAATTTTTTACTTGATTAAACGTGTTTAACAAATATTCTTTTAATTTCTAATATAATTGCGAAATTCTTTTAAAATATGTCACTCTGTCTAGAGATTATGGAAAGATCACTATATACGAGACTCCAAAATTATTTTGTATTCAATTATCAATTATTCTAAAAAAAGATATGAAACTTTACGAAGACAAAAAATTGATGGTTTCTAATTTTGCAAAGCTTAGCATGCATCCTAGATGGGATAAAGTGTTTACATCTCCAAGACTCGTAAATCAATTTCAGTCAAAAAATTACTCCTATACCTGTTTACTATAATATTATGAAAAAAATATAAGGCTACAGAAAAAGTATTGGTTTTAAAACATAATGATACCGCTATAAAATTTACTTTTGACGACATTAAGGAGGTTTTGGAGTTCTCCGACATCATCCATGGTTTTTTGGGCAGTACTAATTTTTATATCGAGGAATATCTCCACGTGTATTATTAGATCGAAGAGGAAGCCAGAGGTTTATCCATAACTGATAAACCGCTCTAATGATTTGATGACTGAATCATAATCTGGATTTAATATTAACCCATACACATTCTCTTTATGAATTTGTTTACCACCTATTGGATTAAATAAAACATGTTTAGCAAAAATGGAGTGTTTTTTTTTTGGTATGTTCAGAAATAGAACAAAACATTTAAAATAAGACTTCTTAAACTTAAACTTATATAAAATATGGATAATTAGAGACTAAGACGTGAAATTAGAATAAATATATAACATATAAAAGATATAATAAAATATAATGAAAAGAATAATTATAATAAAAGAAATAAATACCATAAGTACAGAAAGATAATAACCTAACCTAATATCATATCTTATGAAAGCATTATCAAAGAAACTGAAAAAGGAGCTGCCGTGATCAGTTTTAACTTATGAATTTTCCTATTGCTTTCTTTATAGTACCAATCTTATGACCCCAAGCAAGCGTGTACTCGGAATTAAGTTTAATGTAATGCTTGCCGTGCGCGTTAGACAAGACTACCTTATTTTTAAATTCCACGTACGTATCGTGTAAATGCAAGCGGAAAGTTGAGATCCCATGGTGTATTCCTGTCTCCTCTACGTCCACCGCTTGCTTATAGTCTTCAAAACTTAATTCTTTTTTAGTGATGTAGTCGAGTGTACCCTTAGGTTTTTTGGTTAACTCTCCTTCCACATCTCCAAAATAAGCTTTTGCACCTGTTCCGTAGAATTCCCAAATAATTTTTACTGCATATTTAAAACAGATGAATTCACAGAAACTTCATATGGATTATTCTGTGAGTAGTTGGAAGTATCAAATCTGCGAAAATTTTCTATCATATAGAAATTTTCGGTGTAAAATAAAGAGTCAGTATCAGTATAAAGTTAGAGAGCAATTGATATACTTGACAGAAAGGCATACGTAATAACATAATAGTCTTATTATAGATTATTAGAAATATACAAGATGGAAAACCTATATGAATAGGTTTATTATATGTAACTTTCTGTTTCTGCATCTGGATAGTAACCAGATTTTCCGTAAAAATGGTACGGTTTTTTACGCTCCTAGTCTTCTAACAATATTTTCCAAGTAGGTAATTAGCTTTACGCCTACCTGTTTCTCTATGTTTTTCATTTTCTTTCCAACCACAGCATTGTTCATACGTTTGAAAAAATCTTTTCCATACTTATTTTTTGCAGCGTTTCTTTTTGCTGTGTTTAGACCTACGTATTTTTTTCACCAGCGTTATTGGTTAAATCGTAATGTTAAATGATTTAATGCCTGTTGAAGATTTTGAATATTTATATTACCTTTTCTTTTTAAATTAGGTATTCATTTTTTAGTAGCGTCCAAGTACATGATGTAGGAGGTAGGTTTGGAAGCGTAATAATGGGGTAGAAATATATTATTCGAGTAAGCTTTTCTTAGACTACCATTAAGGGCTCTAGCTGTATAGCTATAGCTTTTAAAGCTGCGTCTAAAGAGCGTAGGTGCTGTTAAATATTGACGCGGATCTAAACCGTAAAACGCCAGAACACTCGAGAATTTTCAAATACATCTGCGAGCAACAAAACATCAAAAATGTCGGAATATTAACCTATGTTTTACAAATTCCATACTTTCCACCCACTCTTGTAGCCATCCTTAGACATATTCTCCTTTCTAAGGAAAGAGAAAATAATCAACATACGAGTATGGAAAAATGCCCTTTTGTCGAATGAGAAATTTGGGTTCTTCATTGAAATATTTCTTTACTTCGCGACATTGCTCTGGTTTTAAATTTGAACTAATGGCCATAAAGTGGAAACTATCTAAGAGTCGCAACTTTAAAAATACCTGTTGCTTCCTCTCACCTTCCTTTTGGAAGGTATCGAGCAAAACATGTTTAGTAAACGAAATGTATCGTTCTTTTTTTATAGGCGATAACATCCAACTTTTCCTTCTAGGTTACTACTTGCTTAATTAGCAGGTGATAGAGGACCTGGACATGTGGAAACTATAGTAATAAATTTTAGAACCTTAAAGTACACGTTGCAAACAGAGTGAGCTGCTCCTCGAAACATACCGGTGGGATGACAGTGGTCCCTTACTTTTTCATCACCTACCAAGGGCGTGTAGTCCATGGAAGCAAGGGAAGCAGTGCTTTCCAAAAAAAAAATACAAAACATCTAAAATGTAATTTTTGAAATAGGAAACCATTAATTTATTTTATATTAAAAATGCTATAATATCTTAATTATCAAGCCCATAATAAATGCGGCCTTGACTCCAACCCAGCCACAATAGAATATCGAATAGAACCTATGCGGGCTGCTAGGTTCTCTGCAGCCAAGTCCCGTAGGCTTGATTTCCTGTGAATCGAGCCAGAGGTTATTGAACTTTCCACCAGCTGTTTGCAATTTTTGCATTTCAGTCGCGTGCTTTAAGTGGTGGCGGAAGCTATCGTTGAAGTAGGTTCTTCGTTTGAACGGCTATCCGTGTGTTGTGTGATACGTACGTGGCGTCGTGCATGGTGCGATATGGAAGACAATAATACGAACGTGGATATGCAAATACCGTCAACTTCGGCTGTCGGTAATAACGTTGAAAACGTTGGAGAATTTAGTAAGAAGAGTGTGTGTGTAAATGTGTGGTGTGTGTCTTAATAATAAAGGGATTTTCAACATTAAACTTCGCTGATAAGCTTCAAATAATTTTCAGTGGAAGGGCAAAACCGCCTATGAAAAATTTAACCACAAAAATGAAAAACTGTATTAGAAATTTTTATCCGAAAAAACAATACGAACAATTTAAATGACTAACAGGGTGTGAAAATATAAGTAAATTATTTTGTTGGCCATGTTTACTTTTTGAAAACGAAAAAGGTCTATGGAATAAAACCGGTTTTTCCGATTTAAACAATTTCCATAAAGCTGTAAAAAGACACATTATGTCCAGAGCGCATTTACAGGCCATCATAAAAGAAAAAGTCTTCGGCAAAACCAGAATTGAACACGCCCTTAATAAACAGTTGGAAATTAGTCACCGCCAACACAATGAACTAGTCGATAAAAATAGGCAAATATTAAGAAGACTTATCGATGTTGTTTGTTTTCTCGGACAGCACGAATTGGGATTTAGAGGTCATGACGAAAAAAGGGTTTCTTCAAATAGAGGAAATTTTCAAGATTTACTTAGTTTAATGGCTAAATATGATGATTGGTTAAAAAATCATTTAGAGCAGTCTAGCGTTTTTAGCGGAACGTCGAATCGAATCCAGAATGATTTAATTTCCGCTGTTGCAACTGTTATTCTAAAAAGAATTAAGCAGGAGATTGGCGAGGCGCTGATATCACTAATTTTAGCCAATGATCTATAGTAATACGCTACGTTAAAACAGAAGTATTCAAGAGCGATTTTTAGGTTTTAAGAATGTGTCCGAAAATCGTACAGCAGATTCATTATATACCGTAGTTTATAACGTTACTAAAGAAATTAATGGAAAGAAAAAATTAGTTGCTCAAAGCTATGATGGAGCTGCAGTGATGGCAGGACAATTGGGGGGTCTGCAAGCTAAAGTTCGAGAAACTTTCCCAAGTGTTTGTCCATTGTTTTGCTCATAAATTAAATTTAGTTTTATCCCAGTCCATCAATCACATTAAAGAGTGTAAAGTATTTTTCGTTACTTTAAGTGGCATGGCTGCTTTTTTTTCCAAGTCAGCAAACTGTACACAAGCTTTGGACTCCATTGTCCACAAACGATTGCCCAAAGTAACTTTTACTAGGTGGAACTATAATGGAAGACTTGGGTTAACAGTATCTGAAAATCGTGAATCACTGATTGAACTATTTGAGAATATAATAGAAAATAATGAAACGTGGGACTCAGAAGCAATAAATAGTTCGAGGGGGTACACATACAACATATTATCGGACAATGTTTTTAATATATTACAAACTAAAACAAATGATATTGCTTTTTGCCTAAAAAAAGTGGATGATTTTAAGTCCATGTTAAGCCAAAAAAGAGATGACTGACCTATTTTGGGAGAAAACGATGACGTTAAATGTAGAGCCACAAGTCAAGCGTCTTCGAACAGACAAGGTGGGAGATGTTCAAACATCATACAGACGCCTCTTTTATGAAATAATCGCTAAATTTTCCAGAAGTCATTGCCATCACTGAGCACTGGCTAAATATCAATCAACCTGTTTTTATTAAAAACTATACCACAATTGCCAGATTTAATAGAACTAATTTAACTCATGGAGGCACCATGATAATGTCTTCAAACAACGATTTTTCCGAAATATCAAAGTATAATCATTTATTATCTGAAAAAGTATTTGAATTTTCTATCGTTTATCACAATACTTATGACCTTTATATTATTTGTATTTATAGAACACCTGATGCTGATGTGCAATTATTCTGCCATAACCTTCTAAGTTTGCTCGAGTCCCTGCCTGTAAAAAGCAAATTAATCTTATGTGGCGATTTCAATATTGACTTTTCCAGTGTGTGTGCTGCTCAGGAATGTCCTCAGTCCATCTTTGAGTCATTAGGAATTGCCATGCACGTCTAAGACAAGTGCCAGTACTATAGATTACGTTGTGTCTTCTTTCGATCCTAGCTCCGTCGAATGTAATGTCTTAAGTCCAGGTTTCTCCGATCATGAAGCAATTTTCACAAAATTTTCAATTACATCCAAAGCCAAAAATTCCTCTAGACAAGTAGGCCGTATTTTTTCGGTTAGAAATTTCATTAATTTCAAACACCTATGTCAAATAACTGACTGGGACTCTCACACTTATGATGTCGACACTGAATTTTCTCGTTTTATAAAAACTCTAACTAATATAGCTTCTGAATCTTTTCCTCTTAGGCCTATCAAAAATAAAAGAAGTAAACCCTGGTCCACTAAAGGTTTACGTATATCTTCTAAGAACATGCGGTCACTATCTCATTTAAAGAAATTTTCGGACAGTGTCTTTTTACATAATTATGTAAAATCATACAGAAAAATTTATCATAAAACTATTAAAGCCGCCAAAGATATTTATTACAATAATAGACTTTCTAACGCCAAAAATGTAGCTAAAGAAACCTGGTCTATCGTAAATGATTTAAGAAACAAAACTCCTTTATCCAGCACTATCCTTACCTCTCCTGAGGACCTAAACAATTATTTTGTAAATGTAGCCAAAGATTTGACTAAATCCGTATCTCAATCTAATGACCCAATTTCATATCTCTCTAATCATAGGGTAAACCTGCACAGTTTCTTCTTTTTACCAGTAGTTTTATCAGAACTTCGTAGTACAATTAATGATATCAAAAATAAATCTTCTTCGGGAACTGATGGGCTTACTTTAAAAATGTATTCAAGTCTGCCGGAATGCACACTAGAGCATCTGACTACTTTGATAAATATGTCTTTCCAAAATGGTACTTTTCCAAGCTGCCTTAAAACTGCAATAATCATACCTCTTCACAAAGGAGGTGTTTCAGAAGAAGCTTCGAACTATCGCCCAATTGCACTTCTCCCTACGCTATCTAAGATCATCGAAAGACTGGTTAAAAAAAAGGCTTTTATCATTTCTGTCTAGATATGAAATACTTACAAAACATCAATTTGGATTTCTAAGTAACAAATGCACAAGCGATGCCATGTTTTCCCTTCTTAATAGAGTTTACTCCAGCCTAAACAACCATCACGCTACGGCAACAATTTTCTGTTATTTTTCCAAAGCTTTCGATTGTGTGAATCATAATATATTAACTAACAAACTGCAGTACTATGGATTTAGAGGGGCTCCTCTCAATTGGTTTAAGTCATATCTTAGCAACAGAAATCAAGTTGTGAAAGTTGACAACAGGATGTCTTCTTGTAGGCCAATGGAATATGGAGTGCCTCAAGGCTCGGTACTAGGCCCTATCTTGTTTCTTCTGTTCATAAACGACATGGCTAATTTAAACAGTGGAAAAATATGTCTCTTTGCGGACGATACCAGCTTTACGTGGAGCCACCCAGATGTCACGGACCTACATAGGATTGTATCTAATGACCTAATCACCATTAAATCCTGGTGCGATTCTAATCTCCTATGTTTGAACATCTCTAAAACGAAAGTCTTGTCTTATAAAAACACGCTGCAACCCTTTGACCTTAATGGCACCACTATTGATGTCGTAAACTCTGTAAAATTTCTAGGGCTTCTTGTAGATGATTCTTTAAAATGGGATCCACATATCGACGCTTTATCAAGGAAGTTAGGTTCTGCTTGCTTTGCGTTAAGATCAGTTTCCGAGGAGCTTAGCTTTTCTACCTCTAGAACTGTTTATTTTGCTCTTGTTGAGTCGCACCTCAGATATGCTATTCCATTCTGGGGTACATGTTGTGCGACTCAATTTGATCGAATTTTTATACTACAAAAAAGAGCTGTTCGTTACCTACTGAGACTTAACAGTAGAACTCACTGCCGAGATTTCTTTAAAAGTTATAAAATACTAACCCTTCCTTGCTTATTCATTTTGGAATCGGTTTGCTTAATTCGTAAGCACGCACCTGCTCTATTAGAGAGACCTTCTCACAACTACCCTCTCAGAAATACTGAGCAAGATCTCTATCTTCCAACCCCACACTCAGAGTTAATTAAAAGATCAGTAATCTACAATGCAAAAAAAATGCATAATCACCTGCCATTTAACATCAAATCCATAATATCTCTGACTTCATTTCGCAAGGCTTTGAAATCATTATTACTGGAAAGAGCCTTCTACACCGTGAACGAGTTTTACAACACATAATTTTATCCTTATGAACCCCTAGTGTGATAGTTGCCATTACCAACCATTTTTACCGAACTTTGTATATGTATTTTTTTAATTGTTTCGTACTTTTTTATTTTTTACTTTGCTTTTTTATTTTTTTACATTATATTTATGAAAATGTTTATAACATAGTACGACTGACAAAGTACATTTCTAATGTACTTCTTTTAGGATTCTATAATATTAATATTCTAAATTCCTGATTTAAATATTATTTTTCTATAATATTTATGATGTGTTTTTGTCTTGTTTTGTTTGCTAATTTTGATGTTTGTAAACTATTTTTTTACAACAGCTTTGCCCACAAAATTGTAAATTTTTTTTTGACAATAAAGCATTTATTTATATTTATATTTTATTTATATTTATTTAGCAACAAATAAACTATAGATTTAACGGTTTAAATGATTTTAAATTCCTCGAGCTCTGCAATTTTGATGCGTTTAAAGGAAAAACTTTTCCAGAAGATGCGTTTAAATCTCTTCTTCATTATGGCCAGTTCTTCGAGTGTTACTGCGATCTGAACTAAAAATGATTTACGAAACTGATGACATTAGCGCAAAAAATAACGCTATGGAACTAAGGCAATTTTTAAAAGTCAAGGAGCTGGAAGATGCCTACACCGAAGTGTCGAAATTGTGTGAATTAGTATTGACAATACCTGCAACAAGTTCATCAGTAGAACGCAATTTTTCAACACTTAAACGTATAAAAAATTTCGTAAGAAATTCAACGGGACAGGAGAGACTTTCGCATACATGGCTGTTGTCCATTGAAAATAAACTTCTCCAAAATATGTCGGAGCATCGACGTTTTTATGATGACGTCATTGATGAATTTGCAAAAAATGATCAAAAAATTGAATTACATTACAAATAGGTAAGTTTCTAAAAATTGCTTCCTTTTCTTAAAATTTCACCGTACGCCCCTGTCACCTATATTCAGTGGTTTTAGAAACAAACTGATAAAACACTTCTATTCAAAATTTGGCTTATACGGGCATAACGTAAAAGTTATAAATTTATTAATATGGGCGGTATCTAATAGCGGTGTCAGATTTGACCACCAGTCAGGAACGCCGCGCTATAAGGTTAGAGTATTTGGCAGGATCAACAATATTTATGATACTGGTGTGTTTGAATATGTACCCGTGGTACGATGGCGCAATTGGTTAGGGTAATGGGGTAGAGATCTAGAGGTGCGGGTTTGATCCCGTTCGTACCATAACTTTAGCTGTTGATTAAATGTTTCTAAAACAAAAAAAATTCACAGTTTAAAAACAAACTGCTAAAATACTCCTATTAATAATAAATAACTCAAAAAGTAGTCCTTGAGAAAAATAAAATCGTATTTCTATGAACCCACAAGCTCCAAAAAATGTATTCTTTAATTAAACTACACAAAAGAAAATTACCCCATCCGTTCAGTAGTTTCTTTTGTAACAGCACCTACTTTCAAAATTTCACATAAGCTATTCCTCTCATAAATGATAACTGCAAATTCGATCCAAAATATGGCATTAAAAATTCTTTTGAATTAATAGAACATAAAAAAAAAACACAAAAATACTCTATTGATTTCGATTGATGTGCAAAATTTATTTCCCAGTATCCCGCCCACAGATACGATTAATTTAGTAAACAATTTATTAGAAAAGAATCATACAAATCCAGTTAAAAAATAAGAAATCATCAATCTGTTGAATATTTGTCTCTCCCAAAATTACTTTCATTTTAATAATAATTTTTACTCCAGTTCTGAAGGCTTAATTATGGGAAACCCATTGAGCCATTTACTAGCTGAGATTTGTATGGGTATATCGAACATATTTTACACCAGAATCCGCTAACAAAACCCTTTCTTTATTGGTTTAGGTACGTTGATGACATTTTAGCTTGTTTTGTTGGAACAAAGACAATTAAGTGTTTTTATGGATTTTATCAACAATATTCACCTCAGTATAACTTTTACTGAATTAGAACAAAATGATTCAATTAATGTTCTGTATTTAACTATACAGAGGGTTGATAATAAACACGATTGCTGTATTTTTCATAAACCTTCTCATACAGATATTAGTATTCACGCTAGCTCAACTCACCCATATCAACAAAAATTGGCGGCTTATAACAGTATGTTTCACAGGTTAATTAACATTCGAATGTCAAATCTTAATTTTGAAATAAAACAAATTGCTGTCAATAATGGTTTGGCATCATGCCATCATCATATCATAAATAATATCCTTGTCAAAAAACGATATAATAAAGTCATTAGTCAAGTATATACTTTTATAAAGAACAAACTAATATGCTTGATAAAATTTTAACTTGTATTGGATCACCCACGTATCGTTACTTTATTATGTAAACAGGATCTAAATGTTGCTTACAGGACAGATAATAGTTTGCGTAACTATATAAAACAATCAGGTGACTATGAGTTAACCTGCGGGGACTGTCCAAAAACGTACATAGGTCAAACAGGTAGTACGTTTAACAAACGCATTTCAGAGCACATAAAAATAGTTTTTTGAATAAAAAAATCTGATTCAGCCTTTGCAAATCATCTTTTACTCGGAACAAAATTCATTTAATCATAATTTTGCAATTCTACATATCGAAAAGGGCATAAAACTTAATATGCTTGAATTTCTGGAAATAAAAAAATCATCAACCTTTTGCTAAATGACCAATTTGAATTAAACAGCTCTCCTTTGTTATTTCGTTAAATCGTCCATTTGCGCCGTAGATATTTAAGTCATATAATTTTAAGTTTTTTTAATTTATTGTAACACCACCTTTTATGGGTTTTTCCTATTAACATCGTAGTATTTTAAGCGTACATCAACATCCGAAGAAGCTATTGTACGTGCGAAACATGTCATGTTGACAACAAATATAGTGAAAATCTTTAAAACTTTAAGTTATGTTTTGTTTATGTAAAACCTGAGAGGGCGATTTTTTCACTATTATAAAAATTTTATTTTGCCGCAATTGTGTTCCGCCATCTTGAATTAATAACACAGTCCAATTAGTTATGGCACACAATTTGAAACCATTAAGTAGTTTTTGGTTTTGTTCCGCCATCTTGGATTCGTATCAAAATTTTACCAGTTGATTCTAACATAATACTTGATATTTATGCAAAAATTGAAATAAATTGGATGAGTAGTTTTTTTAATAATACGACAAGTAGCGTGTGCCGCGAACTGACAGACAGACAGGCCGATGGAATTGATGAAACATATTTTTTGGCACCTAGGAACGCTAAAACGTGAAGATATGTAAAACCTGAGAGGGTGATTTTTTTCACGATTACAAACATTTTATTTTGCCATCTTGAATTAGTACCACTATTTTACTAATTGATCCCTATACCACAATTATTTATGGCACACAATTTGAAATCAAACCATTAAGCAGTTTTTTCAGGATGATCAAATGTTACCACTTGATTCCAATATAATACTTGATGTTTTTGCTAAATTTGAGATAAATTGGATGAGTAGTTTTTTTATAATAATTTTTTTAACATTTCACTAAGGCGCCATTTTGTTTCGCCATATTGGGTTTTTACCAAAATGCTACCACGTCATCCCCATGTGACCCTTAATTTTTTGACGAAAATTTCAAGTCAATCGGGTAAGTAGTTTTTTAGCTAAGCTACGCCGCGAATAGACAGACAGACAGACCGATGAAATTGAGAAAACATGTTTTGCGTCATCTAAGGACCCTGAAACGTGAAGATTTGAAAAAATCTCGGAGAATGATTTTTTTCACGATTTTTATACTTTTACCTTTTACGAGGGAAGTAAAAACCTATGATATACAAGACACTAATTTACAAATAAACTTAGTTACTAACTCTACTTTTTATAAAAGGTTGAGACTATAATGAATAAATGAGTTAGGTCAAATATAAATTAGGAAGAAAAAGTTTAGCTCACCATTCTTAGATCTAATTTTGTCAGTGACATATGATATAAATTGCTTGTCTAATAAGACAGTCCAACGATCTGTCATGTATATGTCACGCCCTTCGACAAAAGTTTCGTACCTCGAGTTCGTTTGGAAATTACATTTAAGGTGCAAGTTATCTATTTTTTCTATGGTCAAGTTGCATCCAGGTATAATTTTTTAACAAACTCTAGGTTAGTTATCAATCTATGCTGTCGCAGAATATAACAGTGAGGTTTTTTGATAATATTCCTCAATTTTTTTGTAAATAGGTAATTGATGCAAAGTGCTCCACGTATTATTTTAAAAAATTGAAAACTTCAGAAAGATTTTTTAAAATGATGCGTAATATGAAATGGAAAAAAAAACAAAAAATTTGTTTCAAAAACTATTTTATATGTGATGGTATATTCCATTATGTATACTGTTTCGCATAAAATTAATAATAGAATTTTCAAAACGGGAAACTAAAATAAACATTTAACATGGCACTATTATAAGTAAGTAATGCATAAAAGCTTTAGTGTAAGTAATAAAATATCGCTCAAATTACAATTGCGAGTCATACGTAATAGATTTCCTTGAAAATTTGTCAAGACTTGTTTTATTTTTCGTTGAATATATCTAATCGAAATACTATGAATCTATTAATTTTTTTTTTGTACTTATGACAATCTGAAATATTTAGGTCTAATTCGTTTTGGATTTGTTTGAAAAAAAACCTAATATGTATATTTTGTAAATAAACAATAAACATAAATTTCTGAAATATTGCTTCCAAGTCTACAAAAAATTAAACAGTTCTTCCGTGAAGAAGAAAAATGTGTTACTTTTATAGGATTTAATACTTACAAATTTAGAAACATTTTTGTACAGAGGAACTTTGGAGGCTACAGATCCTATACAAATATCACAGGTTTTTGAAGTTTTCTTACCAGATACCCTGCAACATTATAAAGTTAATTCATTTCACCATAATTAAAATTTAAACCTAAATATGTGGAGTCTGAAGTCAAAGTTACTTCATCATATACAGGGCTATTTTTTTAGTATCCAGAAAATCATATAGCAACTCTCTATCATCTTCATAACTGCTTCTATTTGTTTCCTTTAACACTCAAATTAATTTTAGGTTATTCTTTACCTGCATGGCATTCGGAACAATCTGTTTACTTTTTAAAACACTAAACAGATTCTACTGGTTGGCACAAATTGATATTTTTCTTCTAATAAATAATTAAGAAGTTCCAATATCGACTCAGTGGAAATAAGTGTTACAGTTTGAGCAGACTTCTAGATTTTTTTTATGATCCACTAACATGGTTGTAAATATATACAGTTAGTCTTCAAAAAAGTGTGTTGTTTATAAATAGTTAAGTTAAATTTGCTTAAAGCGCAAGATGGATGACTAGATGTCATTAAAAAAACCATTTCTCCAATTGGTTCAGAAACCAAGCTGTAGTTAAGTATTCCGATTTATTCATTACTTCCACTAAACATTTTAAGGCACACCTGACAGAATGATTAATAACGTATGTTGATATTGAGACTTTAATTTTTTCAAAATGTGTGGTAAGAAGATCTGATAGCTTTGGAGTTATTTAAAGCTAAAGTCTTTTTGATACTTTACTATATCAATCAGGTGACTGGCCCACACTTCGTTAGTTGGCAATCCACGTTTTTCACAAATATTCATTGGGAGATATATAATTTTATTTATTATAAATACACTTTTTACATTAAGTATATGAAGCACATCTACAAAGTAAATGAATGATTCAGGTCTTAAAGGATTTTCTATCTTACATTTTACTGCACAATACCATCCTGCCATTATACACCAAGCTTTTTAAAGTCCTTGGTTGCAAGTACCCATATCCGTAGTAATACTTAAAATATTTAAATTTAGATTTTGGGTCCTATATATAATATCTTCTTTAATAATATCAGTAAAAAATCTGTCCATTTTCACAGTTGCCTGTAGAATAAGCAATGGTTTGTTTCCAGTGTTTGTTATAAACCTAAATTCCAAAACATATGTTCCGTTACCACTATGGCTTGGTAAAGTTAATTCCTCAAAGAATTTACTAAGGGAAGAGTCATACATTCTCCCAATCTAATAGCTGCTTCATCCAAAATTAATGCGCAGTCCCCTTCATGTGGATGAAAAGTAGTGCATTTAATTTTTAAAAATTCAAACACTTCATGGAGAATTTCACTACCAAACTTTAAGTTCTCTAATCGGCTCTGTAAAGTAAGTGTTGAGGGAAGGGGGTAGCCTTGCTTCAATATTTTCTCACAACTAAATTTTAATTTCAAATATTTTGTTATAGTTCTGCTAGACCAGTGCATGCATTTTGTGGATTTTTTCTTAACTCTCTTTTCTAAAGCTTTTATTTAATCCTCTTGAAATATTTCATTAAGTAGAACTGAATGAGATGTCTCTGGTTTCTGGTGTTGCATTTTTCTTGCAATTCGTAATAGCTTTTTATATTTTAAAATTTTATTTGAGATCTAACGTGGAACTTTTGTTTTTGTGTCATTTCAATTTAGCAGCTAGTTCCAAATTTGAAAAAAATAAAAAGCCTTGAAGAAAAAAATAGATTTTCTTGATTTATTCATAATGTTAAAAACTACCAGAGTAATCAAAATAGTTATTTGTTTCACTAGGCATAAAAGCACAAGATTTAATACGGTGGCTGGTGTTTCATAGCAGAAGCTAGAAAACCAGCCAAGGGTCTCTGAAATATATATTTTTTTACATTTTACATAACAAACTATTTTTCCTACTCCATACTCGGTAAGTGTAGTACTTCTGATTTGTGGGAGGTAAGTATGTTTTACCTCCTTAGAGATGGAAGTAAATACTTACTAGGGAGGTAAGTAAAATATTGACCAAATTTTGACACTAACAAAATAATTCTCCAAATCTGTCATACTAACAGGGATCTAATTTGGATAACGTGAATTATACATTAAAAAAATCTAATTTTTTAAATATACGAAAACCGGAGTACATAAAAAATAGACTAATAAATTGTTTAAAAAGGTCTTCTTAATATTTTAAAAATATTTTTGAATGGTTTTGAAACAAAAAAGCCAACAAAAACAACCATATATTGACTCATCTAGAGTCACATCACACAAAACAGTTTAGTTTCTGGAACTTTGAGGTATCTATGTATCTTCACTGGAAGTAGTGAATTTGAGCATGGAATATTCACTCTATAAAATTGCAGGGGAATTAAGAAGTTCGCTGCGAAGTATAGCAGCAGTTTTCTTTTTTTTTCGCTCACCATATGACTTCAAGTTTTAAAATTCATATAAGTATTTCCATATCTACTTTAGATTTTTGGGGCGATAAAGCAGCCTAACAAATCAAACATATGAATATCAAAACAACCAAGGGTGGTTTATTTGATATATATATATATATATATATATATATATATATATATATATATATATATATATATATAAGGTACGTACTCTGTATAATATTAATGTTGTTTTAAATGTAATGTTTTAACCAATTTAAATACTAACTATACATGTTTTTATTGTAGAAAATAAATATCTTGAGAAAGCTCAATATAATGAGCGAAATGTCGATTAAATTATAGTTTTACTTCTCAATGAGTTAACCTATGCCCAAGAAAATAATTAACAAAATATATATATATATATATATATTATATGGTTTAATGTAATAAATTGTTAACAATGTGACGGATTGAAAAAAAGCCCCCTAGGTGTAAATGCACATTTGATTCTTCAAGTATGTCACATATTCAAGATATCCAATTTGGATACCTGGATTATGCATTAAAAAAACAATTTTTTTGAATTCTGGAAATCCAGAGTAGAAAAAAAACATAATACACAAAGTAGTATTGTGAATTTTGATTTACATTATTACCTGAACGTTGCATAGAGAAGAAAGTTTTTATTGCCTAGGCAGTAAAAATACACCTTTTGAGCCTGCCAATCATCATTAGAAAGCTGCTTTTTATGTCCTTCGGAGAAAAAAATTGATATACTATTAAGAAAATAAAAAGAAAAACAATTTTACTATACCACCAGTTTTGATATATTACATGGAGCCTGGATGTAAAATAAAAATCTTCACTTTATTGTAATGCCATAGTAGGACAGTCATAGTACAGTTCATAAAAATTATTTTGTCTGCAATTGTAAAATTATATGACAATAAAGTTACTTTTTACTTTGTAAAAAAACTATGAAGTAGTATTGTTTGGTTGAGTTATTTCTACAAGTCCCAAATAAATTTTACCTAAACTTAATTTTGTTGCTAAAACTTAGTTGAGTTGCTATAGTTGACAGCTGCACAACCAGGCATGTTTATAATAGAGCCTCTTCTACAACATGAAAAACAACTTAAGGAAAACATTTCAAAACGTTTTGGTTTTTTTTTTCAGTAAATCTGATAAATATGGTAAGTACAATTTAAGGTTAAAAAGTAATTAATTGTTCATAGTATATGATCCTCTTTAGGAATAGCGTAACGAATTCTTTGTAATTGATAATAAATAGTGGGGTGGCACGAAATCATGATGCTTTTTAATGATTAAATTACTACCTGCAAAAGATGATAACTTCGTACTTACACTATTATGTACTAATAAACGGCCCTCGAAACTGCCAAACTGGACTTTCCACCACGATTTTTCACCTTCAAATCACAATAATTGTTTGATATTCTGTAAAAATAGGAGTCAGTATCTCAGTCTATATATACACAAATTTTAAATTAAAATACAAGAGTTCTTACCACACTACACCACAACTTGTTACGTTCTGGACACGCGTTTCGCTAACGAAGTTAGCATCATCAGCAGATGATATAAACTAAAGTAACTTATCCTAACCGAGACTATTTATAGGTAAATGTGGTCACACTTGGTTGCACCCGACTGCACCGTTGTCAAGTAAACAATGGAGGGGACTATAGGGAATATGCCCTCTGTCTTTATTTAGTGCTTTCTTACCACATTTAACTATTTCTATACTCTCAAATGCATCCAATAATCTATTATCAGATACATTTTTAATCAACTTAAGAGAAAAGCATGTTGGGCAACGCTTGACTTTTCTGTTCTTCCGTATTTTAATGCCATGTTTTCTTTAAAACGAATGTTTATGGAGCGTTTAGTTTGCCCAACATATTTTAGATCGCAGTCATTACAGCTAATTTCATAGATGCCACTCCTCTCCCTCAAGTCGACTTTGTCTTTGGGGTTTCCAAGGAGATTTTTCAAACTGTTCTCCGTTTTGTCTAGTATAACAACCTTATTTCCTTTGTCAGCTTTTAAATAAAAACATTCCTTTTTCTTCAGTCCCTGGATAACTTCAGTATTTTTAGGAGAAATATATTTTGACTTGTTAACAACGTTTTTTGAGATTTGATTTATGCAAGCCTCTAATGAATCCCTTAGTTGACGTATTGAATGGAACTTTCGATATTCCCTATAATAGTTGGTAAACTATTTTTTACTGGAGGCTCTGCAAAATTCAAACCTTTATTCAAAAGGGCGATTTCTCTATTATCAAAGGACTGAGAAGAAAGATTTTCTACAATGTTCTCGACTTCCGAAGAAATTTGTTTTTGTGGTTTCAGCTTTCTCAGTTTGTTTTTAAGTGAACACATTTTCTTCAAAAATTTGGCATCGATAACTACGAATATTTTTCTTTGGAAATCTAACCACTGTTCGAATTCTAAATTACTAAGCTTATAAGTGAGTTTTTTAAATAATCCGTATGCTTTAATTTCAAGCATACTTCGTTTGCTATACAGATTTTTAATTTCTAAATCTAACCACTTTTGTTTGGCAAAAGATTCAACCTTTCCAGTAACGGGTGATTGTTTAGGGATCTTGACTGAAATGAATTTAGGGAAAACTGAAAAAGATTTGCATGATTTTAGAAACCAAATATCTGCTGCTATTAACCTAATCTTACTACAGTGTGGTGGAAGATAGATCAAAATACAAGAGTTATAACCACACTACACCATATATAAGTTACTTTAGTTTATATCATCTGCTGATGATGCTAACTTGGTTAGCGAAACGCGCGTCCAGAATGTAACAAGTTGTGGTGTAGTGTGGTTAGAACTCTTGTATTTTGATCTATCTTCCACCACAGGTTCCAGTGTTAGAATTTTAAATTAGTTAAAAAAAATTGGGTTTCCACTAAACTCACTACACAATATCTATACAGTATGAACAATGAAAACGAAAGAAATCTCACAAATTTACATTAACAAATATAACATTTATACTCCTAATACCATTAAACGCCATAAGAATACATTGGAATAAACAGAACTTCGACACATAATGGCGGCTGCGCAGCTCAGCCAATCAAAAACGAGACACCTATTGTCGCCAGTGTTCCCGTATAAAGCCACTGTAACACATACCTAAAGCATGACCTGCTCATCACTTCATTAAGGCTTTAATGGCAATAAACTATATCTCAGGTTCGGCTCGGCCGATCATCGCAAAACTTTTTTAAACGTTTATAGCGTCATGGTCACAGATGACAGGTGACCTTGAAAAATGACAGTTGACTTTTGACACAAAGTTGATCTTGACGACAGTTGACAGGAGACCTTGGCAGATCACGTAGCCCACGTGAACGAAAAATGTCTGAGGCAGAAACACTGAGAAAAGGACCCCCCCTGGGGAACGGAGGTCCACAAAATGCCACTTTCGCTCTACTGATTATATCTAGATGCCAGAATCTTGAATTCTTATAGTGTTAAAAATTATTATGTCTTTACTCATCTAGCTAGAAATTTAGAAAATGCCAGAGTGCTTAATTTCTTACTTTAATAGATTTAAAACAATATTTTTGGCGATTTAAGTTATGTGAAAATTCTTGCGAAAAAAAGCTTCTACTGTCATTAATGAAGGTCATTTTAAATTTTTTCGAATGCTTTTTGGGTTATGTAATGTTGCTCAAACTATGCAAACTTATGGACAAACGTTTTGATCCTTCATTAGAGAAAAAGATTTTTGTCTATTTAGATAACTTGATAATTTCTAGTTATATTGAAAATGTAAATAAAGTTTTTCAGATTCAAATTCAGGTTTAACAATTAATGCGGAAAAGTGTAAATTTGGTTTTCTGGGCTGTGTTGTAGATAAAAATGGTCTTCATGCTAATCCTGATAAAGTGTCAGTTATTTGTAAATATCCTAAACTTAAAGATGTTACTGGTCTAAAATGTTTTATAGGTATGGTTCCGTGGTATCATAAATGTATCAAACATTTGTATGAATTAATTGTACCTTTAAATAATATTATAGAAGGAAGGAAAAAGAAAAATGCTGAAAAATCATCTGAAACTATTAAAGAAAGATTAATCTCTACTCTGGCTTAAGAAATCCAGATTTTCGAGTAATTCTCAATTCAAACCGATGCAAGCTCACATTTAGTAGGAGCAGTATTAACTCAAACTGATGGTGACGATGCGTGTGTCATAACCTATACCTCTATTACTTATTTACTACATTTACTTTCATACAAAAAAATTAAACGATCTCTAAGCAGTGAAACTCGCAGTGAAATGACCCCGCAGCCCGCTCAATCTTTTTGGGAAATGGCTTTCATACAATTTTCCTGAAAATTTGATATGTTGCAGTTCTCGATGAAAAACGTTCAATCTTGAAGCTAGTTTTTGATATACAGGTTGCTAAACTTTGGCTTAATCCCATATAAAATACATAGAAAAAACAGGATGACACAAAATAAGCCTATTTAACATATTTAGCGTATAGTACTCCCCAAATTACCAAAAAAATTGTGCATGAACATAGGTTCGAAAATGCATTCTTTACGAGATATAGGATGTTCTATGTAACCGTTATTCGCCCTGTATCTAGGAAACAAAGCGTTTTCAGACGTGTGTTCATATAATTTTTTTCTCCTTATTTTGGGGAGTACTATACGCTAAATATGTTAAAAAGGTTTACTTGGTGTCATCCTGTTTTCCCTATGTATTTTATATGGAGTTTGGGCAAAGTCTAATACCCTGTATATCAAAAACCAGTTACAGGATTGACTTGTGCCTATGAAAGCTTTGAATCAACAACATAATTATTATTACTGCCACTTGCATCTAGATAATAAAATCGCTTCGTTTGAATGAGGAGCTTATTCTCGCGGCTTTGCCTGAAGTATTGGCGTCTTGTTCACTCTCTAGCTTTTCAAGACTATTTACAATTGGCAAAAAAGCTGCTTAAATGTAGGGATACTCTCTTGCCTCTCTGCCCATCGAGTGTTACAAAGTGCCTTCAACAAACATTCTGGCAATGGTGTGTGAATTCTTTTGTTTCGCGAAGTATGGCTGACTTCGCTCGGTGCAACTTTGGGTAGACTGTAAACGGCAGGCTTTGACGCGATAAAAAGAAAGCAGTATGCAAATGCAATAGACCAGGCTAACCTGAACCTGGAAGAGCGCGGTTCGGCTACTTCGACTTAGATTTGTATCAATAGATACCCTCTCTGAAGCAACAGAAATAAACAGGAACATGCAAAAAATGTAATATACAAAAAATCGGGTACTGTTATTGTTTTATTTTCTACACAAGGTACAGTACACACCGTTTTCTTTCGTTTGACGATGTGGACGCTTTAGGTTCTTCAGAGGCCTCTGTTCGGAACACGGTGGAACTTTTCAATTTCTGCATAGCTTTTGTAGAAGAGGCAACTGAATTTTCTTGGATTTTTTCTGTTACCGTAATTTTGTATGTCCGTCGTTCCATTTAAAAAAAAAATGTAAAATAAAAATCCCCGTTCTAATATTAACTATATTTTTACAAGTCATTCGCTGGCCCTTACTGGATTGCAAAATATATTTTTATTTAGAACAGAAGCTTATATTATATATATATATATATATATATATATATATATATATATATATATATATATATATATATATAGGGGAACCGGGTATAGAACGGGGTACCGGGGTAGAACGGGGTACCACGTTTCAAATTTTCGCGGGTTAGCGCAGGACCGCGATATCGATATGTATTCTTAGCTCTATATTCTACGAATACGTTGGCACTATATTTGACCTTGTCGGTAGTCACTTATGACGTGACGCATGCTCTTGGGGCAGAATGGACGGAACGGGGCCCTCGTGTGTGCTGAACGGTTAAATTTTCTTCTAAGTGCTGTTTGTGAACTCTTTTCAATACATTATAGCCATGAAGCTTGATCTTTATTAAACAACATTTAAAGGATGATCATCCTAAATAAATTCTTTTTTCTAGATGGTTCGAACACACGTGAGAAAAACGGAACGTCAAAATTGGTCGTCCGAGTCAATGTATCAAGTTGTGCTTGCGGTTTTTAATCATCAGATGGGATACAAAAAAGCAGCACAACAATTCAATGTTCCCCAAACCACCTTAGAACGCTACGTTACTAAAAAAAGGCAAGAAGGTGAACATTTTAAAATTGACAAAACTCTTGGGAAATTTGCAAAAGTTTTCACACAAGAACAAGAGTTAGAGTTAGTGAAATATTTAACACACATGAAAGGTAGTTTATTTGGTCTAACAATGACGGATTTTCGAAAGCTGGCCTATCAACTAGCTGTTCGAAATAATTGCAATAATAGATTCAACTCCAATACCGAAATGGCCGGCGAGACATGGATGAAAGAATTTTTGCAGCGGAATCCTACGCTGACGTTGAGAAAACCTGAAGCAACGTCTGGTGCGTGGGTATAAAATTGCCGTAGATAATTTTTTTCAACTGCTGTCAGACGATCGATGGCCATAAGTTAACCGGTGACAGAATATACAATTGTGATGAAACCGGTGTGTCGGTTAACCCAAAATGTCAGAGTAGAATACTTGCTCAAAGAGGAAAACGTCAAGTGGGGATAATTAATCCTTCAGAAAGAGGACAGACAGTTACCGCAGAAATTTGTGTTTCTGCGGCAGGTAATTATATGCCACCCTCATTAGTATTTCCAAGGATTCTCAAGCAGCATACCTTCGAGCTTGGTCTACTACCCGAATCCTCTGTTTACAATAACGGGTCTGGATGGATGAAAACAGATATTTTTCTGGAATGGTTAAAGGATTTTGTTAAATTTTCTGGAGCAACCAAAGACAATAAAGTGCTACTATTATTGGATGGACATTCAACCCATACTAAAAACGTCGAACTAATAGACTGCGCACGAGAAAATGGAGTTGTTCTTCTTTGCTTTCCGCCCCACTGTAAACGTCGAACTAATAGACTGCGCACGAGAAAATAAAGTTGTTCTTCTTTGCTTTCCGCCCCACTGTTCACACAGATTGCAGCCCCTCGATGTCGCTTTCATGAAACCCCTCAGCAGTTATTATGAAGTGGAAGTGAGAAAATGGATGCATTGCAATCCAGGCAAAGTGGTTACACTGGATCAAATATCCACCCTATTCGGTGCAGCCTTTCTGAATGCCGCATCTATGAAAACCGCAGGGAATGGCTTTAAGAAGACAGGAATTTGGCCTCCTGACCCAACTGTTTTTTCTGAAGCAGACTTCCTCCTGGCCACTACAACAGATATTGTATCTCATAAGGTATTATCTCCTACTGAGTACCAAAAGCTACCGGACAATTCTGAACTGAAAAAAGCAGACAGCAAGACAAGTAAATGAAACCACCCCGACAAAAGCAGTTTTCAAGCGAAGCGAGGAGCCACAGCCTGGATATTCCTGGAAGCCTGATAATACAGGAAGAGCATCACCAGCAGACACATCAACTTTCTTGCGTGAATCTCCAGAAGCCATACAGCCAGAACCTGTAAATCCGCGAGAACCCGATAATATAGGAAGAGCCTCAGTATTGTCATCAGCTTTCTTGTGTGCGCCTCCAGAAGCCATAATAGCGATTCCGAAGGTGCAAACAAATACCAAAAGAGCGACTCGTAAAAGGGGTAAAACGACAATTTTAACTTCCACACCATACAAAAATGAATTGGAGGAATCTTTATCAGAGAAAGCAAAGAAAGTGAAAAGGAGTCTCACAGAAATTGACAAACCAAAGAAAACTGACAGCCAGAGAAAAGAAATCCAAAGGAAATAAAAGCAATCCCGCAAAGGAAAATAAAAACAAAGCCAACTTAAATATTTCTGATTCCGAGTCATCACTCGAAGAAGAAGATGACGCCGAGTGCCTATACTGTCAAGAGTTTTATTCAAAATCTACGGAAGGATGGGTCGCTTGCAGTTTGTGTCACCTTTGGGGGCATAATTCTTGTGCGGGCATAGCGAAGATGATGAAACTGTGTTTTCATGTGAGCATTGTCAATAAGGAGCATTTTTTGTATTATTTGAAATATTTTGTATTGCACGCAAGGAGTAATATAAGGACTAAGTTTTTGACTATTTTACTCTGCCTCACATATACCACGATGTACCCCATGGGTGGGGCAGAACGGGGAATTGTGCAAATTTTTGTAAAAAAGTAAACAGCAAAAGAAATAATTAAATATATTTGTAACAATCGTCGGAAATTACATAAATTATTATTTTCATGATAGAATTTTAAGGATTTGTAAGTAAATTTTTTTGAAAATAATTTTCAAACATTAAGTACCCCGTTCTACCCCGGGTTCCCCTATACATAAAAAGGCACAATGGATATATTAGATTAACTACGAAAAAAAACTAATTATTTAAATATTGGGATAGAATTGTACTTATAGGATATTTTTATTTCTTCATGAAGGATATAATTGTGCAGAAGATAATAACAAAAGATACAAAAAGATACGGGATCGGGCGTAATGAATCTACGAGATTAAATATTTCGCTACTCAGTATATACATATTATGCAACTTCAACACAAACATGGCTGCTGATACCTTATGGCAGAAGAGGAAGGTCATATATATAAAAAGAATATATGGCGTATTTACCATTTCCCCAATGAGCTAAAATTGAAGCAAGGATGGTGAAAGGGAAATATGAGTTTGCCATAAGTCTGTCTTTATGTTGAGCAAGGTCCTTCTGCGCATGATTATAATTCAAGATTTCTATTGGATACGGGATCGACGCCACCCCCAAGATTATCGATCGAATGTCGGATGTGTCAACTGAATTGTGTCATTTATTCTCGTTTTTGATTTCCCGTTTTGTTATTTGTGAATAATAAAATTGTAATATTTTTGTGTGATTATTAATACTATTTGAACGTTGTTTTTTGTATATTGCGCCCTCCAGTTTTAAATCTACATTACTTTCATAATGGGTGGCAAAAAGCGTTGCTTTCTTTGCAATAAAGAAAGAAGCAAGGAAGTACCATTTCGTAGGTAGGTTTCTTACACCTATTGAATTTAAAAATGAAATTATTATTGCTGAATGTAGAGATTTTCCTCTTATTAGGTATAGTTCTTTAGAAACACGTTTTTGTTTCAGGATTCCTAAAAACCTAAATACTCGACTGCCTGGCTCACATTTTGTAAGTTAAATGAAAAGGAGGATGTTTCCAAGGTAGAGATATGTTCTGAGCATTTTACACCTACTGACTACGTAGACCCTAACGCAAAAAAGTTGGGAGGCAAGTTAACATTGAAGCCTGGTAACACTAACTCAGGAGCCAACCCTACATCATTCTTCTAAAAGGAACCTTGAGTTAGGTAGGTACCCAAATTAATAATCCAAAAATTATTATTTGAGCTATACACATTTGTACAGGGCAGTAGCTAGAGCAAAACAAATCTTAGTGCAAGCTATACTTTTATAAAAAATTCATTTGGAAGGTATTCCTAGTTTTGTACATATACAAGTAAAGCCCTAGGCATTTTTCAGATCATCAAACGAATATGCAGATTCAATATATTTCCAACTTATGTATACATATATAAAACCAAAAAATTACTACTTGGCTTAATATGTTCAATAATGGAAATATTGTGATACCCTCTAAAAATAAAATTATATACACTTTTACTTTTTACAACTAATACTACTTATCTATTACTTCAAAAAAGATGTATACGCAGTGTATTTGAGATGAGTTTTCGCGAAACTTGTAAACCTGTTTTTGTTAGGAATAAGATTTTAACTATCATGTAAATGTATATTTTAGATTTTTTATATTTGTCCATAAAAATAAAGACCTTTTTGAATATGCAGTCTTTACCCATGATCATTCCACTAGATATTGATAAGATCTTGTAAATATCAGATGTAAATTTAGTTATTTACAAAAAATGTACCTTGTACTATAATAACAATTTTCAATCACTTTCCAGAGAGTGTATGTAACCTGTCTCAGGTTGAGGCCAAAAAAGCTCTAGTTAAAATATGGATAGGGAAAGCATATTATTCACTTAGTGAGCTTTTGGGTGATCGTAATTTAAATCATGACCTGTCAAGATGAGAGTGCGTCCTTATATAAGATTTTTATATAATTTATTTTAAATAATAGGTCGAACGAGGTACTATAAATTTTAAAATGAGGTTTTTTCTGTTGCTATTACCAAAATTTTTTTTAATATGCTATTTTTTTTGTAAACAATATATTTTTTAGTTTTTTTTACGTACTACTTAAGATTATTTATTTTAATGTAATGTTCCATAGACATAAGGCTTCTTTTTTTTGGGCACAAATAAAACACTATCTATCGATCTATTATACAGACAACTTTTTTATTTTTCAGCTCCAGATCAAGGAAGAAACCCCCAAAAAAAGAAAACTGAAAGATCCAAGATATACTGGAGACATAAGAATTCCACATGTGTCTACTCCAAGAAAGGCCAAAAGATGCTTAAACATAGCAAAAAGAAAAATTTTTGAACAAGGGGAAAAAATTAAGATCCTTCAACAAAGAAATAGGAGACTAATAAAGAAAATACGTAATTTAGAAGGATTGATTGAGCATCTTACGAAGAAAAACCTTGTTAGCAAAAATAGTGCTGAATCTTTGGTGGTATGTTTTTGTAGGTTTATTTTTTATAAATATGTCTTTATTCTATGACACCTATGAAACTGACAAAAAAAAAACTCATAACTTGGCTAGAAAATACCTTATATCACACTTCTTGAATTTTTTTTAACAAATTGAAAAATAGATTTTCTTCGACTCCTATGAAAATGAATATAATCTATGTGCATCCTTACATTGAACATTCCTCACGATGTGATGTCACACTGTGTGAAATAATATTTTACACAGTGTGTAAGCATAATTATATTATTAATTTAATTTTTGACTATAGTGTGAAACATGTACGAAATGCACACTTCATACTCACATATGAAATGTGCATGTTTCGGTTCTTGTTGCGCTATATACTATTTCAAGTGTTGAAATGTAAATTAAAAAGATTATTTGTGGTCATAGAAAAAATTGCGTGCAGTATTAATGCGTAAGTGATGATTTTCATATTCGAAGAATTTCTGCACTAGGCTAACACCTCATGCTAAGTACTTCCTTATTTGGAAACTTCCACTTTTCACACTTGTTATATAAAAAGTATGCTGATGTGGTGTTTTAGTTGACCTCTTTTTTTTCAGAGAGGTCTCCCAGAATCAATTAAAGAGCTAATTTCCAGACAGCTGAAAATGAAAGGTCGTCAGTATCCCCCTGAATTACGAAAGTTTGCCCTTACTCTGCAGTTTTATTCCTCAGCGGCATACAATTATGTAAGAAAAACTTGGAAGAATCTTTTACCACATCCTAGCACACTTAGGCAATGGTATAGTGTAGTAAATGGGAAACCAGGATTTTCCAAAGAACCACTTTCAGCCATTGATTCAAGAAATAAAGTATCTCCCGTCCATTTAAACATTGTGATAGACAAGATGTCAATTAGGTTACAAATGGTTTATGACAATGGTCAGTTTTATGGTGGAGTGGACATGAGAACTGATTTATTAAAAGATACAGATAGCTTCCGTGAGGCAACCAATGCTCTAGTTTTCATGGCTGTTGGATTGAACGGACATTGGAAAGTGCCTTTAGGTTATTTTTTAATTGATGGACTTAGTGGGCCTGAAAGAGCCAATCTGTTAATCCGATGTTTTGAACTAATAAAAGATACAGGTGCACGGGTGTTTTCTATTACTTTTGATGGCGCACCTGCTAATTTAACAATGTGTACAACGCTTGGTGCAAATTTTGATTTTTATAGCACTAATTTCAATCCATGGTTTATTAATTCTTCCACAAGTGAAAAAATATGGTTGTTTTGGGATGCTTGCCATATGTTTAAATTAATAAGAAATACTCTGGGTGACAAAAAAATTCTCATTGATGTAAATGGCAATAAAGTCAAATGGGAATATATTGAAAATCTATTTAAGCTTCAGCATAATGAGGGTTTACATGCAGGCAAAAAATTAACAAAAAAACATATTAATTTTCAAGATAACAGAATGAATGTAAAACTGGCTGCTCAAACGCTTAGCGAGAGAGTCTACAATGCTTTTAAATTTGTGGATACATTAAATATTTTTGAATTTAAAGGCTGTATGCATACAGCAGAATTTTGTCATATTTTTAATAATATTTTTGATATGCTTAATTGCAGAAATAAATTTTCAAAAAAAAAAATAAGTATAATATTCCGATTGAAGAAAATACTATGCGGTATTTGTTAGAGCATGCAAAAGAATTTGAGATGTATATTTCTGATTTAAAAACTGACACTGGTATACCAATTTTAAAGAGTAACCGCAAAACTGGCTTTTTAGGTCTTATTATTTGTCTTCGTAATATGTTTGAATTGTATGAAAAGTTAAATGAACTTGGTCAAAGTTATTTATTGTCTTATAAATTAAGCCAAGATTTTCTCGAAACCTTTTTTAGTGCAGTTAGAAGTAGGGGAGGATTTAATAACAATCCCAATGCTAGGCAATTTGAGAGTGCTTATAAAAGATTATTAGTAAGACATGAAATAAGTACTACTTATGGTACAAATTGCTTAGCAGATGGTGTTGAAATTTTATTTGCCTTTTCCCAAAGAAAAGAATTACCAGATAGTATTACAGAAAATGAACATCCTAATTTCGAGTTGTTTGATCACGATTATGTGTCAACGTTATGGAAGTTCACAAATGTTGTTAAATATAGTGCTGGTTTTGTAACAATGAAAATTTTGAAATGCAAAACTCTGTGTCAAATTTGTGCAAACCACTTGACAACGGACAATGAATCTGCTTTGCTCATTCAAATAAAAAACCGGGGAAAACTATTATTTCCGTCTGAAGATGTTTGTAAAATTTGTCTTACGGTGTAGAGAGTTTTTCGTCAAAATTTACACATTCTTTTTGTAAAAAAAAAACATTAGGCAATATTTACTAGTAGAAATATTTAGAAGTGTAGGGCAACCATTCAATTCTCGAGAAATGCAGGATTATATATTATCACAGAATATTTTAGATAATCATGTAAGTCAGTTAATAAAACTAATTATCGAAACTTTTTTGAATGTAAGGTTTTTCCATGAAGCCAAAACACAGTCACAAAAATATGACAATATTAGGCAAAAATACACTAAGTTAATCCTATTTAAACACCAGTAAATTTTGCCAGAGTTTTATTTATTATAGTTTTAGATATCATACTTTTTTATTTTTTGAATTTTAGATTTAGACATGTTTTTGTAATGTTAAATATTTGAAAATAAAACTATTTAAAAAAACATTGTGTATATTAATGTTTCCTAATCCCTACCTTCAGAAATGCATATCTTAAAGGCTATTTTTTTTTTCACTCAAAATGTACACATTTATAATATGTAAATGTTACTGGCAAGTTACTTTATTATAGTATAAGTAGCTACACAATCAATTTTTGCTGCATTCATATCTAATATACTGTTGAGCTAAACTGAATAATTTTTATTTAATGATTTAAAATAAATAATATCGGATGTTTGAAAGAGGATTTTAGATCTTGTATTTTATATTTAAGTAGGCACGACAAAAAAATAAATCTTAATTTTTTTTATTATTGTCGGTTTCATTCTTATAACTAGTTTCCCTTTACATAAATCTCACAAAAAAGTGTTGCATATAAAATTTTTTAAGAATCTAAATTTGGCTGAGAATGATCCAGCATAATAAAATAATTTTTATTGATTGTGTATTTATTCAAATTAAAACATTTTTTAAATTTGCTCAGAATTACGTAAATAAAGTAGTGACCAAAACAGTATTATTTACACTAATTATTTGCTGTATTACAACAAATAGTGTAAATGAATTGTAAGAAAATTGAATGAATTATCAGTATTTTAAGTAAAGTTACCTCGATTACACATGGTATTATAAAAGGGACCGTAAAAAAGAAACCTATATTCAAAAACGTCGAGACAGATTTTTTTGTTTTTTTTTCTTCCTTTGCCATAGTAGTAATTGTTGTAATAAAAAATAATTGTAAATTTATTTATTCCCTATATAAAAAATTAATGTATCCCCATCGTACATATATTTTCGTAAAATAATTGTCAATTCAAAAAAAATTAACTTTTTGGTTCACTGTAAAAATATATTTTTATCCCAACGAAATCAGCATTTATCTCAGGAATAATATGATTCTTTAAAAGCAATGAGTATCCTAAAACATAAGATATATGTAAATTTTATACCTACTATAAATTAAATAAAACAGGATGGGATTATACAATATACCTTCAATTTTTAATGTTATTTGTAGACAGAATTCGATACTAAAATTGTTAGTTAAGTTTTGGTTAATTGTTAAATCTTCGAGAATGAATTAAATAACGACAATTATTTGCATACTTGTCCTAATGTCATTTTAAATGATGGAATTATGAAATATGCCTCAATTAAATTTAAGTCATGAGATATACCGCCCTTTATTCTATTGGTAACAACGGTTTTGAACAGACTAACGACAACTTAATATTTGACGCGTGCGCAGTTAGGTCTTGCTCAGCATAAAGGACGGACTTATGCAAGGTTGTATACATCTATCTCACAGTCTTGGCTTCAAGTATATGGCAGAACACGCGATATATTCTTTTTATATATATGAGGAAGGTAGACAAGCGCGGGGTTGCCGATCAATTCGGAATCCAAAATTATTTCCAAATTTGCTTGGCTGGAATCTCTTAGATTAGTTGCGCCCGACGAAGAGTTAAAACCGCCAAATTCAATATCAAAAATAACATGAATGTTAGTTCTTGGCAACCGAGCATTTTTGAAGTTTTAATTTTCTATTAGCCATTGGCATATATATATTTGCAATTTAACAAATCGATCATTCTGCATAAAATGGTTACATAATTAATTATCCTTAAATGTAACTGGTTATATTTTTTTAGCTAAGTGCTTATTAATGACGTTATTCCATTATTGTCATTCTGTAAATATAGTTATATAATTAACCTTTAATGTAACTGGTTATTTTTTATAGCTGTGAGATCAGATTTTGATATTTCCATTATCGTCGTTTTGTTTAAAATAGTTACATAATTTACCTTGATGTAATTGGGTATATTTATTGGTTTAATTCTTACAAATTTTGCTTATCCATTTTATTATAAAAATGTAGTGTGTTTTATATAAAATAATATTATTTACTTAATTATCCCATTAATTTCTATCAAAACCAGTGCGTTATATACTTAAAAAATAATAATGACTTAAAAACGTAGCAACTCTGAAATTAGCTTTGAGATATAGGTACATAACTGTTTTTAAGAACAAAAAAATATATTTAAAATTTTATAAGTTCATATTATTTCCCCTAAATATTAAAAAAGCCTCCAAAGCTATGGGTAATTAACATCATAAAAAGGTTAAAAACAACTATTTTGGGCGTGGCACCCTGAAAAATTTTCGCCTGCGGCGCTTTGTTTACCTATGGCGCTATGCAACTAACTACGCTGCTCTTCACCTGTTCTTAAATCCACGAGCCGCCACTGTAATTTAACTTTAATTTTATGATTGGGTAGGTAGATAAGGCGTAGTCGTGTACCATCTATGATAAATTTTGGTTTTAAAATTTTAATGAAAGTGCATAAATCACAGTTGTAAATGTATATGTATATTTGAGAAAATAATTAAACAAATACTGGTTATTTTCACTTTTGGATATAAAAAAAAAATATTTTGATATTTGGTTAGTTTAATTAAATTGACAAATAGTTATTAAATGTTGAACCTTTGATATATATTTTAAATTTAAGATTGAATATTTTAATTTAATAATTGGTATTGCTAGAACTCTCTTTGTGACTCTTCTTGTCATTGTTGAGATTGAATAACTATATAATTTCAGACCATTGATAACAACATTTATATATATATATATATATAGCAAATCTGAATGTTTTTGAAATTAGCTTGTTTGTTTTATGTTTATCTTTTTACTTTACGTATTAAATTAATTAGGAATTATAATAAAGCATAATTAATCTTTGGTCATAGAACTTAATTGTAATTCAGGATATATGTTTAGTGTAATTGATTTCTTTCTCCCCGTCCAACTTCTAAGTTGATGGCGCCCTTAAAAGTCTGAAAATGATCACTTTCCCATTTTTAAATATTTATTTTGCTATTTTTTTAGGCTCAATTTTGTCACGAATCAGCAAGTATGGCCTTGCGTACACTCCGTCAAAGAATTCAATAAAAGAAATAGCAAAGTCCAGTACTCCAAAAAATATTTCACCAGAGTGTGAAAACAGCTATGTGAAATGCGATGACGTATGTGAGAGTGACATTTCGCTCCAGCTTTTGCAAAATTGCGGATATACTGGCGACAAAAATGGAGACTTCGAAGAAATTAAGATGGCCGATTTTCATATTTCAGACTATAAGAAAGAAAATAAAATATCCGTTGATCAGAAACTATTCCAAAGCAATAGTGGTGGTAGTGAACAGAATGATGATAGTCTTCAAAACCTCCAGGACGGAATGGCAAAGAAAAAGAGGAGAGAGAAGTACACCTTTAGGAAACTAAGAATAAGTTTGGAATTTTTAAGAAATATAACACCTAAAAGGAGTAATTTTAAATATATTCAAAGAAAAGTGAGGTACCACCGAATAAGGAATAAGAATTATGACACTATTTAACTATCAAACCTATTTATCCACTAGTATTAAATGGAACTGCAGTGACCTTTTCGTTTTATGTATATTTTACAACAATTAAGTAAAATATTTTTTATAAAACTGATGTTTATCATCCGTATTTATACGTTTTACTTACTGACGAAAAAAAATGTCTCCAGTAAAAGTATATTTTTTGGATTATCGGAAAGTTAGTCGTTTTTATTTTTTTGTTTTAAAAATCTTCTTGTTTATTCAAAAGTATGTACTCTCCGACAGTGGCATATAGAAGAATTTGGTTTAGGAAGGGGAAGAGCGTAGATACTTTAGGTTTCTCGGGGGATCACTAGGCCCATGTTAGAGCAACGACTAAAAAAGTTGGGTATCAAATATTATTTTTATTAAGCGGATTCAATTTATTCTTAGGGATATGAGTACTCTCCCCCTCTTCACGCCCTTGGAAGCAAATTTTAAAAAAGTATTACAAATCATAAATTTTAAAGCATTATATATGTTTGAATAAATGATAGCAGGAATAAAGTTGGTTTGTTGTTTAACATTATCAGAAAACTAAAACTTTTACTAAGGGATAAAGCAAAATGAGTGTTTTTCCGGATATTTTAGAGCACTACTGGAGCCTTTATTTTAGGAGGTGGAAATAAGTTCAAATTTAGATACATTTTATTTGACCTTTTTTTTCAAAAAAAAAAAAAAAAAAAACAACGACTTTTTACTAGACCACAACGCGTTTCTCAAGGCTGTCGTATTTTATATTTGTATGAACATCCCGTTCGTTCACTAAATTAATAAGGCTTTTGTCCGTGACGCACATTGACCTGTCACATTGCAGATATTACGTGATTTATGTGCAGAATCGTTTTCGTTTCAACATAAGTATCCAGTGTGAAATACGCTGACGTATGTGATAGTGACATTGCGCTCTAGATTTTGAAAAATAGGGAACACACTGGCGAAAAATATTGGGACTGCGACTGAGATACACTCACGCATGCACGCGCACATGCATTCACACGCTCGCACACACATACATGTCCACGTATGTTTGTGGCACCCCGACCTACACACCAAATTGTGACATATTTGGTGCCGACCACTGTGCGCATGGGACTTAAATTTACGAATTTAATGCGCTAGGTGGCGCTCTTTTACCGTATTTTCGGAGATAAAATTACAAGCTTTAAGCAAGCATGTGGCATCCGTTGCCACATCAAATGCATTTACCTAGAAATGTGTTTAGGCTGTCACCAGAAATGTATTTGCTGTGTCTGTGTTAAAGATGTCACATCAAATGTGTTATTCAAAAATGTGTTTAGGGTGCCACAAGGGATGTATTTTCTGTGTATGTGTTAAAGGTGCAACATCAAATGTGTTATCCAAAAATGTGTTTAAGGTACCACAAAAAATGTATTTGCTGTGTCTATGTTAAGGATGCCACATCAAATACATTTATTCAAAAATATATTGGCAAACATGGGGCGTATTAATTAAAAATGCATGCTTATCTCAAAGAGCAGCCAATATTAGGTGATATTTATATTTTACAAATATACTTTTTTTTAGTGTGCCAAATGCGTGTTTTTTTGGTTTTCTTTTTGACTGACAAATTATTTTTAAAACATATGAGTGTGTAAAGGCGTTTTTTTGTTTTTTAATGTATAATTAATTTTTACTTTTTAAGTGTTGCCGATCAAAATTTATTGACACAAAATATTCGCGCCCAAATAACAATAAAAATATATGATGTTCACATCCAGAAACCCATTCAGAACTCAATCTTTGCTTGGATTCTGTGACGAAAATAATCGCGCTATGGCTATCAGATATATTTATTATAGATGGCTTTAAATTCAAACAAAAAAACGTGCTCCAAAGACAACAGGACGTGGGTTCCCACGGGATCATTCATCCAAAATGCCACTATAATATTGTTATCAATCATCATATATACGTAAAATTTCAGCTCGATAAAAGCAGATTAAAACGATCTGACAAGATTCCTTCCACGCCGCGGCCCACAATTTTTTTAATAGATTATTTTTCTTTATGTTACCAAAAATTTTATTTGCAATGCTTTTAAGTTAGCAACGCACATAAATTTGTTTATTTGATTTTATTCAAAAATAATCATAGAATAAATAGATTTAGCTTAGGACAGACTCATAAAGAAAAATAACTTTGTCCATGGTTTACCTTTAGTAAATAGAGCAAAAATTTTCCAGGCCATTCATCATAGCATGCCGAAGTGTTGAAATCTTGGAGGACTTTCCTTCTGGAAGGATATTATCTGCAAATGATATCTTGTGATCGTATTGTACACATGCTAAATCGTAGGTTGGACGGAAGCCAGATTGAGTGGCAAGAATTTTTATCTAGTCTAGTAAGTAGTTAGCGTGCAGTCATTACATTTTAGTTATATGTTTCCGCATCCCATATTATGTTTTCACTTTTAGCCTGCTAACAATTAACTAATAAATTTCGAATGCTGTCTCTAATTTAAGCCTATCGCTAGCTTCTTGGAGCGTTTGAAGCCTGGACAATTATAGACAAATGGATACCGGACATCGAAAGAGCCTTTGACAGAATGTGGCACCATGACCTGGTGTACAAAATGTCACTAGCCGGCTACGAACGAAGAGGCATCAAACTTATCCGCAGCCATCTAAATGACAGATTGTTCAATGTGAAAATGAACGAAGCACGCTGAGAACAAAGGGAACTAACAACAGGAGATCCACAGTGGCCAGTGCTGGGACCCGTATTGTACTCCATCTTCCACCACGATTAGATTAGAAGGTATGGCGCCGACAACACAAACATCATTCTACACCAAAGCAGCTGATGGGCAGACGACCTCAAATAGACATAAATAACCTTTATGACTGGCACCTGATGGAAATTTAAGATCAACTCCCAGAAGACCCAGGCTATCGTATTTCAACAACGGAGAAGGGCTCCTAGAACCAGAGTCTAAGTTGGAGATGTAGAAATCCCATGGACTAACGAATCCCAGTACCTTTGGATGGCTAGAGACAGGAGTCTGACGTTGACCAAACTTATCAACTAAACTAGGATAAAAACCAGGCAAGCAATGAGTCAACTTATCCATTGCTATCTCATATCAATGTCGAAGTGAAACAGGACTCAAATCAAGCTGCTACTCGCCATGCGTACCTCAACTGACTCCGGTGTGAGCTGCATTTGTCTGAGGCAAAAGAAGACCCCTCCTTGGTTCCTCACTACATGGAGTACAGAACAGCAGTATCCCTGAAGGTCAAGGAGATGACGTCGACGAAGACCACAACAGGGTTTGAACGGAGACAGACTTGGAACAGTAGAACCTTGGCAGCGCTAAACCGGATAAAGAGAAGAAATGATGGCACAAAGAATATCTAGAAATCAATCAGCAACAACCATGGTAAGATACTGTTAACAATTTTTCTTTTCAGATTACATCCAATATAATGAGAGGCGTCACATCAACACCGTGCCGAAAGAGGAACATTCCATCCAGTTAGGACCTTCATATGATTTCCCGGAAGGACGACATCAACCCTATCGAAGGATCTTTGGGTTTGGCCAGTGATAATCTATTTATTAGGGATCCGGGGAATTAGAGGATATTTTGATTGAATTGATTGTTTGCAGTAATTGTTACAATAAAAATATTTCATTTATATTATTGCATTTCATTTCGCCCTTTATGTGTTTACGTGTTACGCCCTAGTTTTTAAGTTACAGTGTCTTGAATATTTAAAAAAAATCAGTTTTTTCAAAATATTTACAAAACTCGTGCAGATATTCTTTTAACAATTGCTACAGTTTAGTTATCACAAACGGAAGTACTTTTATGTCCTGATAGATTTATTTCACTTTCATCAGTGGCATGCGTGGGGATATGTCTTTGATATTTACAAAGAAAAATATGGTACGCCATTGCTTTCTTAAAAATCTAACAACTTTTTATGATTGACGTATTAGAAATGTTCAAAAACTGCTGCTTATGTTTTTTTCGCAACAATGTACCGTTTGCGAGAAAAATAATAAATGTTCTTCAATGCGTGCATCTTCCGACCATTTTCCTAAATATTTTTTTTCATTATTATTAAATGCGTATTCCCCGCGCAAGTCAGTGATAAAAATTAAATAAATTTAACAGGGCATAAAAGTATCTCCTTTTGGGATAGTAACCTGTGGCAATTTTTAAAAGAATATCTGCACCCGTTTTGTAAATATTTTGAAAAAAAATGATTTTTTTAAAAATACTGTACACCTTGTATCGTAAAAACTAGACCGTTTCGAACATGTATTCATATGATTTTTTTGTCTTAAAATTAACCAAGGAATCCCTACTTATCATCTTTTACCTTACTTTGTGAACACCTGTTTATAATTTATTATTAATTGGATTAAGTAGTTTTACATTTTCAGTATAACATGAAACCATTAAGTTGAGAAGATCCGATGACAACAGCAATAGTAGTAACTATTTTTTATTTTTCTTATTTCTGGTTATAACATTTTTAACAAAAAAATTAATATCGGTCCATGATCTGCGACCAAGTATATCATTATGTTCCTGTTTAATCTTCGTACACTTGTCCTTTCTTGGCACGATTAAATTTTTTATTTCTACTTTGAATTTCTTCAATAATATTTCCTTTTCAGAATCATTCCACAGGATTTTACCTAAAGCCGCTTCTCTCTTCGTTCTTTTAGGTTGATTGTTTTCTAAGAAAGAAAAAATATATGATTGCCTAAGCTATGACCTTGCAATTCAATAGAGTAGGGCTCGGAATTTTTTAAATTTAAGTACATATCCGAATACTTATTTCATTGTTATTCAAATATTTGGATTATTCAGTATTCGAATATTTTCTCAAATTTTTGATATGTTCAATTTAAAATTAGCATTTAGATATTTTGCATTTGGGTATTATATAATTAGGTAAGATAATGATGGTTAATGGTAAAAAAAAATTCAAGAATTTGAACCAACTGTCGTTACTGCTTGTTTGTTTATAACGTGACTTCAGGTATCTGTTTCTTTATTGTACGACGTATTTAAGTGGAGACTTGCAAGTTTATCATTAAGCCTGATGAAGCTAGAATGGAGCGAAATATGCCACTAGATACCTCTTGATTAAAGCGAAAGTAAGGAAACTCTTTGTATACAATTAACCACCAATATGGATTTTAATTTTCACCATGTAGCGGCTCACTCTATTCAATTAGGTAACATAATAAATAATCAAATATCTAAATATATTATTAATATGAAGAATTCTAAGGAAAAATATTGGATATTTGAATATCCAAATATTCAAATCATTCCAGTTTAGCTCCGAGCCTTATTTAAACCCCGTATAGATGATATCATGGAGAAATGGTCAATTTTATTTTTGGCCTATTAGTCGGTTTATCTATAAATAAAACCTTTCGCAATCCCTATTATTGTGTATCTTTTTAATAAACTGCTTCATAAAAAAAATTCTTTAAACCTTCCTAGACTTTGGTCAGAAATCAGGTTTTGTTGCCCACCCTTTTAAAATTACAATAACAATGTTACGTACTAGATTTTTCTTTCTGTTTTTCAATAAATGGTTCAGATCTTAGTTCTTCCTCTTCGTTCGGACTACCGCGACCTGAAACCTCAGCACTGTATACTGGAGTTTCTTCATCCTCTCCATCATCATTTTGTTCAAGATCGTCTTCTTCTATAGGTGGGAAATCTAAGAAAATATTATATTTGGATAGTTTAGCAATAGGTGTATTGTACTAATTTTTCTTTCTTAATGCCCTGTCCTTATTTAAACGCACTCTGTACCGATTAATATGTTTTCTTAGTTATATACATAAGATTCAAACATGTTTAACTTTTGTCAACTTTAAGAAATCATGGTTCTTGGGTTTAGACCATGTCAAATTGGAATTATCTTTTAACGTTTCGCCTGCGATTGCACAAGGCAACCTCACTGCACGAGATCAAAACACTGAATTCAGTGTTTTAATCTAGTGTAGTGAAGATCCCTGAAGATGCCTCGTGCAATCGCAGTCCAAACGTGGGAAAGTAATTCCAATTTGACACGGTCTACAACCAAGAACAATGATTTCTTCAGAACCACCAGCCGTGAAAGCTTTCGTACTATGTTAAATCAACCTTCTCACAAAACTGACGATAATAATATTTATAATTTTCCTCACCTTTTACTTCAATATCCTTTAAAGATTTTCCAGCAAAAGCATGTGCTTTCCCTTGGTCCACTGCCAGAAGCAACCTGCTAACTTTGGTTAGTTCAACTGTATTTTCATGGAGACGATAAAATTCCCGATGGACCCTTATGTCATGGCCAAGGTGTCGCGCTAGCCAATCACACTCGTTTTCTTTAAGATTGAAGACTTGGCAAACGGAAGCTAGGTACTTTCGCAGCTTTGTACTTGTTATTGTTTCTGGCGACTCCAAGTTTGCTTCAGAACACTATTTTTTGATACAATCGTGGCCCCTCATATAGGAATTTAAATCACCTAGCCGTGAAAACACAAAAGGATTCCCCTCGGGTATTCCCACTGCTGTGCGAGTTGCCAGTAAAAAATCGACAGATTCTTTCATTTCTTTAGTAAGCAAGACTGGTACTTTCCTTCCTCGCTTTCCTACTATCTCTACTACTGTTAGAGCATTTGCTAACTTAGTTTCAAATTCCGTTAAAGATTCTTTCATTTCTGCTACACCTTGACTTTGTCATGACGGTCTCTTCGTGTAGTGTTCAATTTTCATTCTTGCAGCTTCTCCTGAACGCCTTTTATTGAAAAGAATTATACGACTTAAGGTTAATGATGCTAGTTTGCTCCAATTTTTTTTTTCCATATCATTCTTTGTTTTTTGTCCGGTTTAGCCGGAAGAGTCAATGACCTTGAAATTTTAAATAAAGTGACCCATATTTTTTCAGTTTTTTAAAATCTTCGTAAGTTCTCTACAATTCGATATACATACCCTATGTCAAATGTCAACGGTTTCCATGGAAACTGTATTTGAATATCTGGAAATACTCACACTTAATCGTGTTTTCCTAGAAAACAAATGAAAATTAGAAAAAACGAAACACGGTATGGCATCTAGTATGCCTTGGACTATTAAACAAGAGACATAAGATCGTGACAGAAATATCTTTATTTTCTTCAAAATTTTAATATCAGAAAATTGATTTTTAACTAGATTTTTTGAGAAAACACTTTGAGATAGAGAAACGATCATTTTACTTCCCAAACTTACTGTTTTACCAACTTTTTATGTTTATACAAATTAGCTCTCAAAAATCGGTATTTCGCTATTTTCATTTTTCAGATGTTACACAAAGGGACTTCATCGCTACGACAACAGAATCAAACTTCTTAGGGATAAAAGCGTCAACTAACCTGTGCACATCCGTATTTGTTCTAACGAGCTCTATTGTTAACCGC
This sequence comes from Kuschelorhynchus macadamiae, assembly GCA_030620095.1. Lineage (NCBI taxonomy): Eukaryota > Metazoa > Arthropoda > Insecta > Coleoptera > Curculionidae > Kuschelorhynchus > Kuschelorhynchus macadamiae. The sequence goes on from JAUTXW010002548.1 coordinate 454,835, forward strand.
CCAAGTTGTCGCATAGACTGCCTGATTAGTTCTGCTTATGTGCTGCTATATTTTTCATAAAGAAAGGCTCCAAATCGTAATATAAGGTCATCTTTGCGACATATATCCGATATTTTATCATTTCGCAATTTGTTTAAAACATTAGAACGAAAATCTTCTGTCTGGTTGTGTCCATAGATTCCATTTAGTAATGAAGTACTTTCAGCTGCTGGCAGTCTTGTTGATTTTTCAGAGCTCAATATATTTTTATCTCTCATGCAGATGCACGAATATTTAAGATAGTGCCATAGATGCTTTTTAATCATAAATCCTAGGCATTCTGGACAAGGGCCATAATCCGAATATTTTAGGAACTTTTTTTCCTGTTCGGTTGGTCTGCGAGTTAAAATAAGTTCCCCTTTTTTTAATAAGAGTACGTCACAATTATGATAAAAATCGCCATTACTCATCAGAGCATTAAAAGCTTCTCGTCGTCTTTTAGAATTTTTCGGCATACTTAATATTCTAGTAACTTCCGTTTCATTAGAATGGGCCCTTTCGAAATGTCTAGCTTAATTACGAAGCAACTTCTGATAAAAAAACAACTGTGGTCTTTATTGCGAATTCTCTTACCACCAGATGTTTTTTTGGCACAGTTTATTTTAACTAGTTCTTTAATTTTATTATTATTAATCGAACTAATTACACTGGAAAAATGGTTGTCGGTTTCCATTGAAGAAAGGTTTTCAAAATGATCAACGGGTAGGCTTTGTGAAAGTTGATTATATTCATTGTCACTTAATACCATATTCTCAGATGTGGTCGTTACTACAAAACTGCTGCGCGATTCACTACTAGGCAATAATTCTGACTCAAAGCCGCCAGAACCAAAGGGTTCGAATTGTGAAACCAGATTACATTCAGTATCACTTACTGCCGTATTTTCAGGAGTGTCTGGCACTATTAAATTGCTAGGGGATTCACTACCAGGTAAGTATTCAGACCCGGAGCCGCCAGAACCAAAAGGTTCGGATTCTGATAATTCTTCTTCTTCAAAATTTCTAGCTCTAGCATTTTATAATGTCTCGATTTGCTCTAAATTAACTTGAATTGGTGGTATTGGTAGAAGGTGTGGACTAAGAGTTTCCGGGGGTTTATCAGTGGATGAAGATATCGATGCATCTTGGAAATCTGTATAAGAAAATACATAGTTTATTAATGATACAATGTGGTCCACTTGACAATAGGCACCTTATTTTGAAAGCAATCGATAGGTAAAGTTACAAGTTTCAAATTTTTTTCATTGAAAATTCCACCCCTATACTTATAGACCAATGAGATGCCTTTATTTTTACTCGTTACCACGGCAACCAGAAAAATTTCCGAATTTTTTCGGGGCGAGATGAAATTATACTGGAAATGTTTTTGACAGTTGAGAAGTCAATATTATGACATGTGAATGAAATGTCAGGTTTGATTTATTATTTTATTCCAAATTTTGGTGTGAAATTTTCTTACCCACTACCAAACGAGCGTAAATTGTCCCTGGATTTTTTTTTCGGTAACGAATATTTTAAGAAATTTTCAAAATATTCGTCATCTCAAAAAAATTTCAGGAAATAATTTGAGCTCTTGTGAAATTATAAGTGAAAATTTTGAAGATTTCCTGAAATTAACGAAAAGGTCTATTTTCTGACTTTGATCATATACCGGGTGACAACGAAATCGTTTCCCAGTCTATTATTTTCATATGGTTTGAGATATTTTTTTCAAACTTGGAACATTAACATGGTTAGGTAGGAAGTTCATCTTAGCATAAAATATATTTTTGTAGTACTTCCGGTTTAGCCGAAAGAGTCAATGACCTTGAAATTTTAAATAAAGTGACCCATATTTTTTCAGTTTTTTAAAATCTTCGTAAGTTCTCTACAATTTGATATACATACCCTATGTCAAATGTCAACGGTTTCCATGGAAACTGTATTTGAATATCTGGTAATATTCACACTTAATCGTGTTTTCCTAGAAAACAAATGAAAATTAGAAAAAACGAAACACGGTATGGCATCTAGTATGCCTTGGACTATTAAACAAGAGACATAAGATCGTGATAGAAATATCTTTATTTTTTTCAAAATTTTAATATCAGAAAATTGATTTTTAACTAGATTTTTTGAGAAAACACTTTGAGATAGAGAAACGATCATTTTACTTCCCAAACTTACTTTTTTACCAACTTTTTATTTTTATACAAATTAGCTCTCAAAAATCGGTATTTTTAAAAATCGCCTATTGAACTTTTTGAGATTAAAAAAAAAAAAAAATAAAGGTATTTTTATCACGATCTTATGGCTCTTGTTTAATAGTCCAAGGCATACTAGATGCCATAACGTGTTTTGATTTTTCTAAGTTTCATTTGTTTTCTCGGAAAACACGATTAAGGGTGAACATATCCAGATTTTCAAATGCAGTTTCCATGGAAACCGTTGACATTTAACAACGGTGTGATATATCAAATTGTAGGGAATTTCACGAAGATTTTAATAGGTTCAAAAGATATGGGTCATTTCATTTAAATTTTCGAGGTCATCGACTCTTCCTGCTAAACCGGAAGTACTACAAAAATATGCTTCATACTAAAATGAGCTTCTTAAATAACTATTTTAATATACCAATTTTGAAAAAGATATCTCAAAACATATCGAAATTATAGGCTGGGAAACAATTTCATTGTCACCCGGTACAGTGACCGGCATTAAGTACGTATCATATAAGAAATGTTTTTACGCTTAGATTTTGACAATTTTCGATATGTACAATCGCTTCTGCGTCAAAAGTAACCCAAAAAAAAAAACGTTGTAAAGTGCCGTTCGTCATTTCGTGTTTGGCGGGAAATTAAAAAAAATTAAAATTATGCTTCAAAAAACATTTATTTGGAAAAATATCAAAACATTTTATTAGGAAAAGTTGTTCAGAATGACATTATATTGCTATATAAGGGTTTTAAAAAAATCTGAGCTAAAAAAATAAAAATCAATTTTATGCCATAAAAAATTTTTCAGTTTCGAAAAATATATTTTTGGCAAAGAAACTCATTAGTATAGCCAACAGTGATATTTTAAATAATATTTTGTAAAGATTCGCATGCTATTTCTATTTTATTCGGAGAAAATTTGAAATCTGGGAATTTGCCATGTCTTCAGCTGCTTCATAAGATACTGTTTATTAATAATAAAAGACCATGTATCTACGCAACTTTAATTTAATTTTTTTATTCGAACGATTAATAAAATCACTTTTGGCAAATTGTTGGAATTGTACTCGAAATAAAAAATAACTGTGCAATAAAGCCAAAAAAATATGTTAGAAAGCCCAACAATTGTAAAATATGCAATCTGTTTTTATTTAAACGGTCAATATTTTGCATCCATTTCGACTTAAATACTTAGTCCAAAAAGAATTGAATTTTCACGCACCGAATATGGTGTGTTAATTCTCTAGGTATTTATCATCTTCTTGTCGTTTCCAAACTCTGTAATAAATTCGGCCTATGTCCTACTTTTTAACTGCTATTTTTCTTTTTAATTTCTTCAATAAAATTTTTGTTTACTTGGGTATGTGAAACTAAACTCAATATTTGTAAAAAAAGCAAAAATTTTTTTGCAATTTCAAACATTTGTTTTAATTTTTTGTACTTGTTACGATAGAAATAGTAAAATTGGTAGTTTAACCCCATTTTTTGTACACTTTCCGGAATTATAAAAAACTCTTGAAATCAATTTCGAATAAAAAAATTAAATCAAAATTTAGTAGATACATGGTCTTTGATTATATTATTAATAAACAGTATCAGGATGATTATGTCTCAGAGATATTTCAGTGACCTCGTATGAAGCAGCTGAAGACATAGCAAATTCCCAGATTTCAAATTTTCTCCGAATAAAATAGAAATAGCATGCGAATCTTTACAAAATATTATTTAAAATATCACGGTTGGCTGTACTAATGAGTTTCTTTGTCAGAAATATATTTTTCGAAACTGAAAATTTATGGCAAAAAATTGATTTTTATTTTTTTAGCTCAGATTTTTCCCATATGATGCTTACTTAGTGCCGGTCACTGTAGAACAATAACGCTTGAATTCATTAATAGGTGTTATATCGAATTTTGGAACGATTAGGAACATAAAATTTTATGTGAGACAAAAAAGAACAGTTGGAAAATGTAAAGCTGATAGCTGGGCGACATTTAGAAAAAAGAAATAAATGATGATGGGTCAAATGATAAGATGGTACAAGTGTCTTATTTTGAGAAGTATTGTGGTGCACTCACTTTCAAAAACGATACAAGATATGATTTTAGAGAGTAAATAAAATTTTACTTTTAAAACTAACTTTAAACTCACGTTGCAAAAGTTGAAAATGGACCCTCACCTAGTTACTTAAGCTGCATGGTGCTGAGGCTTTGATTGTTGGACAGCACCCTCTTAATGTAATCATTACAAGCATTAAGTTTGGGCTTTCATTAAACCAAAGTTTTATTAAAAACTAAAGTAGCCGAAAAATCAGTGTTTTATATGACAACTGTTACTTGTGACGGTTGTATTTTTGATAATTATAAACAATATTTTTACAGAACGTTATGCCAAAATTATAAGAATAAAATTGAATTTTCGTGTACTTCCAATATTTTTACATGACCCCATTTTGACTGGGAAAATGACAGCGAATTCAAATTATATTCAGTCTTTCATAAGGGTGAGAGGACTTTTCAAATAAGATCACTGGGCCTCCTTTTTATTTACTTTTTTCATTAAAAATGGCACCTCGCTAATAACTTGACATTTTTAATTGTCTCATATTTGTTTGAAAATAAAGCTCATGTTTTTAATATATTTATCCAAATAATACTACAATATTAGTCGGTTTAAAAGTGAAGGGAAATACTTTAAAGGGACACTGTAGAAAGTAAACATATTTCAATAATAATTTCTAGCAAATTTGCGGGATTTCTTTTGCAACAAAAAGTGGCCGCGGGGGTATCGAGTTTTGACAGAAAATCTCAATGGATCTTTTCCTTTAGAATTAATAATAGAATTAAATGATAAATTTTAATGAACATTAGTGGCGTCCATTTTTTTTTTCGTTAAAAATATTTAATTTTGGGTGCCGCGAACGTCCCTTCGACTGTTCAGAGACGTGTTTTATCTCGCCATTTTTTTGTATATTTTTTGCCAGCTTATAACTCGGAAAGGGAGTATTTCCGGACAAACGTTTTTATAAGATTTTTTTCTTAAATATGTTTACCTTTCCTCCTGGCACACGCTGTGTAGTACTTATAACAACTTATTGAATGCACATTAACACTGACATCATTCAGAAGTTATCATATAATTTGTTCGCTATTTTTTCGATTTTTCCACAATTCCTATATATAGACTTGAAGCAAAGTTTTTTTTTCGCAGAAACAAATCAAAATACGAAAATAAGACAAATAATACAAAAAGGACAAAAAAATGTTTTTATTCAACTGGATAAAAAAACAATATTAGCATTGAAAATTGGCGTATATTTTTTGCCAAAATTTGCCTTAAGAGCCCCTATGAATACTATTGGCCGAAATAAAAATCTAGTTAAATGAAAATGCCGATTTTCAAAAAAAATTAGCCTAGCCTATTTACGCTATTTTTAAAATACTATAGAAAACAAAAACATAATGTTTTGTATAAAAGAAAATTAGCCATGAGAACCCATTTAAACTTGCTCAAGTTTTTGAAAACACCTGATGGCTCAACATACACAAATTCAGAAACAAAGTTATATTTTAGCATTATCCAGTGCGAGATCCCTTAAATTCACCATTTCCCTGAATATAGCCCTGAATGAATTTAGTGTAACCGTAATATTTCATATCTAATCTACATATGCAAACTTTTAGCAGTAGGTTAAATTTCAAATATAGTCCCCCCTTCTATGAACGGTTCTGAACTAGCACTGTGATATTCTAATATTGCATTGTCACTTAATTTAAATTTCAACCCAAACAAAAAATGTAAAAATTAAGCCCCTCCCCCTAAATACGGGATAATATTGCATTGCCGATCGCAATGCATGCAAAATTTTAGATTTTTAGACACCGAGAACTATTCTGAATTTGGCCTCCCCCTCCTAAGAAAGACTCTGTCTGTAGCAGCTCTATTATATCCCGACATCGCATTGTCACTCAACTTATATAGGCATGCAGAATTTGAGCTTAAACGGTAAATAGATATTTTTTTTAGTAAAAACTGAACAGGTTCATTTTTTAATAAACGAAATTATTTTGAACTTCTATGTGATTTTTTATTTTTATTATCACCCTGTATAGTAAATTTTGTGATATAAAAAATAGAAATATGACAGAATTTCGCTAAATTTCTACAAAACGTGTTTTTTGTATGTAAATATATTGTAATGAGTGAATGTTTTTTAAACCAAGCTAACACAGGTATATACTCCTATTGTATCCCCAAAAATAAATTATTTCACCTCAAAAACTTATAAAATGACTCGCAATATTATATTTTACCCCTCTACCTCCTCCCACTACCCTTAATGCGGAGGGTGGCATGTGACAAAATAAAAACGGGCTGAACAAATTATATAATGAAACTGTATTTTTCTACATATTTTCTAAAAATTTACAATTTTTACCCCCTATCATATTTACCTTTGTTTACCTGTATACAGAAAGCTAATACAGGTTCGCATATTGTATCCACCGAAAATAAATTATTTGACCCTAAAAACTTATAAAATGGCATGTAACCACATATTTTACTCCCCCTCCCGCTACCTTTAAGAGGGAGAGTAGCATGTGACAAAATAAATACGGACTGATGTTTTCCAAGCATTTCTAATTTTTTACCCCTTATCATATTTTTTAATCATCCTGTATACAGAAAGCTAACGAAGGTATATCCCCATATTGCATCCTCGAAAATAAATTATTTGACCTCGGAAACTTATAAAATGACATATTTTATATTTTACTCCCCTCTTCCCTTAAGGGGGAGGGTTGCAGGTGACCGAATAAATGCGGACCTAAAATATGGATAATTAAATGAAACTCTGTTTTACTCCATATTTTGCAAAACATTTCTAATGTTTACACCCTTTCGCCCTTTTTACCTCCTATCAACCTTCTCATCCTCTCCATTTTTTTAATTAAAATTTCAAATCATAAAATCCAAAAATTGCGCAAGAAACACATCTTTAAAAGGTTGTTTTCCGATTATTTTACAAAAAATGCAATTTTTAAATTAACTTCCTTTTTACCCCCACCTTTATAGAATTTCGTAGTACAAAAAAAATGAGGCCAACTTGGGGAACTTCTGGACAAAATGAGACCAAACACTAAAATCGGTCAAGGCGGTCCCGCGGTATACCTAATAGAAATATTGATTGAATTGGCGGCGACTTCAAAAATCGCATCGGCCTGGCGGTGATGTATATAGCTGAAATTTTACAGCACCAAATAATATTTTTTGTTTAAATTATTTTTTACTTTTTAGTTTATATTTTTTGAAGGCGGTTCATTTTTTATTAAAAAAATACTTTTTAATGATGTTTTATTTTTATTATCACCCAGTATAGTACATTTTATGATTTAAACACCAAATAAATGTCGTTGACAGAATATCGCTAAATTTGTACAGAACGTGTTTTTCGAAGTCTTATGTATGCATATATATTGTAATTTTTAAATCACCCTGTATACAGAAAGCTAATTAAGGCATATACGCATATTGTATCTCTGAAAATAAAGTATTTGACCTCAAAAACTAATAAAATGACATGCAACATTATATTTTATATTTTACTACCCCCTCCCGCTACTCTTAAAGCGGAGGGTTGCATGTGACAAAATAAATACGGCTCGGCCTAAATTCTTGATTATATAATGAATCTGTATTTTACTACATATAGGCCAAACATTTCTCATGTTTTCCCCTATCGCCGTTATTACCCCCTATCATATTTTTAATCACCCTGTATACAGAAAGCTAACAAAGCTATATACGCATATTGTATCCCCGAAAATGAATTCTTTGACCTCAAAAACTTATAAAATGACATGCAACATTATATTTTATAATTTACTACCCTATACTATATATAATTTTATTTTCCAAACATTTCCAATGTTTTACCCCCTTTCGTCCTTTTTACCCCCTATCATCCGTTTCACTCCCTTCATTTTTTTTAATAAAACGTCAAATCATAAAATAGAAAAATTGCGTAATCAAAACACCTTTAAAATGACACATTTTTCGATTATTTTCCAAAAAATACAAATTTTTAACTAATTAACCCCTTTTTTACCCTCACCCTTTAAGAACTTCGTTGTACACAAAATGTGCGACCAACTTGGCGACCTCTCGCACAAAAAAAGCCCTAGAACACGGCGATAATTTTCCGAAAATTTTCATTTTTAACTAATTAACCCTCTTTTTACCCTCACCACTTAGGAATTTCGTAGTACAAAAATGGGACCCACTTGGAGAACCCCGGAACAAAATGAGCCCTAGAACTTTAAAATCGGTCAAGGCGTTCCGGAGAAATCCGCGAGCATACATAAAAAAAATAAACAAAAATACATCGCAGACGAATTGAGAACCTCCTTTTTTTTAAGTCGGTTAAAAAATACATCCCAGACGAATTGAGAACCTCCTTTTTTTGAAGTCGGTTAAATATTTAAGCGCCTTCCTCTAAATACAAATATTGGTTAGCTGATATAATATTGCATTGTCAACCGACCTATATATAGACACAAGCAACATTTTAGCTTAATTGGGCACCGAGAAGTACTTTAAATTTAAAATTTGCCCCCCCCCCTCTTTAAAGAACGGCCCTGGGGCAGCTCTATGATACGCTAAAAATGCATTATATTAGCATGCAAAATTTCAGCAAAATTTAGGCTTCTTCCCTAAATACGGCGCTGGATTAGCTTAATGAATGATATTGCATTTTCACCTGACATGTATACAAATTTCTAGAAATGCATTTTATTTTCATTTGTCTTAAAACTAATTTAATATTTTTACGTGATTTGGTTCGCAACTTAAGCTGTTTATGGCATTTTGACACTTGGTTTTGGAATATTAAAAATTACAAAAAACACTGTTATTGTGTTATTAAAAAGTTATAGTTTAGCTATTTATCAGGAAAACTTTTTTAAAACTTTACAGAAATATCGCAAAGCCTACGTATAAAACCTTCCAGAAAATTGATGAAAAATAGTTACAAGTTGAGTGGGATATTCCTCTTAAAATCAAAAAAATAGTAGGGAAGAATCTGATTTCTTGATAACCCTATGAAGGTTTTCCAAATGAAAAAGTTATATCTTGGGTAGACTAAAAATAAATACACTAGATGCCCTGAATGTCGTCGCCATCAAAATTGAAGTGTGGATAATATCAACTAATTACACAAGAAAATATCCGAGGGAATTCATCTTTTTACTGCCCTTTTGTTGAGATGGTAAATGGGTACTTACTTTTAATTGCCAGCTCTCTATATTCTTTCTCCAAACATTTTGTAGTTTCATATCCCGGCAAATTTAATAAACGATTGCTCAGTTCCCTATTTTCCGCTTGCAACATATTTAATATTTTTCTGCTTCTGGTTTCCATTTCCTAAAATATTCCAGTTTAACCTTGTATATACTAAAAACTATTAAAAATGCAAACTTACAAAAAAATTGTACAACAGTCTGTTAAAACGTCTATATATGGTTATGGCGTTCTAGACACAACACAACTAATTTATTCATCAAAACAATAAAATAGTATGAACTGTGTCTTACCAGAGGGCGTCACTTTATTACGTAGTAAATGTAGTCACAATTTGGTTCAGCATACGCAAAACTGAGCCGCGATTCTGGCGTTCTACACACTGATCAAGATTCAAGTTCCCGCTATGTCTTAAACGATAACGCATCTTTCTTGTAGCGGGCATTCTTGGAACTATCCTCATAGGCGCGGTGTATTCAAAGCGACACACATAAATAGTTTATAGCCGATTTATGGCTACTTTTGCTGTGACGTCCGAATGTGTATTGCCACAAGTAAAGCGTACGCCACAATTGAGTTTAATGCAGACACACATACGCGACACACACACCCCCACACACGCCCAGTTCAGTAATAATATAGTACATTGGTAACCGACGTTCGTAGCAGATTTAGAAAATCAAAAGTATTTAGAGAATACCAAGTTTAAACAAATTTGAGTTTGGAAATAAACACATTAATATTTGGTATAGGTTATACAAGTATAAATACTTTAATTATAAATTACTAAACTAATTATTTACTATATTACTTATTTA
>JAUTXW010002549.1:0-456740 GCA_030620095.1 Kuschelorhynchus macadamiae
TATATTGATTGAGAATGTTATACAATTTGGAGGACGTGTCGTGTGTTTTTTTAATCAACACTACACCCTGCTTTGCCGCCAATGAACAAGTCAAAATTCAAGAGGATTGAAACGAACTTTTTACGTTTTGGCAGGGTTAAAGTTACAAAAAATGTTTCGAAACCAGTGACAAATGTCGAGGATAACGTAATAAACACATTAGCTTATTTCCACGCAAACCCGCAAAAGTTCAATAGCGTCTGCAAAAAACGATTTGGGAATTTCTTCTTCATCTGTCCAAAGAATCTTGAGCGAACATCATATGCACCCTTATTCCTTCCAAAACATGCAAGCCTTGAGACCTGGTGATGACGTCCGACGAGTAGAATTTTGCGAATTCATGTTTTTGAAAATTCAAGAGGACCCTCAATTCCTTTCAAAAAATATTTTGGACCGATGAAGCGAAATTTTCTACAGAAGGAATAACAAATAGAAGAAACGAAAATTTCTGGGCAACAGAAAATCCGCACGCTTTACGCGAAACGCGTTCTCAAGAGAGGTTTAGCTTCAATGTTTTCGGTATAGTATTAAATGATCAGGTGCGGTACTGTATTTATGAACACAATTTAAACAGTGATAAGTATTTGGAAATTCACGAAGGACGGTTTCTGAATTTATAGAAGAAATTTCTATTGGTGAGCTGTAAAATTATTGGTATCAATTAGATGGGGCACCAGCACATAATTCCGCTGCAGTTTATCTCCAATTATCTCGAATTTTTGAAGATCGCTGGATTAGTCCCAATGGCCCTTGGAGATGGCCCCCGCGATCGCCTAATTTAACACCCGTAGACTTTTATTTATGGGGATTTATCAAAGGTAAAGTCTATGCTTCCCCAGTAAATAACCAACAAGATTTACTGGACAGGATACGAACAGCTTTTGCCGAATTAGAAAACGGACAAATTCAACGGGCCACAGCAACTGTACAAAGAAGAATTGAAATGTGTCTTCAAATGAACGGACAGCATATAGAACATTTGTTATAATTCAATTTTATTATTTTATTTATTTATTGTTGATTGTTAGATTGCTATAATTTTTAAGTTCACTAAAACAAGTTTAGAACAGTCTCGAACTTAGTAGATATGGTTAAAAATAATGTAAACAATTTATTAGATTTTTTATAACTTTAACTTTTCCGAAACGAAAAAATTTCGTTTCAATCCTCTTCAAGTTTCTCTTGTTCATTGGCGATAAATGAGGATGTTTTTCATTAAAAACATGGCACGTTCTCTCAATATTTTGTAACATTCTCCGCGAATATAAAATAAATTGAAAATATCAGCTTTTGATTGTTATTTTATTTTAATTTAAAAGTTTCAAATCAGCTGTCATGTTGAATCGAAAAGCACAACAATTGTTTTTCCATGGCTTACTACGGGAAGGTGTAAGCATTTAGCAAATACATATGATAGTTTAACAAAAACCTGATTATTTCGAAAACACAACAATTGTTTTTCCATGGCTTACTACGGGAAGGTGTAAGCATTTAGCAAATACATATGATAGTTTAACAAAAACCTGATTATTTCGAAAATGGTTACGGTATAGGGAACCTTAATACAGTTCGATAGAAAATTAAATTCTACATTTGATAGTGCATAAAGTTATAGGGTGTCCCATTTAAAAAAACGGACTTTAGCGGCTTTGAAAATATGAATGTTTGCCGCTGAATTTAGGACACCCTGTATAAAAATAGACAAATTCAATAAAAAAAAATAGAAACCTAAGATTATTTACCGATCGTCTGCAAAATATGAAGATTATATCATCTTCAAAACTTACAAAAATATGAGATTTTAAAATTTGGCACCCCGAAGGCTCTTTTTTGGTTCAAGGTCAAGTATCTTAAGAACGCTTGAACCTAGGTATAGGACATGCTACATAAAATAGCATTATTAATTCTCCGTAGAATCAAAAAATATCATAAAATACAGGGTGTTCCATTTAAAATAAGCAAATTGATACCAACTTCCGGTTAAACCGGAAGTGACACAGGAAGTTGAAAATATTTCAAAAAAGAAGTACCCCTTGACCGTACCTTAGTCCCAAAATTTGAAATTTTTATCTAAATGGCATCATCAAAAACTTTTAATGAACGGGTAAAGTAAAAATGTCATTTTATCATATTGAAGACAAAGGAAATATTTTATTAATAAATATTCCATACACAAAAAATTACCGTTCTAGAAGCTTTGTACTATCTGATATTGCTGAAAGCGGAGAATATTTAAAATTGGTCAGAAAATATGCGATTTTAAGAAAGCCAGAAACCTTACACATGCGTTTTTTTGTGAACTACAAGAAAGGAGCTTGCACAGTACAATGCATCGGAATAAACACCTTTGGAAAAATGCCATTAAATATTGCAGGTTATCGGAAGCTTCCAAATCTGAAGTATATACAGGCCACAATGCTTGCAGATTTTGGAGAAGGAATAACAAATATCAAACGCCTCGGAGGTTGGAAATCTTCAACCGTGGCAGAAGGTTATTTAGAAAGCTCAACAAGTCTTCAAAAGAATCTAGCCAATAAAGTATTGAACTTCAATGCCATTCCTTCCACTAATCATCAACTTTCACCACTGCAGTCTACCAAATCGACCTTTTCCAAACAAAAAGTTACCCCCCTCAACAACAGTTACAACAATAAGTGTTCATGAAAAAGAACTGGAAAATCCAAACCCAACTCACAAATCCCCAAATTCCTTAGAAAAAAATCTAGCCTCTGCAATTAATTTACAAATGATACAAACTGCAAATTTACTATTCATGTTGTTAATAATAATTAATTTGTGATTATATATTTGATATAAATAAACGATTCCTAATAATCGTTTTTCAATAAATTCCGATAATCGCCCAGTGTTGAACGACTTTATAGCACAACAAAATGCTTTTATTGAGTCAGCGAAAACCGTTTCCCATACATGTTTCTTGCCATTGATAACCAATTCACGGAACGGAGCTTTAGATTATGCAACAAAATCTGAGCTTTTTTCGTATATCTTTCGATTGTTTTTTGATGGACGCAGGCTATTTTCCTCTTTCTCTCAATCGTTACCAGGTGTGGAGATGATTAATGATTCGGTCGATAATAACAGCCAGCAAAATTTTTGTCAACTGTCCAACGTTCCAACTCACAATTAGAAATGGTAACTGATGCTAATGTCAGGGGTCTACGCACCAAAATTAATGAAATTTCTCTTAGCGTCATGTCTTGCTACTATGACGTAATATTTCTCACCGAGACATGGCTAACAATGAAATATTTAAAAATGAATATATAGTTTTTCGAGCAGATAGAAGTTATAAGGAACTAGGGTGTAAACGCGGCGGCGACGTATTGATTGCCGTTTCTTCTTTTTTTCAGGCTTCTATGATTGTTACTCCTGTTCATATCGAGTTAGACGCTGTTTGGGTTCTGATGAAGGCAGGCAATGTAAGTTTGGTACTAGGATGTGCATATTTTCCACCTAATTCTAACCAGGAATGTTATCAGTCTTTCTGCAATACCTGTGAGTCGCTGAGAAACAGATTCAATAACCATACATTTTTTATTCTTGGGGATTTTAACCTTCCTTCGGTGGAATGGATGTATGAAGACAATTCACTGGTTCCAAAATGTTTACCGTCCCTAGCTTCTGAAACTCTTTTTGTGACAATGAGTTTTCTTGAATTGCAACAAATGAATTCTCTTTGCAATCACATGGGCAGAATTTTAGATCTGCTATTTGCTGATGACTTCGTTAGTGTTTTGGTTTCATCTTCAAATTTTCCTCTTGTACAGATTGACCCCTACCATCCAGCAATTGAAGTGAAGTACAAAATTAAATATGTTTCGCCGATAAAAAATCAAAATCAAGTAAGTCTTTACCAGTTTCATAAAGCAAATTTCGTCAATTTGGATATTTTTTAAAAGCAGTTCGACTGGTCATTCTTATTGTCTAAGCCTGAAATAAACAGAACGGTTGAACAGTTCTATGAGGTTTTATTTCAGGGTATCAATAATTGTATCCCCAAGAAGATCGTGGCTGACTCTACCCTTCTGCCCATTTTCAAATCTGGTGATAAAAGTGATGTGAAGAACTACAGAGGTATTTCTTTACTTTCACATATACCAAAGCTCTTTGAGGCAATTATCACCGATTATATATTTGAGTCTTACGAGTATGCAACATGGGTTTTATCGTGGTCGTTCAACAACTACCAATCTTGCAATATTTCAAAACTACTTAGTGACATCGGTTGAGGCTGGCAAGCAGATCGATCTTATTTACACTGACATATCTAAGACTTTTGACAGTGTTTGTCATCAGTTTCTGTTTTGGAAATTACAGCAAATTGGTTTTTGTGGAAAATATCTTGAATGGATCAAATCGTATTTATTTAATCGTCGCCAGCATATACGGTTCAGTCTCCAGAGAGTTTCTTGTGACATCGGGTGTCCCGCAGGGTTCGCATGTGGGTCCAGTTCTCTTTCTGCTCTTTATAGATGATATAATACCCTGTTTCGAATTTTTTGAATGCCTTTTATATGCAGACGACTTAAAATTCTTCTCACCAGTCTCCTCAGACTCCAATCCTCTGCAGTCTGATACGGAAAGGCTCGTCAAATGGTGCAGAACTAATTATCTCTCTCTTAACATCTCGAAATGTAAAGTGCTCACAAATGTATTAATACCATACCCTCCACCTACTTCATAGATAATGTAAACCTTGAAGTTGTTAGTTCTTTCACGGTCCTAGGTGTTATTTTGGATGAAAATCTTACTTTTAATCTATATATTGACAACTTTGTACTTAAGGGTTTTAGACTTCTGGGTTTTATAAAGCGACATCCGAAACACGTAACTGATACCAAAGCAGTTGGGTGTCTCTATAACTCATTGGTTCGTAGCATTCTAGAATATTATTGTACAATACGGAGTCCATCATACAAGTGTCAGATTTACAGAATTGAAAAGGTGCAAAATAGGTTTTCAAAATACCTCTTATAAAAATTGCATTTCCCATATCAAGGTCTGCCATCTAATACTAGAGCTCTTCTTTGCGGCCTTCAAAACCTTGATTTAGAAGAAAGAAGGCACTTCTGGTCTTTTTGCAAAAATTGGGGAATGGGGGATTGACCATTTTTAGTTCCTATTAGAAGAACAAGACAATCACAGCTGTTTGTTGAAAGGTACCACCGTACAAATTATAGGTGTAGTGCATTTGTTGACCGACTAGTTTACAATTACAATCGTCACTTCTCAGAATATGATATTTTCACTCTAAGCACTTTGCAGCTAAAAAGGCAGTTAACCGGAGTGGTTTTGTAATGTTTTTTGGCCCATATTGATGTTAGTTTTTGTTTATGTAGTTGTGTAATTTTATCATTATTCATGTATTATTTTGTTTCAATTGAAAATCTTTCTTATTGGTAATTTTTGTTTGCTGATCTGACATATTTTTTCTTAAAGTTACTGACTTCATTTGACGTTATTTGCGAATGCGTACCATTTGGAATGTTTAGCATTATGTAGTGTACGTTTCTGAAGGGCCACTTGTCCGATGCGTGCATCGGCTACGTCCTTACATTAAAACAGATTACAATTAAGACAAAACGTCTTTCTGTAGCAATTCAAACTTTCTACCTTGTTGATATTAAGCGGCACTGGTCGAGATTAAAGCATATCATCGGAGCGGACGCTTAAGAATATTGATTAAAACATACGAAAAGTCAAGTTTGACCATTAATTTGAACAAATAAAATGTTTAATTATTTTTTGTTAATTTTCTTGTTCACGTTGCGTATTTAAAAAAATGTTTAATAAAGATGTTACATAAATATTTTTTTCTTAATTAAAAGAGGCGAGAAAAGAGAGAAGATGAGTGAGGGAAATCGAAGAGGAAAGTAAAGATAGAAAATGTGACACTTTCAAAATTTTAAATAGTCAGAAATGTCAACATTACTTATGTGGTGGTAAATAAAACTAATTAATTTAATTTGGGATAAACATATCGAAACAATTTGATATTTTCAATTAGCGAATAAAGGTCAAGTGTTCTCAAATTAAATAGTTAGGCAATCATTACATACTTTGAAATTCATTATATGCTACAATTTTTTTGATTATTTTTTGTTTGTAAGTTTGAAGAATATTTTATGTATTACAGTATTGTAGAAAAACACTTAAGTATGATGATTATTTGCGAACTTTTATAACGACCCTTAACTATTAACAGAATTACAGCTGTTTTAAGTACGGTAACATATTGTTATCATGTTTATAATTTTTAAAACACCTGTTGCGATTATTGTTTGTTATTAAGCAAGATAGAGGGTAGCGAAATAGTATGATGAAGTACTATATCTCCCTCGTCTTTTATAATTTTGATTTTTTTTTTTATGAAATTTGTATAACAAGAAGAAGTTTACAATTTAAAAATATTTTTAGTTATACAGGGTATTTCACAAAAGTGAGGCACCTAAGAATCAACTTTTTTTAAATGGGACAACCTATATATTTTTAAATAATTGGATTTCCCAAGACATCGTCCATATAACACCATATTAGGTTTTGCATTTTATTTCAACGTTGCCAAATTATTCAAAAAATATCTAAATTAAAAAAAACAGGGTCCTCCGTAATCTGTTATAACTTCTAACCTACAACGATTTCAATAAAGAAAAATTGTACCGAAGAAGATACATGTCTGGGGTGTAGATAACAATAAACGTGTTTGCTGTAAATATGTCAACTTGGCAAAATTGAAACCAATGTTCCTTTCATTTTTATGGCACACCCGGTATCTAACTATCCTATCGTTTTCCCTGGTTAGTCTTCTTTCGCTTTTATTAAGGTGATCTTATATCTATATCTAATAGTTTTTGCGAAATATTAATTTTTATTAAATGGGTCGTTGAAAATTCGTTGAAACATATTGACGTAATTTTTATCTAGTTAGCCATGTTTATTAAACAAACTCACCGACCTCCAATTCGCTGGATGACAACTCTGACAAAAATATCATAAGTCCTCTAAAGAAAGTGTTGCATTGTAAATTATTTTTCTGGAAATCCAATTTTTGTTTAGTTTGCGGAATTTATTATCATTCAGAAAACACTGAGACACTAAGCTACAAGATTTTTCTAACACAGGCCAGCTCATTATTTTCACAATGAAAATACCTTCCCAACAATAAAAAAAATATTGGGGAAGCCCTAATACGTACTATTTTTTAATAGCCTAATTAGAACCTTTTATATTGGCAGGTAAACAATTTTATTGTGGGACGGCTGAAAGGGGTCCATTTTACAACGGAAAAATTTCCTAGACTGGGTTGTTTATGGTTGGGTAACATTAGACATAAAATAAACGTTAAACATCACTCTTCTGTTGAGTTTCGAATTGAATGGTTCTCTGTGCGTCGATAAGCAAGTGTATGTGAAGACGAGAATGTCGAGTCAAATTTTATTATATTTGTGGAGGATTTCTGGTGAAATCACAAGCCAGGCCATTTTCCTAAAATGTAAAAAAGCCTACTTTAAATATTTTGGTGTGTTAATTTGGGATCAAGATAAGCGGTGGGCTACCCATGTGTGCTGTGTTAGCTACAGTGTATCATTCCAATGGTACGGCGAGAACCCACCAATCATTCTGACGATTGTTATTTTTGCCAGATAAAGACTGAAGGTTATTCCAAAAAGGGAAAGCACAATATAGAATATCCAAATTTGCAATCTGCCATACGACCCACACTGGTCGAATTTAATAAAATCTTGGCATAAATAGAATTACATGTTATGGTTTATTAAAAGTTTAAAAAACTTACATAATTTATTTAAATTTATTCATTAAATTTAATTTTTTTCAAATTTAACAAAAAATCTATTATACAGGGTGATGAAAACGATAGTCAACTTTAGTAAAAAAAACAAATACATTTGCCAATTACCACATGGTAAATTAATTTAAATTCAAACCAAATATTAGGTGGTCTATGAATAAAGTCTGTACACTAGAAGCTATTACCTTGTACCATGACTATAAGTAAAAATAAATATCTTAATATTGATACCTATTATACTAAAACCCAAAGGTACACAGTATTACAGTAATATCTAGCCTAACTACAATAAAGTTTAAATAAAGTATGTATAAATAAACAACATGTTAAATGGATAACATGTTATATGAATTATTTTATTATTTAATTAATACTGGTGTATACCCGAGACAGAGCATACAAGCCCTACCCCTGACCAAATTTTTAAGTTGTAATTCATTTTTTAAAATTTTCTAGTTATGCCACAGTTGAAAGATGAGCTGGATAGGTATAGGTAAACAGGTAAGTAGGAATACTATAATAGTCTAATAAAACAGAAATTTGACAGTTTTTATGTGCCTAATATTTGGTTTCAATTTAAAATAATTTACAATGTCAAATTTCTGTTCTATAAGATCAAAGGTAAGTAGTATTTTCAGTATCAGTAAAACCATCAAATGTTTCCAATACAACTTTGTGCCAGTACTTTTACCTTCGGGTAAATTTATCTGGAGAAAACTAACCATAGATACAATAGTTTTTTCAATAATTATTCCCATGGTACTGGCCCTAAATTTGAATAAATTTTAGACTTATAGTATCAGTCTTCATCTGATGAGTCTAAAATTTCATCCAAATTTAAAGGCGTGTTGCAAATAATAGGTGGTTTTATTTACCTAAGAGCATCAGGTAAAAGGCTTTTACTGGACTTGGGTGGTGTTTTGCGAAACCCAGATATGACAGGGTCCGAGGAAACAAGAAGGCGATTAAATATATCCTGTAAATTATCTTGCCTAGAGGTTCTTCTCGCGAAATTTAAACGGAAACTTTTAATGTCCTTATTTCTAGCTTCTTGTGCTTCCTCGGACAACTGTCCTATAGGAATTTCAAAAGCACCAATAGTCTCTGCTCCATGTATTAATATTCTATGCACAGATGTGGGCATCGGGTACCATGAATATAAATTTGCAAAAATTCGTGCAGTTTCAATTGTATAACATTGAAATTTAGCTATATCGATGTCATAACCACAGGACAAAGTCTGCAATATTATATAAAATCTGTGAATTAACTGTTCATCGATATGGCAAATTTCAGCAACAACATTTACATTTTCGAAAAACCTATGAGCTGTATTGCCGTCATTCGACGAACCAAAACCTGGTTTTGGTTTATCCACTATTAACCCCAATCGTAAATGCAAATCTTGCTGGATACGTTTTTTTGAGTCTTTGACTTTTTGCTTATCTTCTTCACTTCTAGCCTGCCATTTTTTTATGTCTAACTTATAAGCCAAATGCAGCAAACACTCAAAAAAACGTATCCAAGCATGTAGAGTGGATAAACCAAATTTTAAATAATTGGCATTAATTACAGGCCTCTGAAGAACAACGTCGATGTTATTAAACTCCTTGGACGATGCGCCACAAATAAAACATTTTTGTGTAGAATTATTTTCTGCTAAAACATTTCCTACTTTACTATCTATCATTGTTAAATGTAAGTCGAAACTTACTAACACATTAATGTTATCTATGGTGCATTTAAAAGGAGTCAGATTTGTTAACTGATTGTCTAGATGTTGTTTTTCAGCCAATGTTAATTCGCGGGTTTCGCGTGATAACTGAACTTTTATGGGGCGACACATTCGAGTGGAGGAAGGTCTGGAATTTTGCCAAATTATAATGTTTCCGGTGTCAGTTGGTCGGCTTAATCGAATAGGTACAAGCGATGTAAAAAAAATACTAGAGTCTGAGAGCGACTCGTTATTAAAAACTTGCTTGTACTCAGACTGTCCAGATGACCCATCAAAACCATACTTACAAGCTAAGATTAGGTTTAAAATGTCATTATTTGTGCTATTTACATTAAGCAGAACATCCCTTTGTAAAAGTAAAAGTCTTTGACACGTATGATTTAATAAAGATTGGACAGGAACTTCTGCAGAACTTTCTGTTACACGTATGTTTTCAGGATAACACATTCTTTTTGCCTCTAGTATATGATCATACGATGGATAAATATAACAGTTTTTTTCTTGCACCTGTTTTCTAATTAGTTTATATTGAAATTTTGTTAATCTGGCTTCAACCACAAGAGAAAGAGCTTCATTTGAGGAAAGTTCTGAATAATTTTCCGTTTTTAACGCTTTGGAATAATCTTTAGCTTTTTGAGGTTCCTCACAAATGGTCTTTATTAATTTAGAGGCTTCTACTTCCTGGTTGACTCGATAATTCATTTGTGCTGCGTAAGCTAATTGCTGCGGGGAAAATGTTTCAATAGTTTGGTTTTTTGTCTTTTGGTTCTCTCGCTACAGGAATTAAAATCCAGCGCTTTTCGTCCTTTATTATTTTTACAATTTGTTTTAAACTGAACTACAGTATGCAGCCACTCTCCATGATGCTGCAAAAACCTATCTTTTGTTCTATTACATGAAGACCACTTTTGTTTAAATTTATAATAGAAGCAATTTAAAATATTATTAGCTTCATGGCTTAGGTTTGAAGAACCCGTAAATTCTAAAATTCTTGCTCGTAAGCGATTAAATTTACTGTCCAGGTTTTTTTCTTGGAAACTTATAAAGATTTCAAAGAGCTTCATGTAACTCATTGACAACACTGGTTCATTTTGGTCTAAAAACAAAATGCATACGGTTTTATTGATTAAAATTACTCCTACACAAAGAAGTTAACTTTGACTTTGTCAGGTGCAAGATATTGAAATGCAAAGTTAGCTCTCCAGCAGGGAGTTTATAAGTCCGAGCATAAAAAATTTTAAGACCTACCACGGTAAAACTCAATAAAATTAGATTTACAATTCAAAATATAATGAAAATAATTCTTTTTCAGACTCAGAATTGAAGCAGAAAAAAGGGTTTTATATTTTTTTTGGTAAAAGTATATGTAATAGAAAGAAAAATGTATCTTCGAAAGCTTAACCGTTCGCGAATCTTACAAATTTGACCAAATTTAGCCAGTTCAAGACTTTTTAAAAACACTGTATAATTCCTTATGGGCAAGTTGGGGCAACCTTTTTTTGTGTATTCAATAAAAAGAGATATTACGCAATACAGAAAAAAATATGCGATAATGGAAATGTGGTGAAAACACAAACAAATTGGTTTTTGAATTTTGATATTTTTAAAAGTCACCTAAGAAAATAACATTACCTACTTAATGGTTCTATAGGTGTTTTAAAATACAACCAAATATTAACATTTTTATTTTTTGGCAACTACATACCTTCGTGGTCTTCTTCCATAACTGATTTTTAAAAGTACTTCAAATATATATTATCTAACGAACTTTGAAACCAATAAACCAAACAACTAATTATCAACGCGTCTAAAAATGTCGTAATTTTATGCAGCTTTGACATTTAATATAACAATAAAACAGAAGTGTATGTGTCATTTGCATGGCCTACTGAATTCCTGGATTGATAAAGTGTCTGAAATAATCGTTTTTGTAATTAATTTTTAAAAATAAAAAAAATCTATTTATGCCAAGATTTGATTAAATTCGACCAGTGTGCGACCTGTTCCTCATAATGCAAATTTGCCAGTGCCGATTGCGCCTTTAAATTGGCAAGCTATTGATTTGGGAGATAATGGAGATTACGCATCATCAGGCAGCTCAGAAGAATAGTGCACCGATCCCAGTTTTACTATAGGTCTCAGTTCCGGCGAGCCACATTTGATTGTTCAAAGTGAATTAAATGATTTAGTACGTGATTTGGGGTTATCCAAGCAACAGTCAGAACTTCTGGGTTCCTGTCTTAAGGAATGGAACCTATTGGCCAAAGAAACAAAAATTATGAATTTCAGAAAAAGAAATGCTATGTTTTCTAAATTCTACAGTATGGAAAATTCGCTGTGCGCGTGTATTGATATAGACAGTTTAACGCAGGAAACTCATCTAAATATAGCTTAAAAGCTGTGTTATTGCATATGGAAATTTAAAACCCTCTATACCAGTTGCCCATTCAGTTGCAATGAAAGAAAATTATGAAAATATGCGCACGATTTTGGATAAAATAAAACTACGATAGGTATAAATGGCAGTTATAGCGGGTTTAGTGGGACTTCAGAGGGGATTTACCAAATATTGCTGTTTTCTTTGTTTATGGGACAGTCGTGCAATAAATCAGCATTTTGTAACAAAAATTTGACCAGAGAGAAGCGAATTTCAACCGGGATCCCAAAATGTTAAATTTATTTAACCTCTTGTTGATCCCAAAAATGTCCTTTTGCCCCCTCTTCACATTAAACTTGGGCTGATGAAAAACTTTGTGAAGGCTGTGAATAAAGATGGTGATGGATTTAAAACAAGTCTTTGCCCAGTTAAGTGATGCCAAATTAAAAGAAGGCATTTTTATTGGACCACAAATCAGAAAATTGCTGGACGATGTCAATTTTACCGAAAAGCTTACCAGGCAGGAACTCAGAGCATGGAATTCATTTGTTAATGGAGTAAGAGGATTTTTAGGCAACAATATGGATGAAAATTATGGACAATAATTAGTTAATGAACTCTTAGGTGCCTATAAAGTGCTTGGTACCAGAATGTCATTAAAAATTCATTTCTCCATTCGCATCTGTCATTTTTTCCTAAAAATTTGGGAGCTGTTAGTGACGAGCAGGATGAAAGGTTTCACCAAGATATCAGAACAATGGAAATTCGGTACCAAGGACGATGGGATCCAGCCATGAGGGGTGACTACTGTTGGTTTTTGAAGACTCTCGATAGGACACCTCATAAACGGAAAAAATAAAGTTTAATTAGTGTTTTAAGTTAATATTTTTCTTGCTTGCTTTTCTCTTAGATGTATGGTATCTTTAGTAGCCGAAAACTGTATACATAGTCAATAAACAGGGTTAAGAATTTTCTGAAATCATTTTTTCTATAGATATTAAGTATCGTAACATTCGATGTGGTTCTACAACTCTAACAAGAAAACCCTACGTGCTACAACTTTCTACTGATCATTTTCGTATTTGGATAGGTCCATTCTATTAGATAATGCTATTCTGATTTGTGTTACAACAAAAAAAAAATTTTTTTTGTCGATCAATGGGATTATTTAATAATATACACTTAGAACAAAAGAAAAAAATTAATTCTTGGCACTGGCAACATTGCCGTCATTCAGACATTTACAGCTTCTTAGTTAGATAAATGATAAATCTCATATTTACTTAGGATTATTATTATTATTAGGATGTTATAAAAAAATTAATTTATATATATGGTATTACTTCTTCTATTCTATTTTCTCCTATTTATTTAGCTAATCAATATATTTTCTATACTCAGTTTTAACTAGTCGCGTTTTTGTTTTCGTTTTAATTGTTTCTCTATTTATATTTCTTATAATATATTTCCTAGCTAGGTGTTAAAAATATGTACTATATACATACCAGTACTTCACATATGGGGCATACTGCTGATAAACCAGTCTTACGTAGTCCTCAAAGTAGTCAACGAACTGGGGATTTAGGAATCCGCCCAATTCATTAATATGTTGAGGCATATCCCAGTGATAGAGCGTTATCATTGGCTCTATATTTTCAGCTAAGAGGGCCTGAAACATTTACCCTAATTATCTTTTATTATTATAAGTAGAGACCGGATTTTAAGCAATTTTGCTTATGCTTAAATTTGTAAGCACCTCAATTAAATATTAATTTTTAGGTATAACAATGACAAAAACACTATTTTTTTCACAAAAAAATATGCTTTTTTTGCTTTTTTCTTAATTTCGAACTTATTTTATAAAATCAGAACTTATTTTGCTTTTTTTGGCCTTTTTTTATTCCATTGAAAACAAACGCGCACCTTAACTTCAGAATGTCTTTTAGGGAAAGACCCGATCGATATATAATAATTTTAAAAACAGATGTGTGGGCACTCACGTAGTTTTAGGATGCTATTAGCAAAGTTTACTAAATATACTAAAAGCTCTCGTATAAAAATATTCCTTGCGCGAAGCGAAATTACTGTTCGAGCGCCCCGGTAAAAAGCCATTAATCAGGCGGCATGATGGAGTAGCGGTGCGCCTTTGATCCACGCCAGAATTAAAACTTTGCTATTAGTTACTGCTTGTCGTTCAGACAGTACCTACTGTGCTGCGTAAATATTAATATTAATTAATAAAAAATGGCCGGTAATCTAAGGGTATGGATAATCGACAACCCAGAATTAAAACTCGAAAATGGCAAAGTTTTTTGTCAAGCTTGCGTTAAAACGGTAAGTTTTACATAAAACACCGAGTTATCATTCTAGGACATATCAAAGAATAATATAGGTATTGCGTACCTATAATAATTATTTTTGGTGATATAGAAAATCCCATGATAATTAGTGGTAACGACACGCACGACATGTATTAAAAAATAATAAATATTTAGCCCCATTGTTTTATAAATAAAAAGTATCTAAAAAATAGCTTCGAAGCAAGCATTCTGTAATCCACTAATGCCTCTATATTTTCACTGACTTAACCCAAGTAAAATGAATTTGATTTTATTAAGGAAAAAATGTTTAGGAATGAAAATAATTTCGAAATATTTTTAGTTTAAAAATTATCTTAAAAACAGCACTATCTTAAATATTAGCAGGTAATTGTCATTAAGAAATATTACCCTGGTATAGCCTAGAATGGTGCATATTCTTAATAAATATTTTTTTGATAAAGGCAGCTAAAAAGTGCTTTTTGTTGTAGATTCAATGTGTTAAAAAGTACGACATAGTTCAACATTTGAAAACAAAAGGACACTCAGAAAAAATGAAAAAGTTTAAAGTTAATAAGCTTAAACAACAAACAATTGGTTCTTCCTTGGCATCTACTTCCGGCCGTAATGAACAACAAGAATTTAATCAAGACCTTTGCAATGCCATTCTTAAAGCAAATATTCCTTTAAACAAATTAAAAAACAAGCACTTCAAAAATTTCTTAGAAAAATATTGCAAACGAACTATTCCAGACGAAAGTACTCTACGCAAGACATATATTTCTCCTGTATATCTCGATACAATTAAACAAATCAAAGCAATGATTGGAAGCAATTATGTATGGATTACTGTTGATGAAACTACAGATAGTCGTGGGCGTTATATCGCAAATTTGATCATTGGCGTTTTGTGCCACGAGACTCCTACAAAAGGATATTTAATAAGTTCAAAAGAATTGAGTAAAACAAACAGTAATACTATATCCAAATTTGTACATGAAGGGCTAGCTAACTTTTATTTACCGGAAGCTGTACCAAGTGAAAAAGTACTACTTTTGCTTTCAGATGCCGCTGCTTACATGGTCAAGGCGTCAACAAATTTAAAAGTTTTTTACAGCAACTTAATCCACTGCACTTGCTTAGCTCATGGTATCAATCGTATTGCCGAAACCATACGATTACAATTTCCATTAGTGAATAAGTTAATTAGTAATGGCAAAAAAATATTTGTTAAAGCCCCTTTAAGAGTACAAATATTTAAAGAACGTTGTCCAAATATTCCACTTCCTCCAGAACCAGCGTTAATGATGGGGAACATGGCTTGACGCCGCTATTTATTATGCGGAAAATTTTCAAAATTTTAAAAATTTAATTTTTGAATTTTCGGAAAACTCAAGCAAATCAATTCAGGACTGTCAAAGCATTCTTAACAATTGTGAGCTTCAAAATAATTTGGCTTTTATCAAAGCAAATTTCAGTTCCGTAAGCAACACAATCAAATTATTAGAAAAACAGCAGGTTCCCTTGGTGGACTCAGTTGCTTTGATAGAAAGTTTCAAGAAAACCATTAATGACATTCCTGGACACATTGGTAATTTAATAAAAAATAAAATGGCAGATGTTTTAGAAAAAAATACCGGGTTTCAAAAACTAGTAGACATATCATTAGTTTTAAGTGGCCATCAAAATGTTCCAGAGTTAAGTTGTACGGATCCAAATGTTTTGTCAAATTTTAAGTACGCACCAATTACCAGTGTCGATGTGGAAAGGAGTTTTTCAAAATATAAATATCTCCTAGATGATAGGAGACACAATTTAACAATAGAACATATTGAACAATATTTAATAATTCATTGTTTTCAAAACGAGTAAAGTTTAATTCTACAGTGCATCCCAATATAACTGGAACGGTCAAATATCTCGAAAACTCTTTTATACATTATAATAAAAATTTGGTTTTCTATAGGTAACTGCTTCTGATCTATCGATCTAAAACGATAGATCAGAAGCAGTTACCTAAATAATAAAACTTCCATAATAAAATAATACTATGCTAAACCGTGCCCGAGATATTTGAGCGTGCCGGTTCTTTTGGGAAGGCCAGCGATTATAAAGTGTTCAATATTTATATTAAGAGTTTTGAAATGTTTATATTTTATTATATATTTTATATTTGATTAGTTATAATGTTTTTTTGATTATTTAAATAGTTTTTCAAATAAAAAACTTATTTTTTGGGAGTTTTTTTATTATTTCATATACCAACTTATATTTGCTTTTTTTACGGATTACGATGCTTATTTTGAAGAAATCTGCAGCTTTTTTAAGCACTTTTTTTTAATAATTTGGTGCTTATAATTCCGGTCTCTAATTATAAGATTAATTTAAAAAAGCGTACATTATATTTCTCTATACCAATGTAGTTCTCTGATATTGTACAACTTACCTTGATTAAATTTAGATAATAGTCAATCCCCTTTTGATTAATGTTATTCAAGGTGCCATTAGGAAGAATGCGCGGCCAGGAAATTGAAAATCTGAAACAAAATGGCGTATTTATAATTAATATCTTAGGTCAAAGTTTTTTTTATAATTATCTTCAACTGAATTCTACTTATTGTGCCTCGTAGTTGTCTATTATAAGAGGTTTTAACATTTGAAGTTACTACCATATTACAAACTGTGGTATGTGAACACTCGCTCTCTCAACCGTCTTAAAAAAATAGGAGGTTGTCAATTCGATCGACCCCATGTATTTCTTTTATGTATGTATTTCGATTACTCCATGATGGTTACATTTTGGTAAAAATCCAGTATGGAAGAACAAAATGGCGCCGTCACAAAAAGTAAAAATTATAGTAAATAGCCTCCTAATGAAATGTTTGAATATTCAGAAAAAATTCTTTTCCTGTATAAGGAGTTAAATAATATATTATAATAATAAGAAATAACTAATAATAATAATATAATTAATGATAATATAAATTTAAAAAAAATACTTAACACTTGCATTATCAATGTTTTCTTTTATTAGGAATAGTAAAGTGTGAATAGTTAAAATTTTTAGCGCCTGGGGACGTTAGAATCTGAAAATATGAAAAACCTGAGAGGGTGATTATTGGATTCGTACCAACATGTTACCAGTTGAATTCTACATAATACTTTATTTTTGAGCAAAATTTGAAATAAATGTAAAAACTGTTTCTTATATAACTTTTCCGTAGAACTCAAATCCGGTCAAAAAGTTGTGGGATCCTACCTTATTTTTTTAAATTGAACACCATGTATATTTATAGACCATAAAAATAAAAGATATATATGCACTTTTTCTCAGAAACACGCTAATAAATGACAATTTTCTGAAATTAAATACATAATTTAATAGTTGGCCATGAATAACAAAAATAAACAATTGAAAGTTACACATTTCTAACGAAGAATTGGATACCTTGCATATAGGTTAGGTTAGGTAATCTTATATAAAAATACCTATAGAGTTTTTTTAATAACAGTAAGTTTGTAACAACAGTTTTATAGCATAAAGTAACAAAATAACAAACACAAAAAATAACACTATTAAAAAAAGAAAAAACAAATTTTTAAAAGTGAAGTTTAAATTAACGACCATTTTCTCTAATGCAAAACTGACACATTTTTGTAATTCTTTGAATAGGGTTAAAAAGAACCATTGATCTCAATCGCAGATTTCGAAAGGCTAAATGAATTGCCTCTAAAAATTCTGCTATGCCGTCATATCATATTTTATATACTTCATTTTGTATATAGCCCCATAAAAAAATCTAAAATTGAGATCTGGAAAACGTGGAGGCCATCTAACAAGTCCGTTAGTACCTATGCATCTTTGAGGAAAGTTATTATCAAGAAATTTCCTTAAGGGCCTTGAGTTGTGACTTGGGACACCATCTTGCTGTAGGTAAACAGCATTATATTGGGCTAATAGAATATTTTCGAGCAGTTCTGAAATAACTTCCTCAATATTTTAGGTATCTACGTGCTGTAAGACCTTCTTCAAAAATCCTATAAACCATATGTCTGCTCAAAATAAAACCTGACACCCCAACTCCATAGCGTCCTTGCTGTGCCCTTTCAAACATTAAATGATGATTTTTACTATGCCAGTTCCTGTTATTGTGACGATTAAAAACTCCCGCACTTAAAAAAAGGCACTCGCCAGATAACAAGTCTGCCGAATAGATCGTTAGCATCGATTTGTTGTAAATACCCCCTGCAAAACAGTGCCCGGCCGCGGCGGTCGGCATCGCCAGGATGCAAATGATGCATTATATTAGATTTGTATGAGGACTTTTTTTTTTTTTTTTTTTTTTTTTTGTGTCGATGGGGAATGCTTTTACGCACGAATTCCCTTCCGGAAGAAGGGAAGACAGTGTGGGACTCGTTGCTCTGACAGGTTTTCACCTGTCGGAGTCAACAATACCCACTAAACCCCAACGGGCCCCCATCAGATGGACCATCATTGGGCTAGCCAAGGATCCTTCGATGGGGTTGATGCCGTCCTTTCGGGAGAAGCTCCTATGAAGGACATGGTCTTCGCTGTCGTAGGGGGGGAGGTCCTCACTTGGCAGGATGTTTTTGCCACCTCTCGTTACTTGTAGTCATCTGAAATAAAAGAAATTATTAGTAATGAAAATGTCGTCTTACCAGGTGGGATATTTCTCTGCTGTCCTCCTTTCTTCTGTCCGGATTGCCGCTGCCTGCGGTCCTACTGTCCCGTGGTCCAGTCTGCCGCTGCCAGTGTCCCTCCGTCAGTGTACCTGGTGGTCTTCGTGTCTTTGGTCCTCTTCTGTGCCCTCAGCGACACTGCTGTTCCGTGATCCGGCAGTGTTGAGGCTGAGGTGGGGTGTTCTTTTACCTCAGGTTCAACTGCAGCTCACGCCGGAGCCAGTTGAGGTACCTGGGATCCTCTTCTTTTACCTCAGGTTCAGCTGCAACTCACGCCGGAGCCAGCTGAGGTACCTGGGAATCCTCTTCTTGGAGTTTGGTGGCCTCTTGTTGATACTCTTGGGGTTTCGGTGAGCAGAATCTAGTTCCTGAGGAGCACGGAGACTCAGAAATTTCGACTTGCCCACTTCCATCCTAGAGTATATTAGCGCAGGAGCCCGTGTCTAGGTCTCCTGTGCCTTGTCCAATTGTTGCGTCTTGGAGCTAGCGGATCGTAATCTACCAGGTCCCGTAAGTTTTCGTTGGGGTGGTTTTCTGCTGCCCTGAAGGCTCGGGTAGCCTTTTGCCGCATGAATTCTTCAATAGGTGTCCATTGAAGATCACGCTGCAGGTCCTCGTTCCTGATAAACCATGGGGCGTCGGCTGCCATCCTAATGAGTTTGTTTTCTGTCCTCTTTAGCTTCATAAGGTTGGTCTTAGAAGCGTATCCGAAGGATGTGGAGCCGTAGGTGAGTTGGCTCCTAGCTACTGTTTGGATCAATAGCAGTTTGGTCCTCAATCCCATTTCACTTTTTCGACAGAGCAGTGGATAGAGTTTACCCATTGCTTGTCTAGTTTTTCTCCTCGCTGCGTTGATATGGTTGCACCATGTCAAGCCTCTGTCCATGGTCATCCCTAGGTACTTGGCCTCGTTTGTCCAAGGGATCTCGACGTCTCCGATTCGGATTCTAGCTGTTGGAACCAGTCTCCGTCGTTGGAATAGGATTGCTTGGGACTTCTGGGGGTTGATTTTAACCTTCCACTTGACACACCAGTCATGAAGGTTATCAATGTCCTCTTGCAGTCGTCTGCCCATTATCCGGGTGCTTCTGCTTTGGTGTAGGATGGCTGTGTCGTCCGCGTAGAGTGCTGTTAAGCCCTCTTCACCGATTGGGATATCGTGAGAGAAGATGGAGTAAAGAATGGGTCCCAGCACTGACCCTTGTGGTACTCCAGCTATTAGTCCTCTTGGAGCTGAATGAGAGTCATTCACCTTGACTGTGAACGATCTGTCATTTAGGTAGCTTCTGATAAGCTTTATATTTCTTCTCTCGTATCCAGCCACCGACATTTTGTGGATCAGGCCTTGGTGCCACATTCTGTCGAAAGCTCTTTCGGTGTCCAGGAAAACTGCTCCTGTGGCCTCTCTGTTGTTGAATCCTCTGGTGATATACTCTGTGGTTCTGAGTACCTGCTGCTCGGATGAGTGCCCTGCCCTGAAGCCGAATTGTTCATCTGGGATGGCATCTAGTTCTTGGGATTCGTCTTTTAGTCTTCTGGCTATAGCTCTTTCAGCTACTTTGCTTAAAGCAGGGAGTAGGCTGATGGGCCTGTAGTTGTGTGGTACTGTCCTGTCTTTTACTGGTTTTTCAATGACGATGACTTCTGCCTTTTTCCATGTGCTGGGGAAATGGCATGTTCTTATGATGGAGTTTATGATGTTGGCCATCGCACTGTATCCTTTCCTGGGGAAGTTTTTCAGCATTTTGTTGGTGATGCCGTCGGCTCCAGGGGCTTTCTTGACCTTCAGTTTCCTGATGATGTCTCGAACTTCCCCGGGTGAGACAGGATGTGGATTTTGTTGGGGTAAAATCCAGGCATCCAGGTCTCTAACTGAGTCGTGGACCTCTTCGGTGTGGTCTTCGTCCTCCTCTGGATGTTGGTTAAGCTGACCTTGTTGGACTATGGCATCCGCTAAGGCTTCGGCTTTGTCTTCGTCGGTGTAGATTGGGCCATTTACACCTTGGAGAGGAGGGATAGGACGTTTGTCCATTCGAAGAGCTCGTTGCATCTGCCAGGCTGTTTGGTGATACGTATCTAGGGATCTCAGTTTTTCCCGCCACTTGTTGTTTCGGTGCTCTTGTAACTGACTTCTCAAGTTTTGAGAGTGTCGGTTTAGAGCAATCCTGTCCTCGTCCTCGTGGGATCTAGCGTAGATCCTGCGGAGACGTCTGTTGGTCCTAATCTCGTCTCTGAGATTTTCAGGAAGCTCCTCGGTTTGTCGATGCCTGCTTATGTCTTCCACTACTGTGTTTTCGTGGAAGGCATTCAGGATGGCTGTCTCTAGACGTCTTACGGCCTCATCTAGTCCCTGAGGAACGCGGATCTCAGGGATTTCGATTGCGGCTTTCAGCTGTCTTTGATAGGCCTTCCAGTCGGTCGTCTTCTTGGTGTTGTGATTTACTCTGTTGAGGTTTACTCCTAGTTGCAGGAGTACCGGGTTGTGGTCGGATGTTCCCTCGTTCAGAGTGTTGATGTCTAGCTCTTCCCTGATGTTTTTCAGGAGCGCAATGTCCAACACGTTTGGTCTCCCGTTTCCACGGGGGAGGTATGTTGGTTGTTCTGGTCCTATTATGGCGAGTCTGTGGTCCTCGCATAGTCTGGTTAGTTTGCGACCATTTGGGTTGGAATGGGTGCAATGCCATTCTTCGGATTTGCAATTGAAGTCGCCAATGATGATTTTGGCTCCTCGTCCTCTTGCTAGGTGTTCGATGTCCTCATCCAACAGCTCCTGTGTTGGGGAGCGATACGCAGAGGTGATTTTGATCGGGCCTCTACGAGTGTTGACCTCTATGGAGATGGCGTCTAGCTCCACATCCTCAACCCCCAGGAAGGAATGTGGAACGCCTCTTCTGACCAGGATTGCGACTCCTCTCGTGGCTTGGGGTCCGGGAGGGTCGTATCTGTAGATGTGATATCCTGGGAAGGTCATCCTTGTTTCTGCTTTCAGTTTAGTCTCCTGTATTGCTAGAACGTCTGGGCGATGTTCTTCCAGGAGTTCTATGACGTCTGTTTTCCTGGCCCTTAGACCGCAGGTATTCCAGGAAATGAGTCTTAGGCTTTCGTTTTGGTGTACTGGCATTGTTTATTTGAGTCTGCGAAGCTGTTCCTCCACAGCTTTTGTTATTGTGGGAATTATGTTTTCCACAATAGAGGGCATCATTCCGGTGACGGCTTGCAGGATTGCTGCCTGGAGATCTAATGGTGGGGAGTTCTCCTTCTTCTCCTTTGGGGGAGTAGAAACAGTTTTGGCCGCTTCTGAGTAGGTGGGTTTGGCTGCAGGTTTTGTGGTTGCAGGTTTTGTGGCTGCAGGCTTGGCGGCGGTGTTTTTGAAGTTGGCCCATGGGGCTACGGGTGCCTTTTTAGGGGCAGGAAATTTTGGGCAGCCCTTGTAGCTGGCCGGGTGTCCTTTCTGGTTGCAGTTAGCGCAAACTGCATTTTTGCAACCATCTTCGTCCTTCTCAGGAAGTCGGCATGCGTCGGCTCTGTGTTGTCCGGCGCATTTTACGCACTTTTCCGGGTAAGTGCATAGGGATTGGGTATGGCCAAATCTCTGGCATTTGTAACACTGTTTCACTGTGCCGTCCTTTTTCTTATTTTCAATCTTGACAACGCGATCGAAGAGGGTGCTTATTGTCATTATCCTATTGTTCGTGGTTTTCACCAGAAACAATGGCATAGGTTTTTTGGTGACTCTTGAAGTCATCCTGACTACGCTGACATCGGTAATGCCGAGTTCCCTTAGTTCTTGGGCTATATCTTCGCTGGGAGTGTTCATGTGTAATCCTCTGATTACTACATGTGTCCTTTTCTCCTCCGGGAGTTGATAAGTGTGGTAAGGGCGGTTTGTCTCTTGAAGATGGCGGGTGAGGGCCCTATGGTCGCTGGCCGTTTTAGGGAATATTTGGAGCCTCGATCCGGAGGCCTTGGCTTTATTGAAGTCTATGTTGGCTCCTTTTATATTCCTACGGACTTCTGTCCAGGTCCCGTCGTCTTCGATCACTACCGGAGGGATTTTAGGCGCTGGGGGCACTACACCTATAGCTGCTTCGGTTGTTTCCATTGCACTGGGGGTTTCACTATTGGGGGTTTCACTATTGGGGGTTTCACTATTGGGGGATTCAATTTGGGGGGTTACACTAGTCTCACTGCTTTCACTGGGGGGAGATTTAACCCTTTTCCTCTTGGGCTTGGTTTCGGCAGTATTTTGTTGTTCGCCTTGCGTGGGCTGCCTGGTTTTCTTCCCTTCTTCTTTTGTAAGGAGAAGGCTTTCAAGCCTGTCGAGCCTGTCTGTAAGGCTTCGGTTTTCTTCTTTTAGTGTTTTTAAATTTTCAGTTAGTCTGAGATTTTCTTCCTTTAGCCGGTGGATTTTCTTCTCCGACTTAACTTCAGTAGAAATTCTGCCAATCTTTGATGTTTTTCCTGGCTTCATCGTGTTAGCACTTTTGGTTGCACTAAAACACAAGGTGATAATTCCAGTAAGGAAAAATATCCACTTTAACACTTTAACTGTACGGAGCCGGGTGAACCGAATCGATCCGTACTGTCTCAATGCAAAAAAAGTGTATGAGGACGAAGGTGTTGCCTCTATATATCCCAAAACATCTATCTCTTTTCTTTCCCTGTTCTCTTTGTTGTATGTTTTTAGGACGCTGGTGATAGGGGCGTGCAGTCCATGGAAGCAAGGGAAGCAGTGCTTCTCCAAACAAAATTACAAACCATTAATTTATTTTATATTAAAAATGCCAAAATATTATCTTAGTTATCAAGCCCATAATAAATGCGGCCTTGACTCCGACCCAGCCATAATAGAAAATGGAATAAAACCTATGCGGGCCGCTAGCTTCTCTGCAGCCAAGTCCTGTATGCTTTATTTCCTGTGAATCGAGCCAGAGGTTATTGAACTTTCCACCAGCTGTTTGCAATTTTTGCATTACAGTCGCGTGCTTTAAGTGGGGGCGGAAGCTAGCATTGGAGTAGGTTCTTTGTTTAAACGGCTATCCGTGTGTTGTGTGATACGTACGTCGCGTCGTGCATGGTGCGATATGGAAGACAATAATACGGACGTGGATATGCAAATACCGTCAACTTCGGCTGTCCGTAATAACGTTGAAGTAGTAGTAGTTAGGGGGAGGTCTAGAGACCTGACTGGTAGGCCTATAAGGCCTTTTCAGTCTACCCCAGCTCCTCTCTCAACTACCACCCGCCACTAGGTGTGCATCCTTGAATCTGCCTGTCCTTGCTATGTAAGTCTGCATATCCTTCCATGCAAGATCCTTAACTTCGTCCCTATGCAATACCGTAGTGCCGATAATATCTTGTCGCAGTCTCGCTCGCGCTTCACATCTGCACAGGAAGTGAAGCGGAGTTTCCTCCTCTTCCTGACACTCCGTGCAGATAGAATCTTCCTCAATGCCTGACATAAAGAGGTGTCTCC
Source organism: Kuschelorhynchus macadamiae (assembly GCA_030620095.1). NCBI lineage: Eukaryota > Metazoa > Arthropoda > Insecta > Coleoptera > Curculionidae > Kuschelorhynchus > Kuschelorhynchus macadamiae. The sequence goes on from JAUTXW010002549.1 coordinate 24,481, forward strand.
TTAATCGACAGTGCCCCGTTACTATTCCTACGATGGAATTTAGAGCTTTCCTGTCTCGGGCTAGTAACCACTCTGTTTGGCCCTTATCGGACTTCACAATGAAGTCTTTAGCTTGCCTCCCGACCCCGGACTAGCCCCATTCACGTTGAAGTTCATGTTGTACCCATTTGTCGAGTGCTGTCCTTATCTGCCGCCTAGTAATGCCTAAAGCTGGTTCTGGTCCTACATACGGGCTGGTGGCGCCGAGTCTAGCAAACTCATCTGCCCTCTCGTTGCCCTCAATCCCACAGTATCCTGGCACCCAAACTTCACTATTTACGTCGCGCCAACTGTTCTAGCCTGTCACCGCATTCCTGAACCAAAACTGATCCCGCCATGGTTGAGTCGAGCGCCTTAAGTGCTGCTTGACTGTCTGAGCATATGACAATCTCTCCCTCTGCCCCCTCTATGACTTCCTTCATCGTTATTGCCATTAGAATGGCATATACCTCAGCCTGAAACACCGTTGAAAACTTCCCCAAAGGGAAGCTGGACCCGGTTTGTGTAGCCTCAATATAAACTCCAGCACCAGAGGATTGCAATTGTGTCATACGTGAACCATCCGTATAGCAAACAATTGCCTCTCTGGAGAACTCCAGCCTGTTTCTCTCCCAGTCCTCTCTTTCGGGGATTGAGATACTATAACCCTTATGCCATCTTAGTCTGCCTGAGGATCGCGCTACTCTGTAGGTAGATAAAGGGATCTCTCTTTCCACAATGTGGGAAATCCTTGCATGACCCACAACCTCACCTTTGGTATGCCAAGCTCCTGCGTCTCTCATTCGCGCTGCCATAGCCTCTTTCTTAATGAAAGTAGACAATGATGGCAGCTCTAGCAAGACATCCAATGCTGCTGACGGCGTCGTCCTCATTGCTCCAGTTATCGCTAGGCTAGCCAGTCTCTGGACTTTTGCAAGACTGGAACGAATGGTTTTCCTCTCCACCAATAACGTTGAAAATGTTGGAGAATTTAGTAAGAAGAGTATGTGTGAATGTGTGGTGTGTGTCTTAATAATAAAGGAATTTTCAACATTAAACTTCGCTGATAAGCTTCAAATAATTTCCAAAGGAAGGGCAAAAGGGCCTATGAAAAATTTAACCACAAAAATTAAAAACTGTATTAGACATTTTTATCCGGAAAAGCAATACGAACAATTTAAATGGCTAACAGTGTGTGAAAATAAAAGTAAATTGTTTTGTTGGCCATGTTTACTTTTTGAAAATGAAAAAGGTCTCTGGAATAAAACTGGTTTTTCCGATTTAAACAATTTCCATAAAGCTGTAAAAAGACACATTGTGTCCAAAGCGCATTTGCAGACCGTCATAAAAGAAAAAGTCTTCGGCAAAACCAGAATTGAACACGCCCTTAATAAACAGTTGGCAATTAGTCACCGCCAACCCAATGAACTAGTCGATGAAAATAGGCAAATATTAGGAAGACTTATCGATGTTGTTTGTTTTTTCGATTTACTTAGTTTTATGACTAAATATGATGATTGCTTAAAAAATCATTTAGAGCAGTCTAGCGTTTTTCGCGGAAAGTCGAATCGAATTGCAACCATTATTCTAAAAAGAATTAAGCAGGAGATTGGCGAGGCGCGGTTCATTGCTATTGTTCTGGACGAAACAACTGATATCACTAATTTAAGCCAATTATCTATAGTAATACGCTACGTTAAAACAGACGGAAGTATTCAAGAGCGATTTCTAGGTTTTAAGAATGTGCTCGAAAATCGTACAGCAGATGCATTATATACCATAGTTTATAACGTTACTAAATAAATTAATGAAGAGAAAAAATTAGTTGCTCAAAGCTATGATGGAGCTGCAGTGATGGTAAGACAATTAGAGGATCTGAGTTCGAGAAACTTTCCCAAGTGCTGTGTTTGTCCATTGTTTTTGCTCATAAATTAAATTTAGTTTTATCCCAGTCCATCAATCACATTAAAGAGTGTAAAGTATTTTTCGTTACTTTAAGTGGCATGTCTGCTTTCCAAGTCAACAAAACTTACACAAGCTTTGGACTCCATTGTCCACAAACGATTGCCCAAAGTAGCTCCTACTAGGTGAAACTATAATGGAAGACTTCTGAACAGTATCTAAAAATCGTGAATCACTGATTGAACTATTAGAGAATATAATAGAAAATAATGAAACGTGGGACTCACAAGCAATAAATAGTTCAAGGGGGTTTTTGGACTGTTTGAAACGAGATTTTAATTTTAATTATTTGTTGAACATATTTTCAGAAATATTTCTATTCTCGGACAAAGTTTTTAATATATTACAAACTAAAACAAATGATATTGCTTTTTGCCTAAAAAAAATGGATGATTTTAAGTCCATGTTAAGCCAAAAAAGAGATGACTTTGGCATATCTTGGGAGAAAACGAGGACGTTAAATGCAGAGCCACAAGCCAAACGTCTTCAAGCAGACAAAGTGGGAGATGTTTAAACATCATACAGACGCCTCTTTTATGACATAATCGATCAAATTCAGCAACAAATAAACTCTAGATTTAACGGTTTAAATGATTTTAAACTCTCGAGCTCTGCAATTTTGATGCATTTAAAGGAAAACCTTTTCCAAAAGATGCGTTTAAATCTCTTCTTCTTCATTATGGCCAGTTCTTCGATCGAGTGTTACTGCGATCTGAACTAAAAGTGATTTACGAAACTGATGACATTAGCGCAAAAAATAACGCTAAGGAACTAATGCAATTTTAAAAAGACAAGGAGCTGGAAGATGCCTACACCGAAGTGCCGAAATTGTGTGAATTAGTATTGACAATACCTGCCAGAAGTTGATCAGTAGAACGCAATTTTTCAACACTTAAACGTATAAAAAATTTCGTGAGAAATTCAGCGGGGCAGGGGAGACTTTCGCATACATCGCTGTTGTCCATTAAAATTAAACTTCTCCAAAATATGTCGGAGCATCGACGTTTTTATGATGACGTCGTTGACGAACTTGCAAAAAATGATCGAAGAATCGAATTACATTACATATAGGTAAGTTTCTAAAAATTGCTTCCCTTTCTTAAAATTTCACCGCACGCCCCTGGCTGGTGAACAAATGATCCGTGCTCAACCAAATTTGCTGTTAAACAAGCAAATATCTCAAAAAAAAACGGTTGCCTTCTTTCTGGATATCTAACAAGCAAAAACTTATAATGATAATACAGATTTCCATAACCATAATAGCTTACTTACCTCTGGAAATATAATTTCGAGGCTTGTTCAGAATTTTCGTTACTGTGTATAAAACATACCAGCATATCATATTTTTCATAATTTTCATACGTTGCTATTATTCAAAGAAATTGATAAATATCAATGAAATGAAAATACCAAAAAACGTTTATAAACTGTTTTATAAAAAGCCGATTCAATAACCGATGAGAAATATTTGACATTTTATAGTCAATAAATTTACAGGGTGTTCCATTTAAAAAAAATAAAGTAGGGTCCGATAACTTTTTTACCTGACCCTGTATACTAATTCCGAAGGCGGAATTGAGTTCTACGGGAAAAGTTATATAAGAAACAGTTGTCACATTTTCGATAAGATAAGTTATCTGATAAAGGAGATACTTTGCAAACGTACCCAATGGAACACCCTGTACTCTAATTTTTTGAAGCTTGAATAGCGGTAAATGATAAACATAAAAAAATCTAAGTAAAAATATACACAAGTTTGAAACTACATAAAATTTTCTACTATAGCAAACAGAGTTTTAACAAAGATAGACGGGTTAAATTTTGGCAAAAAGAAGTGAATGTCTCACGCCAAGTGTTCAGTTATATTTTTATCAAATACATTTTTTTTTGTTAGTGTGTAACCAGTTCTATAATACACTATTACCTATAAAAATCTAGCCCAAGCGCTTTGGCGTTTGCAACGTCTTCTTTCCATTTATGATATGAATCGCAAGCTACATCTCCGTTTTCAGTTGCATCTGAAAGCATAAGAGAATAGAGAGCTTACAAATAGAAGTAAATAGAATATAAAGAAAACATCTGATTAATACCTTTGACGGCCTTTTCAAGTTGGCTTTAGTATTTACTAAAACTAATTCTCTGTGCAATTGTTTTTTGTTTTGCCGTACGTCTAATGAAATAATTAATAACCACATTAACTACTACTCTAAATTAGATTCAGCTTAGTTCTATCTATTATAAACAAATTTGATAGAAGAGACTAAAATGAACGATGTTCCCATGAACAGTACGCAAGAGGCCCAATGTCACTCAAGTCCAGCGGCTCTTATTAGTCATTCTTCCCTTACTACAGCCCATAGATTTAGTTAAATATAGATCAAAATACAAGAGTTCTAACCCCACTACACCACAACTTGTTACGTTCTGGGCGCGCGTTTCGCTAATCAAGTTAGCATCATCAGCAGATAAAATAAAGTAAAGTAAAGTAAATTTATTGGTGCTGCTACAAAAAATTTGTTTACATAGGTCAAGACATAAAAAAATATAAGTATTTAAAACTAGAAATAGTGTCACCTGTACAGGGTGGCCATTTTATGGTGATACAGTACCTTATCTAGAAAACGGTAATAGTTACGACAAAAAGTTAAATACAAAAGTTGTTTGGATTCAATTAAATTTTTATTTTATTTCACTTTTGTTTATACAGGGTGTTTCGTTTTGACGTGACACATGTCAACTTTCTTAATTTAAATGGGACATCCTATATATTATTATATGTTTCGATTCTACTGTTAATTTGCGAAAGTTTTTGTAATAACATCTATATTTAAATTCTTTATCGTTTTTGAGTAAATTGAGTTTTTAGAATTTAAAAAAAAACATACTTTTTTAAAAAAAAATTTTTATCTATAAAACTTTAATAGATCTGAGTAATATCCTAAACATACATTACTAAGGGTTCAATTCAACAAGTTTCCATGCTGGTCTTACCAATTAATATACAGCGTGTTAAAAATGGAGAGCAAAACAAACAGAACTTTAAATGTAAAAATCTCCTGTTTTTCAAATGGAACACCCTGTATATTTTTATTTCATCTGATTCAGCGTTCAATTACCTATCACTATTTATTAGCCGTTTTCTGATTTATCCCGGACTTTTGCCAGTAAATGAGATCAGAAACTAAAAAAATCAACATAGGCTTAGGAAATAACCTAATGCAATTGTTGACTTAAGTTGACATTTGTTCTGTTTGTCGTTTTTGTCAATTTTTTGCTGCGAAATTTGTTAAAAAATGGCTTTATATAGTTTAGATGAACGTTTGAAGTTATACAACTGTTTCATAAAAAAATAATAAAAGTCCAGGGTTAGCCCTTAGAGAATAGGGAAGACTGTTGTATACTGGGACAGGTTCCATACTGGGACAATTTAAATTTCCCCCAAACTAAACGAAGTAAAATTCCGAATTAAATACAGGAATATATTCATGCACTGCCCTCTATTGGTAGCTATAAATATTTATCAGCAAATTGTTCAGTATGTCTGAAACCGGCGAACACGTGAATTTGCAGTCATAAAGTTTTTAGTTTCCTGTTGAAATCGGGTAGAATATTACCCTTGTTTATTAAAATTAGTTTGTGAATATTCGTATACATAGTGCCCAAAGTGTTTTAAAGGTAAGTTTGGACATATATTGCTTGTAATTACATTTTTGTTAAAAAAATTGAGGCATAACCTAAAATAAGTCTAGTGTTGTATAGTGGGACAAAAGCATATGGTGCATACTGGGTCTGTCCCACTATACACCCGACGGTTTATAAGTGTGTATTAATGGATATTTTTATGGTTTGCCAGAGTAAAAATGCTGAATTTGCTTTTTATTATCTCACGTTACGTGTTCGAAAGCATGGAAGAAGATAATAAAATATATATTTTTAGTTAGAATTACCGCAACATTTAAAACTTAAATTGGCATAAAGTTGATACATAATACGTGGGTAACTGTTTTTGTTTTGATTACAGAAAATGAGCGATAAAAAACGACCCCGAAAAAACAACAAATCTTACAAAGAGAGTAAACAAGCTCATGCGGAAAATGCAAACAAAATGAAGAGAGCTGTTTTAGCTGTTATTAACCAAAATATTAAAATCAGGGAGGCCGCCGGTCAATTTGAAGTATCCAAATCTGCCTTACAGAGATATATTGCAAAATATCGAAATACCAATGAGGAGCAGAAAGTAAGTTTTAGCTTTGAGAGGCATCATGGATTTTCCCAAATATTTTCGGATGACGAAGAACAGTTGCTTAGTGAATACTTGATTACTGCCGCAAATATGTGTTACGGATTATCAGCTAAAGAAACCCGTTTGTTTGCCTATAGATTTGCTATCTCGAATGAAAAATTAATTCCTGAATCTTGGAACAAAAATAAGTGTGCCGGAGAAGAATGGATGAAGCTTTTTCGAGCTAGACACAATATAAGTTTACGAACCCCTGAAGCCACAAGCTTAAGCCGTGCAGCAAGTTTCAACAAACATAATGTTGGTTTATTTTTTACTAACCTTCTTAATGTATTTGAAAAATATGGTTTTAATTCTAACCATATATTTAACTGCGATGAAACCGCTGTAACAACTGTACACAGACCCCCAAAAATAATAGCTCCGTGTGATCAAAAGCAAGTAGGTAAGGTAACGAGCGCCGAGAGAGGAGTTTTAGTAACAATGTGTGCCACTATCTCTGCTAATGGTACATATGTACCGCCGTTTTTCGTTTTTCCGAGAAAAAACTTTAAACCGCACATGCTTAATGGTGCACCACCTGGCTCAAAAGGAGCAGCACATCCAAGTGGTTGGATGACTGGAACCAACTTTTTGGAATATTTGAAACACGTAACAGATGCAGTACATTGTAATACAAACAACAAGATATTATTAATATTAGATAATCATGAAAGTCATACAGATGTTAGGGTGCTACAATATTGTAAAATAAACGGCATCGTATTGGTTACATTACCGCCACATTGTAGTCACAAACTTCAGCCTCTTGACGTGTCTTGTTTCGGCCCATTTAAAGGATACTATAATAAAGCTATGGACGAATGGCTGATAAATCATCCTGGTGTTCCAGTAACTTTGTACAATATAGCAGAAATAGTTGGAAAATCTTTTGGATTAGCTTTTACACCAAGCAACATAATTAAAGGATTTCAACACACAGGGATTTACCCTTTAAATTCAGAGATATTTCAGGAATCAGACTATTTGTGTTCGTCGGTCACGAACCGTACACAATCTCTTGCTGAAAGTTCTATGGATGATCCTGATGCAGGTGATTTGGCTTCAAATGTTTTAGACACCACTCAGCCAGGCTGTTCCAGAACCAACCCAGAAAAGGAAATAATGCCTAAAAAGAATATCGTTACTCCGGAATCTATAAGACCACATTTAAAAGCAGCAGCTAGAAAGTTAAATCAGAAACTATATATCATAACTATAGTAGTCATCCAGAGAGTAAAAGCAATTTACAATAAAAAATTCTTTGATCTTCCTCTTAAAACCTCTAATCGGCAAATCCCTCACATGATCAGGTAGTTTATTAAGGACCACCTAGCTCGATTAATTCTGTGGAAATCAATTTGTAAGTCCCGATGATGGCGAGTAAGGTGTTCATGAACATTGCTGTGGGAAATATATTTATTCAAATTATTTATGGGTATCCAGGTCAATGTCTGATCAAGGTATATCATGCTTAGGGTCATGGTTAAAGTTTTTCATTATTAAAACTCAACCCATTAGCAGAGAACCAGTCCAAGGCTCCCGACTGTGCCCCCCCCCCCCAAGCCTGTTTTTCAATAAACAAATATTTTGGACAGAAGCAAATGCAGTGGTGTCATCCGCAAACTGAATGAATTCAACTGTAGGATCACTAAGTGGTAAATCACTACTATGAATAATAAAAAGCAAAGGGCCCAGTACTGACCCTTGCGGCACACCAAGGGAAATTAGCCTTAAGGTAGAACGTTGGCCATTAACTTCAACAAGCTGTTGGCGGCACAGATGCAGCAGATGATATAAACTAAAGTAACTTATCCTAACCCGACTGCACCACTGCAAATATTTCGTACGATAGCTTTGAGGTTACTAACTCGTTAGAATTCTTAGATAAAATTAAGAATGTTTACTTAAAAAAAGGTGAAATTTTATTATCTTTTGATGTAAGCTCATTGTTTCCTAGTGTACCCATACCACTAGCTTTAGAGGCCTAAAGGAACTACTTGAAATCAATAATTTGAAGAAAGAAATTATTGATGAATATTTCCTTCTTACAAAATTATGTATGAATCAAAAGTTTTTTCAGTTTAAGAATAAATATTATAAACAACTTGAGGGAACTGCGACGGGCATTGCTTATCTCCGTTCCTTGCAAATTTGTTTATGGGTAGATTAGAAACCCAATTCAAAAAAGACCTCAAGTATTTCCCAAGGGTGGAGTATAGATACATAGACGATATATTTCTATTTTTGATACTAAAACAGAAAATTTGGACACTTTCTCAGAAACATTAAACAACAAAAATCCTTCCATTAATTTTACGTATGAAAACGAGAACAATGGGTAATTACCTTTTTGTCGACACTTTAGTTATTAGAAATAACGATAAATTAGAATTTGATGTTTATAGGAAATTTACTAATACAGATAGGTACATAACATCCGACTCATTTCATTGCGGTCAAAACAAAATGGCAGCATTTCATTTCGTAACTCACAGGTTAGTCATTTTACATTAAGTAAAGAACGTTTTAACAATGACATGAATCGGATGAAAAAAAATAGTTAAACGTAATGGTTATAATGATAATTTTGTACATAAATTAGTAAATAGACATAAGCATAAGAAAATGTTAAAAGATGCCTCTACTCTTCAAGCACCTGGGACTCCCAATAAGTTCATAGGAATCCCATATGATCCCAGATATACGAGAGGTCTCTCGAAATAGTATTTAAAAACGTAGTTTGTAGAGTAGCCTACAAAACGGAGAACAGTTTGAAAAATCTTCTTGGAAACCTTAAAGACAAAGTCGACTTGAAGGAGAGGAGTGGCATCTGTGAAATTAGCTGTAATGACTGCGATCTAAAATATGTTGGGCAAACTAAACGCTCCATAAACATTCGTTTTAAAGAACACATGGCACATTTAAGATACGGAAAAACAGAAAAGTCAACATACTTTGGAAAACAATCACCAAAAAGGAATAAATAATCTTAAGTTGATTAAAAATGTATCTAATAATACATTATTGGATGCATTTGAGAGTATAGAAATAGGTAAATGTAGTAAGAAAGCACTAAATAAAGACAGAGGGCCTATTCCCTAGAGTCCCTTCTCTTGTTTACTTGACAACGATGCAGTCGGGTACAACCAAGTGTGACCACATTTACCTGTAAATAGTCTCGGTCAGGATAAGTTACTTTAGTTTATATCATCTGCTGATGATGCTAACTTGGTTAGTGAAACGCGAGTCCAGAACGTAACAAGTTGTGGTGTAGTATGATTAGAACTTTTGTATTTTGATCTATCTTCCACCACAGGTTCCAGTGTTAGGACTTAGTTAACTATGATAAATGATAATACATTATAAACCTTGGCATAAAGTAAATCCAACAAATGTTCTTACTTTGGTCGTGTAAGTACGTATCCCAAAGGCTCTCCCCTTTCCCGTCTTCGTTCCACGCTCCTTCTATCTGGAACGCTGATGTTCCTGCTCCTAGCAGAAAATTTTCTGGAATTTGTTTGTCAGCAACAGAACTAAAAGTACAACAAATTAAATCAAAATCCGTGTATTGAAAAAATGATTAAATAACATGATTATAGTGGAATGCGGTCTTATCGTGCGGGTTCAAAGTTTACCAACATTATGAATCAAATCAGAAAACACAGTGAATACCAAAATGTTGTGTGATTCTTTTATCGAGCTATTAAATCTCGATGGGCTATTTACAAAAGTACGGGGAGAAAGAAAATAGTTTTTTTTATTATATTACGCAATATAATTGAGATAGCCACTTAAGATCATTTTATATATTAAATGTCGAGGGACTAAATAAGAAAATTCGCTAAATATGTATTTGGTTAAAATTTTTTGGCTTGCAAAAACAAAAATACACAAAATGGCAAGCGCCTTAGTAAAGTCGGAAGGCGGTTCGAATCAGTGGAATAATCAGGATATGTTCTGTTTATACAGCCGCTTAATGAAAGTGAGATTTTTTATCAATCATCAGAAATTATGAGCCCCGCTTGACCTAAAAATCTAACCACTTATACAGTGTAATTTATTTAAATGCGGGCCACCCCTGTGTAAATAAAACTTGTTTTTTTTTTGTATTGTGATAACAAAAAACATTTATTTTGCAAAAATATTATACACTTTTGTTAAAAAAAACAAGATAATTAGTTATTACTTCCCTCGTGAGATTTTTACAGAGATTCATATCAGATGTTTAAGGATCCCTGGATGCCGGAAATCATGTTTTCTCAATTCCGTCTGTCTGTAGGTATGTCTGTCCGTCAGTCTGTCTGTTCGCGCATAGCTAAAAACTACTTATCCTATTTCTTCAAATTTCAGTCTAAAATTAAGGGCCATGCATGCGAAAAATACAGGGTATGTATATATATATATATATATATATATATATATATACATATATGTATATATATATATATATATATATATATATATATATAGCCTGTATTTTTCGTTAGCCCCGAGTTTCTGGTAAAGCGATTTTACTAATTTTTATATATAAAATTTTGTCTTATATAAAATTTACTTATTTTAAACATGCTTTAAAATTGGAACAAGTATTCTATAATTATTTATTTATTGCCTACAAAATTACAAATGTACAATGTGTCATATCTAATAAAAAATTCTTAAATTAAAATTCACTGGCTAATATCCAGGAGTCAGTGGCAAAAGCTCTGAGAATCAGTATAAGGAATGTACAGAAACTTGTGCATTAAAAAAAAAGTAATTTACTTCCGAAGAAGATTAAGAAATGTACACGAAAAAATCCAAAGGCAAAAGACTTAAGTTACAATGCAAAAATGGATATTCATAACGCAATTTATGATTTATACACGTCACAGACTAATATAATCCTTCAGAAACTTTAATATTATAAACTAAAAAATATCATCATCACTTAAAAAGTCCTCATCTTTTGAGTCGTTCTCAAATGTCACAATGATCATTGGTGCTATTTCGACATCTAGAACTCGTTCTCGATTCTACCAATCCCATATTAATTTCTTCGTATGTTCCACAGATTTCTTCTGATGTAAGACCATCGTTCAAGTGTTTTTCGTAATATGATTTTGCCCCAGCTCATATTAATTCTATTGCGTTAAACTGGCAACTGTATGGCCGCAGTCGTAAAACCTCATGTCCATTTTTCCGTAATATTTCATCTACGGCATATATTGTTGGTTTTTTTAGTAGATTTTGCCATTAAAAGAAGTTCTGGTTTCAGCATATTGGGTAAAGGATTTTGTTTTTGTTTTATTAGCCAGTCATAACTATCACTTTTCTTCCAGGATGAAGTAGGTTGTTTATTTAAGATTCTTGAATAAAAGATGCATTGTCCAGAATGATTAAAGATGGAGCATCTAAATTTGGAATCAGTTGTTCTTTTAACCACTTTTCAAACAATTCCCAGTTCATATTATCATGGTAGTCTATACTTTTGGATGTTGAAGAAAACAGTAAACTTGCACCTGGGAGAAATCCTGTTGAAGAACCTGCGTGCAAAATGATAAACCGTTTTCCCGTCCCACATCCCTTTTTTCTCTTGACACTTTTTACAGACTCGTCCTGCCAAGATTTCGATCCCGTTCCATTAGAAAATATCCAAGCCTCGTCTAAAAATACCACTTTTCTAAATTTTGAATTAACATTTTCCGTGTATTTCTTTAAAAACTGGATACGCTAACTTCCTATATGTGGCAACCCGCATAAAAATCTTCGATTACAGTTCCTTTTATATCGAAAACCTAAAATTTTTATTAATTTTGACAACGATTTTAGTCCAATTTCCAATATGCCTCGATTTTTTAAAGCTTCTTTTAAAACTTGAAGGGTAATATTAGTTTTTGATGTGTATAAATCGTAAATTGCATTACGAACATCCATTTTTACATTACTACTTAAGTCTTCTGTCTTTCGCTTTTTTCGTGTACATTTCTTAATTATTATGCTTTTTTTCATGCACAATTTTCTGCACAGTCCTTATACTAATTCCCAGAGCTTTTGCTACTGTCTCCTGGATATTGGCCGGTGAATTTTCATTTTCGTAATATTTTATTAGATTTAATACCATTTTTTTCGCTTGTGGATGCAAAAAAAACCGAAAATTGTTTTCTATACTTATTTTGTCACTGACTTGTCAATCTGAATTTGAAGGGACATGGCTCATATGTTTATCCTTTTTTTCATATGAAAATATCGTAGGTATATGATTACACGTAATAGAAGGAAAACAAACTTAAAAAGTTTGTCGTTGATAAATCGTATGACCCGCACGATAACACTGCTTTTAACTATACCAATATTTTTGCTGTAAAATTAAGAAATATATTTCACAAATATAACCTAACCATAAACTTTCTTAAAAAATTAGACCAAATTCTTTTTAATTTTTAATTAATAACCGTGAATTAAAACTAAAATAATAACTTAATATTTTGTCAGAGAACCATTATGTTCGATAACGTTGCGCCATCTTTGAGACCTGCTTAAGATCAAGTCCCTTGTATATTCAGGTGTTATTTCGTTCCTGACTCGAACGATTGATTGTCGAAGATCATCTTGATTAGGAGGCCGAAATCCTTCCTTATAAATTTGTTTGGTCACTTGCCCCCAGACGTTTTCAATTGGATTCAAATCAGGTCTTTCTGCAATCCAGGACAAAGTTTCGATATTATGATTTCGCAATATATTTTGCTCTGCTCTAGCTCTATGTATAGGGCAATTATCATGTAGAAATACAAACTTGTCTCCAAAAACCGGCCTCACAGAATATTTTCTAGTGTATTGCAGTAAAAATCTTCATTAAGCGTTTCTTCAACAACTGCACACACTCCTGGACGCCTGATACTTATCCAACTCCTAACGTTTATAGAAAAACGACCACTCTGGTTTATTTTTCGTGTATATCTCTTATCACACTTTATCCCAACAGGTAGCAAATTGTGGCATGATTGAAAAGTTTTCTCGTCAGAAAATACCATATTCTCCCAGAAATGATCTTGATTTTCATATTCCCTTGCAAATTTCAACCTCCTTTGCTTATTCTCCTTGCAGTATTTGCAGAACCTGGGAAATTGATTTCTTCCTTAGCCTTTACTGCTCTTTGAACAGGATTGTTTCTAAGGAATTATTTTTATATTGATTTAAAAACCTTTATTTAACAGTTCACATACGTTCTGAACTGAAATTTTTAATGAAGTCATAAATCTACCAAATTTCTATTACAATGATTAATTATCATTTGAATGGTACTTGATTTAATCTATAATCCGATTGAGATACCCAATGAACCAAGGTAATAACCCCCCCCCTAGAACTAAAGAATTTTTTCGACATCAAGGTCTAAAGTAGGTACATATAGATAACTTAATATTTTCAACACATTTGATTTAACCAAAGTGAAAATTTTATACATTGACTCACGGACTTTGGTTTACATAAAATCTCGTGGCTCTGATATTTAATATAGTGCCAACATTTATTTTTATTGTGGAACATGGAACTTTATAATATTAACACACCAATATATGTACAGGGTGATCAGTTAAGGGTAGCGAGCGGCCATATCTCATAAGATATTGGTCGTATAGATTTGAGAAAAAAAAATCGTAATAAAAGTCGCCAAGAGAAATTGCTGATAATTATTTTCGAGTTTGTCAAACGTCCGCTAGAGGGCGTAACAACCAACACCAAGTAGAAAAATGGGGTTTTTATAGAATTTTGCCTAATGAAAATATATCGATGATATCATTTTCATATTTAGTGACCATTTCCCTACACTTTTTGTCTAAAATGTTTTGTTCTATATATCAAAATAAAGCGGTGGGGGAAGTTCAATTGTTTTTTCAAACAAACCAAGATGTCTCCCGTTTCTTTTGACCGATTTTAGCAAACTTAGGCTCATATGAAAGAGCATAATTTGCACTACAAAACGCTTATTTGGTTTTAAATTTTTGACTTTTGCTGGCGTCGCTAGATGGCGTTAACTGAATTAGTAGCATATTTTTTAGTTTTTTTCAAAAAAAACAAATGTAATGGTATATTCATTTTTACATATTTTAAGAGGGGATAAATTTCTCTATAATTTAATGAAAATAATTTATCATCTACCTTTTTTTGAACCGTTGATATTGACCAAAATATTATTTTATTTTATTAAAAAATGGCACGCCACTGCTTTTTGTCAAAATAAAAATCATTTTCGTAATCACTTATTAGTTGCTAACAAAAAGAACCTCTTGACTTTTTTTTGATATACGAACGGTTTTGGATTGAAAAAATAAGATGTTTAACAATGATAACTATAAGGTTCAAAATTATTTTTAAATATTACATCTCACAATAATAAAATTATTACCTATTATTTTTATGATTAATAATCATTTAATTAGCGAGAGAATGCTTTAGTTCATAATTTATTATTAATAATTATTATTATTTCATAAATTAAATTAAAAATCAAACTTAACTAACATCGCATTTAAGCGAAGCAGGCCATGATCTACGTTAAGAAACAAAACACCAAATTTTGATAGTTCCTGCTATTGACATCTAATTTAATGTTATGTAAAAAGTATTTTTACAACAAATCATGCCTATTACGAATGAAGAAGCTTTTGATATGTTGAGAATTTATTTTCAATGTTTTGAAAATGCGGCGATTGCTTCTAGGCAGTATGCACTGCGTTATCCCCTCCGAAAACACCATTCGAGAATGGTTTTTCATCGTTTAGCTTTACGTTTAAGGCAACATGGCCAAGTGCAACCAACTCCAACTTTGAGAAGAAATCGTAGAGTAAGAAGAGAAGATAACATTATAAATGTGTTGGCTCATATTCATGCAGACCCCCATTTAAGCATAAGAGAGATCTCCAGAGATTTAGGAATATCCTATGGCTCAGTGCAAAAAATATTAATGGATTTTAAAATGCATCCATATCACATCGTGATTCATCAAGCCCTAAATGACACTGACTTTACACGTAGGCTCGATTACTGCTACTGGCTTAGAGACTTCATTAGGGAAAACCATCATATTTTGTCACAAATATTGTGGACAGATGAAGCATCGTTTTGCAGTAATGGCAAGGTAAATCTTCATAACGTGCATTACTGGTCGGACACTAATCCACACTGGTTACATGAAGATTATCAGCAGGGTCGATGGAGCGTCAATGTCTGGTGCGGTGTTATTAATGGTGCTATTATCGGTCCGCACATCTTTAATGGCAATCTAACCGGTGACATGTATTTGAACTTTTTATTTAACGATTTACCAGGACTCTTAGAAAATGTGCCTTTACAAGTAAGAAGAAACATGTGGTTTCAACAAGACGGATGCCCGGCACATTATTCACGAAATATGCAAGATTTTTTGAACAGGCATTTTCCTAACCGTTGGATTGGTAGAGGCAGTCTATTTTTCTGGCCACCACGGTCCCCCGATTTAACCTGCCTTGATTTTTATCTGTGGGGCCGAATAAAGGATTTGGTGTATAAAACTCGACCAACTACTTGAGAAGGCATGATAGTCCAAATTCAAAACGCCGTAAATATTATACCAAGAGCGGAAATTGAGACAGCTGTCAACTCCACCCAGAAGAGATTGGACCAGTGCATTCAAAATAATGGACAACATTTTGAACATTTACGACAAAACTGTTAATTTATTTTTAACGTTTATTTTTAAAGTTCCATGTTCTTGTTTTTAGTGTTATTGCTCCTGCTGTTGTTGGACAGTTTTATTAAGATTTTTCATTGTTAAACATCTTATTTTTTTAAATCCAAAACCGTTCGTCCAACGAAAAAAAGTCAAGAGGTTCTTTTTGTTAGCAACTAATAAGTGATTGCGAAAATGATTTTTATTTTGACAAAAAGCAGTGGCGTGTCATTTTTTAATAAAATAAAATAATATTTTGGTCAATATCAACAGTTCAAAAAAAGGTAGATGATAAATTATTTTCATTAAATTATAGAGAAATTTATCCCCTTTTAAAAAATGTAAAAATGAATATACCATTACATTTGTTTTTTTTTTGAAAAAAACTAAAAAATATGCTACTAATTCAGTTAACGCCATCTAGCGACGCCAGCAAAAGTCAAAAATTCAAAACCAAATAAGCGTTTTGTAGTGCAAATTATGCTCTTTCGTATTAGCCTAAGTTTGCTAAAATCGGTCCAAATAAACGGAAGACATCTTGGTTTGTTTGAAAAAACAATTGAACTTCCCCCACCGCTTTATTTTGATATATAGAACAAAACATTTTGGGCAAAAAGTGCAGGGAAATGGTCACTAAATATGAAAATGATATCATCGATATATTTTCATTAGGCAAAATTCTATAAGAGCCCCATTTTTCTACCTGTGTTGGTTGTTACGCCCTCTAGCGGGCGTTTGGCAAACTCGACAATAATTTTCAGCAATTTCTCTTGGCGACTTTTATTATGATTTTTTTTCTCAAATCTATACGACCAATATCTTATGAGATATGGCCGCTCGCTACCCTTAACTGATCACCCTGTACAGTATTGACGCGATACTTGTAGCTTAAACTAAGTTATTAGGTTAATTTCATTATATGTTTAGAACCAGGGAAATCTAGAGTAAAATAACTTTATATTTATTAATATCACATTAGTATTGTACTTTTATAAAGACAGGTTTATTTTAAAAACATTTAAATACAAAGTAAAAAAAGTTTTGATTTCTTTTTCTTGATATTTAACTATTTTTACGCTAATCTCAATTAAATTTCTTGCCAATTGCAGAAATTCTTAGCCTAAATCACCTTTTTTTCATACTACCTTCCCCCCAGAAAAAAAATTATCGACGCCCTTGCAATGAACACAGTTTTTAAACTGTTTTGCATAAACTATTTGCATTGTATCAATAAAAAAAAATAAAAATAGTAAGCCCCTTTATGTTACACACAACAATGCAGAATGGATTTATAAATGAATAAGGCATGCCTTTTGTTGGTAATATAATTATTTATTTTTTAGTTTTAAATTTTGTGTATCGTAATATTGTTAATTATAACACGGCAATTGAATTATTGCTATAAACTTACCATGCTATTATAGATAGCACTAAGAAAACACACTTAAACATCTTTTCTTACGTGCGTCAAAAAATGTTTTTCTATAAAAAGTGAATTAAAACCATATTATTTATATACTTATTAGAAAAAAATAAAACTGTATTCAACTATCTGTAATTATCAAATTGCAAAGTGCAGGCCAGGATTGGAGTCAAATTCGAAACTTCGAAAGTTTTGAAAATGTTTTGTGTTACGGGTTTGATTACAAATATTTTAAGACGTGATAGTATGGACCGTTTCGATTAAAAAATTCTTAAATAACATAAGGTCAGTTCCTTACCATTTTTGTTTCTTAGTAAAATATCTGAACAGCCTAAATTCGAAAAATAAAAAACGAATATATGTTTTATTTTCGCATAGAACGCTTATTTAAAAACGGCAAGACTGCCTACCAGAGAGAAACGAGCCGGCTTTAACGAACATAACAATTCGCAAACATATCGGTTGCAGTTGTCTTGTTTTTTGGTTCTTTCACCTTAAAGATATCCTAACAGAAGGTGTCCTAGTGACAAAACTATTGTGGGGGTTTTACAAAGAGTTTGCGATAGGGGAAGTGTAAATGTCCTTCAAACTAATGAAAGGCAAATAACACCCGAAAACGAGAAAAATATTTTAGCCCTAGTGGAGGCAAATCCTGGTTTGAGCATTCGGGATAAGTTGGTTTGTCTAATTGGACCATTCATCCTACCCTTCGAGAAAACCTTCTGTACCCTTATCATGTGCAGCGAGTACAGGCTTTGATTTTAGAGGACTTACCCCCTTAGAGAATTTTACCGGTGGTTTCTCCGAAAAAAACCAAGAACACGAAAATTTTACTTTAAACATACTGACAACCGATGAATGTTGTTTGAGAATTTTAAATTATCATAATACTCATATCTGGGCTCAAGAAAATCCACACATAATTTAACAAGGCCGATTTCAGTACCAGTTTTTAATAAATATTTGGGATAATCCACAATCGGTTAATCAGATCTTTTGAGCAGTGGCGGCTCGCGGGTGAAAAAGTAACTGAAGTGCAAATGAAGCAAGAAAATATCGCAATAATTTTTTTTCCATATTTTTATATGTAGAAGGAGTAGAATATTTGTTTGCGACTTACCTACTTACCTAAATTTTGTATACTAAATCAATTCTCCTATCCTTCATAGCAGCAAATTTATTTATAACATCCTCATAAAATGGATGAGTTGCTCTAATCTCCTCCAGAGATTCCTTTTGAATTGAAATATTGCCTTGAGAAGTAAGTCTTTCTTGAGATATTGTATTTCTTAAATTGTTTTTACACGTTTGAGGCAAGAAAAACTTCTTTCCACTGAAGGACTTGTCGACGGTATTGTCAAGATAAGGGAAAACACTTTATATGCTTTGGTTAAAATATTTTTATTTTCATTAATTTTTTTCACTTGCTCTTACAGCGATATATTCCAATTACTGTCATTGGCAAAAATAAAACCAAGCTCATTTTTAAGTCGTTGACTTTTTGAAAATATTTCCCCATATAATTGTAACAAATTTTCAAACGAACCAGTCGGAAAATTTAAACTTTATTTGGAAAATTTAGCAGAATCTGCCAAAAATGTAAGTTTTTCAGAGTCTTGAAAGCTTAGTGTCATTTCCATTAAAATATGGTCCAATATGTCATAAAAAAGGGTTCTATACTTAGCCCTAATTTCTTCAGGTGAAAGCTTAGCAAGCTCACGTTTGTAATGATTTATTTCTGTAATAGAATTTGCTTAATTAAACATGGTATTAAAAAAATTGTTCATTTCTTTTTTTACAGAGCGCCTCACCACAGCGTTTTATGTTGGATATGAAAAATGAATGTCAAACGATTTTTTTTGAAGAACACAACTTGAACAATCACATTTAATAACTTCGAATTTGAAGACCAACGAGTTTCTGTAATTGTTGGTATACGCCTCGTAGATGCAGATGTAAGAGCATACGTTCGTTTGGCTGAGTGAAAAAATGAGGGAATACCACTAGGGTCGACGTACCAGTTATAGCCAGTTTAATGATTATTTAATATCTCATGAATTGTAATTAGCAAGAAGTAGTTATGTCCTTATGATCTATTATACTAAATGTTAGATCGCAGTGCTTGCAGTATTTATTTGTAAAAGAAAATAACGCGATCCTTTCGTAAAAATAAAAAAAAATAAAATAAATTAAAACTGCAGTTTTTCCTATTATAGCTACTTGATCACCATTAATAGCCAAGTAAATGCCCTATATATAGCCAAATGAAGTAAATTTTAATTTAAGCTGGTTGGACCTAGAAATAATTTAATTGAATAAAGCTAATATAGAGATTAATAATTTATTTAAAAAATAAAACAAGGGTATAATTATCATTATTATTATAATACATGTTTCATTCGGCATAATCACACATTTGCTGAACAGAGAATAAACCTCGAGAATTTACTTTTTCAGGCTCCGGTATTACTTCAATGACTTTATCTGAAGGATACCATGTTATATCAGCTACATCTGGCCATTTCCAGTTCAATCCACTTTTTTCCATCGCTGAACACTCTATATCATTTTCATCTATTCGTAAAATCTTAGCGGGATAATAGATTCGATCATATTGAACGATTACATAAGAACCCACATCCCAGATCTTAGTTTCTTCTTTTTTCTTCGCTGCATCTTTAATCGAATTTGCCATAGCTTTCGGAGGTGTATTTTGCTCACGGCTTGAGACGTCATCGTTTGATAGTAGCTCTATATCAAAATCAGTTTTCTTTTTACATTTTTTAATTTTTTTCGTTTCAATCATTGATTTTTCTAGCGTGCTTCTCTGCTTTTCTTCTTTCTTGCGTTTTCGTTCATTTTTTTCCTCTTCTTTTCTGGACAATTCATCAGCTTTAGCTTGAGCTATCTGAATCCATTTGTCGGTAGTCAAAACTGAAGGCAAGTTATCCTTTTTTCGTTTTTTTATTGAAGATTTAGGTTCGGGATACTGCAGAACGTCTTGCAGAATAGCATTAATAGTGTTTTTAGGCTTTATAATTATATTTTCATGAATAATGAGCTTTTTAGGCGTATTTTTATTGTCTACCCTCATTGCTAACTGATCAACGGAATCTGTTTCACTTGTGGTTTCTAAGCTTTGGAATTCTGTCGCTTCTGCTCTTTCTGTAGATCTTACATCAATTACAGGGGTATCGGTATCACTATTACCTAGGTGGTGATGCATATCGTCGCAATCATTGATAGTTGGGGTGTCTGTTATTTTTGCATTAGCTTCCAAATTTGAGCTCGTGGTGATATTTGTGTCATTATTATTATTCCACTCTAGAAATTCAAAAATGATATCTCCATCTTCATCTATATTTGTATAGTCATTTAATATTTCTAGTTGTTTATCTTCAATAATTCCATTTGAAGGTAGTTCTTCTTCAATAGTGACCGTATCTGAAGCTTCTTTAAGACCCCTCCATAACTTATATAGTTCTAAGTATGTGATATCCCCGTGCCATTCTTCCTTTCTTTCAAATGTTTCATTAAATAGATCTAAAACAGTCTTTTTATTAATTTGTTTTTCTATGCATCTCAAGGCTACGTTTTTATCAGGACTCATATTAACTTCTGTATGTACATCTTCTCGAACGTTTGACTGTGGTTTTATACATTTACTATAATTGATAGCATTTGGATCAAATGGGAATAGTCCTGATGTACGAAAGCCTGCAACGATACTATCCTTGAAATTTCCATTTAAGAGAACTTTGTTTAAAGCAGCGGGCACGTCTTTTTTCTTCAAAGTTTCACCGTTATGTTGAAATAACCAGTTTCTTGTGATCTTTTTCCAAGCTTGCTTGAGAGGGAAAAAAAAGCGACGTCGAGTGGCTGCATAATATGTGTCGAATTAGGAGGAAGACACACTAAAATTATGTTTTTATCTCGACAAAATGTGCTAAGTGGAAGCGACAAATGTGATGCATGGCCGTCTAGAAAAACTACAACAGGACGTTGTATGTTGGTGTTTGATAGATAAGGGTCGAAAACATTGGCAAAATATTCGAAAAACTGCTCGCTCTGCATCCATCCGCTGTCACTTTTGCCAATGCTCCAGTTTATGGGCGCTGCCTCCAAGACTGATTTAGGCAAGCGATCATATTTAAAAATTGTTAATGGAGGAGCCATTTGACCTGCAGCGTTTACTGTCATTAATGTTGTTACATTGTCTTTCTCAGACGTTGAAGTTATGTCATAGGTGTTTTTTTCCTTTTCTCCCAAAATAAGGGCTCCTTTTGGTGATAGAAACACTGCAGTCTCGTCCATATTCCAGACTCTTTCTGGGTGACTGAAAACTTCAATATCTTCAATTGAGTCCTTGACTTCGGCAAACCAAGCCCTAATCTTATGTTCGGTAACGGCAGCGCGAGCTTTGTTTATATATTCTGAGTGTTTTTGGCTTATTCGAGGATGCCGTTTCAAGAAGGATTCAAACCATTTCCTTCCTGGTTTATTATTTTTAAAAGGAGTTTCTAACGGGTTCTTCTCCAATATTTGCTGGATAGAATATATTAATCCTTCCTTATTAACTGGAAACCCATGGCTTGCGTTGGTCAATATCCACTTTTCAAGTTGGTCTTCAATGTGTTTACCTAAAAAAGAATTAGTTTTCAAAGTACTTTTTTATGAGTAGTTGTCTAATATCTTTACCTAGAAAGCATTTTTTGCCAACTTGTTCCATCTTGGTCGAAGTTTTTCCACTTAATTTATCACGCAAAGTTGTTCTAGGCACACCAAAACTCCTGCTGGCCTTTGCCACCGCCATCCCATCTTGTTCGACTGCTTGAAGTGCACGTGTAAGTTGTTCTTCTGTATATTGATGAATAGGACCTTTGTTCCTTTGTCCAAAATTATGGTCCTTCGACCTTTTTTTCTTCTTTGTTGGTATTTTCGATGGAATATTAAAGCTAAAAAGAACCTGGCTAAAAACGGCACAACATTCGTCTAAATATAGCCATCCCATCTGGCTATATATAGAAAAATGTGTTATCACGTGATCTATTTATAGCCACCTGTTATTTATAAAAACACAAGCCCAAAATTGACAAAACAGGTACATATAAATAAGCACAAACAATATATAAATGTGCAGACAACAAATTATATAATTTAAAAATTACCAAACATCTATTATAGGGTTTTTTACTTACCTGAGGTGCTTAGTAAAGACGACACTAACTTGTAAAAATATGACAAGGCGGGAAACAAATTTGCATAAATTTATAGGTTAGGTTCACAAATGCCATACACAAGTGTGACGTTAGGCATGATTGTTTGAACACCGATTTTAGACCTTAAGCCAGCACAACATAAGGTATTATCTTAGTTATGAGAGAAAAACCGAGTAAGTGGCTATAACTGGAACAATGGCTATATGTGGTACATCGACCCTAGGGCTTGTAAAAAATTCGACGTTTAGAAATATTTTTAAACTTTGCTGCATCAGGACAAATACAGCCTGCTGCGCTTTTTTTTTGAAGGACATTTAGATGGCCAGACATCACACTTGCGCCATCGTAACATTGCCCTATTAATTTATGTTTATAGTCAAATTGGTCCAAAATTTGATCCAATAGAGAATATAAATTCTCCGACGTTCTATGGGAGCTGACATTATAAAATCCAAAAAATCTCTCGACTACTGATGCCTCTGAATTAACGTATCTTAAAATTATGGAGCACTGGGAGGTTTGCGTAATATCAGTGGTGTCATCCACTTGCTCAGAAAAAAACTGTGTGTTCATTATTTCATTTTTTACATGAGCATTTAAATAATCAGAAATGCATTCAATTAATAATTAATTATTTCGTTTTGAATAGTTTTCGAGTCACCAGTAAAAAAAACATTCTTAATTTTTTTGTGATGATCCTTTAGTTCTTGGGACCTGCTCGATATTAATAAACCTAAAAGCTCTTTAAAATTCCCCCTATTTATTGACTCGCTGCTCTCATCATTGCCGCAAAAGACTAACCCTTATTTTGGCAAGGTACAACACTGCGTCAATTACCAAGCACATAAATAGTCTATTTAATCGGACGTTCTCGTTAAAATGTATTTTATATACCTACCTTCCTTATTGCACACTAAATATTTATTGGAAACTAGTCTAGTCTAGCCAGCAGAACAATTTTTGTAATATTTGACTACTACATAACCATTTGTACGCCGAAAACCAGGATGACGATTAAAACTCTGATCTTGTTCCTTCCATCGATTAAATGGAGTTTACAACAAAATGTTGTAACAACATCATAAATAAATATAACACAAATCAGTCAAGTAAACTGCAAAGGAACTAACAGGTTGCAGCGAAATCCGCAAAAATAAAAGTAAACAACCACCCCAAACTGAACGTCACGTGGATGTAGTGTACTGCGTTAGCAATTCACCGAGAGCGTTATATGGGGCTGTTTAACATTAATCTTCCATGCGGTCGACGTCATCAATCGTAAAACTAAACATAGCACCTCCTGCAAAGTCGAAGCAGTTTGTGCGACTGTTATAGTTGTTATAATAAAGTTCGATTAAAAGTTTTGAAAAGACATGCCGCCAATGGTCAAGTAAAATATTTATTCGAGATGTACAGTTTATTTTTTGCCAATTAGGTGAATAAATGAATGTAAAAACTTAAATTTTAAGAGATATATAATAAATATAGTTAGATGCTTGCTTGTTTATTTTTCCTGGTGAAGTAGCACTTCACCTACTTCACCTGAATAGTCGCCACTGCTTTTGAGCTACCAAGGCCAACAGCAGAGGCATACCTTCAATTTTTAACTAATGACTTGCCCACTCTTTTAGAAGATATTCCTTTTGCTCAGCGAAGCAGTGTCTGGTTTCTACATGATGAAGCTCCTGCCCACATTCATAGGAATGTGTTGCAACATCTGGATAATACGTTTGATAATAGGTGGATAGGTCGTAACGCCCTAGAAAATGGCCTCCTAGATCACCAGACCTAAACCACCTTGATTTTCATTTTTGGGACCACATGAAAGCATTAATGCATAATAGGGTTGAAATTGAAAATGAAGATGACCTTAGAAACCGTACTTTTGCTGCAGCGGAATAAATTAGACAAAGACCTAACGTTCTTAAATCTATTCAAGAAAATTAGCTTCGCAGTATTCGTAAGTGTTTAAATAGCGGGGATAGTCATTTTCAGCATTTAATTTGAGTTTTTAAAATACTTTTTTTAGTGTATGAATTACCTACCTAGTGCTATAAATTAATATGCTGCGAGTTTGTATATTGTAATTTTGAAAAAAATTGCATGTCCAACAGCATCTCATATAATGGTATGGTCTGCCTTATTATGCCTTGTATATAAAACCTCTATGTAAAAATCTATTTTTTGTAGAAGAAATTGTTGTCAATCTAATAAAAACGATTAAGTTTAGGGTATGAATGATTAAATGAAAAATCGAAAGATGTCAGAGGCCTTATCTGCAACATTCAAGTTGATAGGTCCTATCAATTTAACGTAATAGCATTTATAAAAATTAGAGTACTAACCTGTCTCGTTAATACTCTACCAATTTTTAATCTAATATAGAAAAAAAGTTTTGCCTTATCTCGTAGTAAGGAGTTTAGAGGTTTCAATTAGAAGTACGTACATATATTGTTCGTACAGTCTATTTATCCGATTATAAATAAAGTGATTTGTTTAAGCTACATTATATCTTTAACTGATATTTATATGAAAACCTAAACCAAATAGTCTGGAGAAGAACAAAATTCTTTCTTTTCATCAAGTGCAGGTAGTACCACCCGGTTTTGGATCAGTTGGATACTCATGGGAAAAATTTAAATTTTATTTTAACAAAATAAAAATTCTATATAATATGTACATAATATATATAGATAAAATAATCATTATCGTATGTTATTATGCAACAATTAAATTATAATAGGTTATATGCTTCATCGTCTAAGGAACTGGCGCATTGACATTATAAATAAAAGGTCGACCGTTTGATCGATCAGTTTATCAAGATCCCACAATTTTTCCTTCTGTTTAACCACATGCTGGACTGCTTTTCGCCGGTGCTCTAGTGTCACTTCCTAAATGGCTTGATCAAACTGTAGCTTAATATCTTTCATTTTAAATGTCTTGTTTTGTCTTCCTACAAATCCTTTCACATGCTCCTATAATATTTCTATACGATTTACATGAGTTACATTATGTTTTTCTGCTATGTCTTTCACGGGATATTTCATAAAACGATTTTTGTAAATTTGTTATAGCTAGTAGTTTTTTCTTTATCAAATTGGGTCCAAACTCAATACCTTTGGTAGTTAGCCAGTCGATAATTTCTTGTTTTCTCCAAGAAGAACTTGGTGTCTTCTCTTCTTCAAGGCTTGGTCTGATTCCAATATGCTTTGTTTTAATGGCGATAAAACGGTGGCGTTATCTTATAAGGGAACTTTACAACCACTTAAGGTACATAACAGCAATATTGAATACGTAGAGTCGGTTAAATTCCTGGGTTTAAATATAAATAACAACCTAAAATGGTCTAATCATATTGACACCTTAACTAAAAAACTTTCTACCGCCTGCTTCGCCATTCGATCAGTTTCAAAAGAACTAGACGTTCCTTCTGCCAGACTTACTTATTTCTCTTTATTTGAATCCCACCTCCGCTATGGCCTTCCCTTTTGGGGCTGCTGTACCACCGAGCAATTTCGTAGTATTTTTATGCTTCAAAAGAGAGCCATTCGTTATTTGTTTGGTCTAAATAATAGAGCTCACTGCCAATACTATTTCAAAAAACATGAAATATTAACACTTCCTGCATTATTTATTTTGGAAACGGTATGTTTGCTGAGAAAACATATAAACACCCTCCTAGAAAGGCTACAACATGTATACCCTACCAGAAACTCTAGGCATGATATATATCTTTCTATTCCTTCCTCAGAATTAATAAAAAAATCAATTATTTACAACGCCATAAAACTTTACAACATTCTGCCAGTACATTTAAAATCTATCCCTATGCTTGCACAATTTCGAAAAAACACCAAAGCATACCTCATTGAGAGACCATTTTAAAGCGTTAATGATTTTACAGCGAGTAAGTCTCTTTAAATTGTCACTAAATTCGCTTGTTTACTTAAATCTTTTGTGAGTCATGTCCTAACTCGTAGCATAGAATTTTGAAAATCATCATATAGAGAAAAGAACTGTCGAACATTCACTTAAAACTTAATTATTTTTGTTAGGTATTGGATTAAAAACAAAATATAATTATTTTTTGTATACTACATTCTACACTAGTTCATTATACCTTCTGTTTAACATCACAATTATTTGTATAACTATAATAACATAGAGTTTAAGGTCGCATAGTTGCAATGTTGATTTCAATGTCATCGAAATTATTCACCTCGTACATGTGTGTTTGTTTACTTTTATAAGGTTATTAGGATTCATTAACTGTTTTGTGGCAATGTTATGTTATATTCTAACGTGTGTTTTACTATTTGGTAAATTGATAATTTACATTTTTAAAAAGCATTGACCTATCGAAATTCTTTTCGATTAATGTTTTGATATGTCTTATTTTAGGTATATTTTGCTTTGTCCATAAAATTGTAAAATTTTTCTGCGGCAATAAAGCATACTTTTGTTTGTTTGTTTGTTTGTTCTTCTCTTTGCTCCACGAATGATAGTATGAGTTATCCATAACCGAATCGGCCGGAAGATATTTTATCATTTTATGATATATATATATATATATATATATCATAAAATGATAAAATATCTTCCGGCCGATTCGGTTATACCGGAAGTAGATATATTATCAAATTTTTGGTTTCCTCGAAAAATTCTAGGTATATTTCATGTATAATATCCTATACCTAAGTTGAACTGTTTTTGAGATATTTTGAATTTTATGTAAAACACGACGTTTTAACGACATAACTATAAATATCTGCTTATGGAAGTCTCTATTATTTATTTGCGGATGGCTTTCTTGTCCAAAAGCATCCACTTTAATGACCTGTGCTGATATTTTTATAACAAATAAATATAGGGTGATCAAAAACTGACATTATAAATATACTTTAAAAAATCGTTAAAAGTTACTTTTTTCAAACGGAAACCCCCAATTTTTATACTTTTATCTTATTTAATACTTAAAATAAGGGTGACTTTGTATGAAGTTATCTATCAAAAATTTGTAGTTTTTGAGTTATTGACGATTTAACATTTTTTATTCTAATAATGCCAGACGGCTTCTAAGTTTTCTTGTTAGTTGGCCATGATAGGGGGGCCTGGTGAGAACAAAACCAATTGGTTACTATAGAAACGTACTGTTTGTTGTCGTTTGACAATTACCTATTTATTATAGTAATTATAATAATTATTAAACTAATAATCATGCCGGGGCGATTAAATTACACACACGAGGATTATTTGAATATGTTTATTATCTATGGGGACTCTAGCAGAGTTTTAACAAGAACATGCCAGAGATTTGCTGATAGATATCCAGATAAACAGAAACCGTCTCCGAACAGCGTTAAACAAATGTTGGAAAACTATAAAAATTTTGGAAACGTCAAGGCAAAAATTAATAAGAGGAAGCCCATTGTTGATAATGAAAATGTCGAGATTGCAATTCTGGGATATTTTGCAGCATATCCAAATGACATCACTAAGAAACGTGGCAAGACAATCAGGAATCTCGAGGAACTCAGTGCATAGGATTCTGTTAAAACATAACTTCTAACCTTATTTAATATCATTGGTTCAACATCTAAAAGACACTGATTTGCCAAAAAGAGTACAGTTTTGCGAGTTTATTTTAAGAATGGTACAAGATAACCCTAGATTATTGGACAATATAATTTGGCCCCATGAAGCAAAATTTACTAAAAATGGCCTTTTCAATAGACACAATTCTCATTTTTGGAGTGATTCGAATACTTATGCAGTAAGATCGCTGAACTTTCAAGAGTCCTGTCAATTTAATGTATTTTGTGCAGTAAGGAACGATGGAATAATAAAACTGAATTTTTACGAAGAAAATTTGAATGGTAAGTTATACATGGCCTAAACACAAGGACTTTTTTAATGAAAAATAATCCATTTAGGTAATATTACAATAATTTTTTTATCAATTTAGCGTCAATCCAAAATTAGATAAATCATTTAGTAAATATTATTACATAAATAAATTAAATTAAATTATTTACACAGGTCACACTACACTACTTCATACAAATACTGGTCCACATAACGTAACACATCATATCTAAAAAAATATATCGTCCCAAGTTTTAGAGGAAAGTTATCTTTAGTTAGATATTTACAAGCTATTTATACAGGGTACTTTAGAAAGTCGTAAAATACTAAACCTTCTTTTTTTTATTGAGCACTCTTTTCGTAAAATTATATCTATAAACTTTTGGTAGGAGAAAGATATCTGAATATTCTTGAAGAGTTGGACAACGAATATTTAAGTAATTTACCTTTGGCAGAACATTCAAATTTTCTACCAACACGATGGCGCCCCACCACATAGAATCGTTGCAGTTACTAGCTTTTTACAAGCTACGTTTTACGACAAGTGGATTGCCAACAATGGATCTTTCCTGTGGCCTCCTCGTTCCCCCGATCTGACAGTCTTAGACTATTTTATATGGGGAACGATAAAAGGAATAATTTATTTTAATCCAGTAACAACCAGTAAAGAGACTGTATGGCAAGGGTAAGAAGTTTACGTCCGAAAAATGTTTGAAAGTACAAGGTGGACATTTTCAACATTTATTGAAAACATAAGTTGTGGTCTTGTGTAGACTAGACTATAATGGGAATAGGCTTTCTTTAATTAATTTTTGTCTTCACGGTTTCAACATTTTTATAGTTTTCCAACATTTGTTTAACGCTGTTTGGAGACGGTTTCTGTTTATTTGGATATCTATCAGCAAATATCTGGCATGTTCTTGTTGAAACTCTGTTAGATTCCCCATAGATAATAAACAAATTCAAATAATCCTCGTGTGTGTAATTTAATCGTCCCGGCATGATTATTAGTTTAATAATTATTATAATTACTATAAAAGATAAATAATATTTTAGTAGGTAATTGCCAAACGATAACAAATATTAGGTTTCTATAGTAACCAATAATTGGTTTTGTTCTCGTCAGGCCTCCCCGTCATGGCCAACTAACAAGAAAACTTAGAAGCCGTCTGGTATTATTAGAATAAAAAATGTTAAATCGTCAATAACTCAAAAACTACAAATTTTTGGAATAGACAACTTTATACAAAGTCACCCTTATTTTAAGTGTTAAATAAGATAAAATTATAAAAATTGGGGGTTTCCATTTGAGAAAAGTAACTTTTAACGATTTTTTAAAGTATATTTATAATGTCAGATTTTGATCACCCTATATTTATTTATTATAAAAATATCAGCACAGGCCATTAAAGTGGATCCTTTTGAACAAGGAAGCCACCCGCAAATAAATAATAGAGACTTCGATAAGCAGATATTTATAGTTATGTCTAGACCTGCAAACGTCATTTTTTACATAAAATTCAAAATATCTCAAAAATAGTTGAACTTAAGTATAGGATATTATACATGAAATTTACCTAGAATTTTTTGAGGAATCCAAAAATTCGATTATATACAGGGTGCTCCATTTAAAATAAGAAAGTTGACGTCTACTTCCGGTATAACCGGAAGTGCCGCCATCTTGAAAATATTTTGCGCGAATTGCCCCCATCGACTTTAGTTAGCTGCCAAAATTTGAAATTTTTCTAAAGCCTGCTTTCTGAGAAATCGATCGCCGCAGTTCGTCGTGGGATACCATATATATATATACAGGGCTGCCCAAAAGTCCGGAATTAAATTAATATAGTCTCAAGCAATACTTTTTGGAAAAAAGCTTAGACCCGTTAAATTGGTTTTTTACTTGCTCACATTTTGACGTAATTCATATGTTTTTGTATTGACATTTGTCTAAGGTATGACGTCATCGACCTCTTTTTTAAATGGTAAAGCTCTTGGATAAGATATACTTTATAAATATGTTTCAACCTTCCAACCGTACCTCAAGACGTATCATCATTTTGGGCCAATGAAACTGTTAAAACGTGTGGATTTTCCTGCAGAGATAATGCAATGATTCAATTTTCTGGGCAAGTCCTTTACTATACCATGTTCCTCAAATTTGTGGAATATCTTACTGACAGGACCCTTTGAGATTTGATTTTCCAGATATTTAGCATTAAACAAAGCGCACACTTCTTTTTGACTTCTCATTTTATCTCCACATCCTGACCATATCAAAACTTCGATACGCTGTCTTTCAGAAAATACCATTTTTATTTTAAAAAATTATAAGACAACACTTTAACAGTACCAAAATTACTTTTACTAAGTAATACTTGCCACAAAATGTCAAGCAATGCAGGTTTTCACCTTTAAAGTGAGTTAGTGAAATAATCTTTTCAAATTTCTTAATATTTTACTAACAGTACCCTATGAGATTTGATTTTCTGAATATTTAGTATTAAACAAAGCGCACTATTCACTTTGACTTCTCATTTCATCTCCACATGTTAACAATATCAGGACTTCGATAAGCTGCCTTTAGGACCCTATCATTTTATTAAGATAAGTGTAAAAGAACCCTCTAATAATAATGAAACTAATTTTACTAAGTAGTAGTTGTCACAAAATGTCAAGCATACCTTCAGCTAAGCAAAGGTTGCCCATAACTGATTTAAACAATCTCAACAATGCAAAAATAATCAATATTTAAATAAATATAAACATTAAAGTTGAAGAAAACCATTGACAATTTGACATTTTTTTGTATACTTTATCGTCTCCAATAATGGTCTGTAAATAATTATAAAAAAACATTATATTTCCATTAAGTTATATTTTACTATAAGAAAAGATTTTAGGAACCAGGGGCGTGCGGTGAAATTTTAAGAAAGGGAAGCAATTTTAGAATCAAACCTATTTGTAATGTAATTCGATTCTTCGATCATTTTTTGCAAATTCGTTAATGACGTCATCATAAAAGTTTGAAGTTTATTTTCAATGCACAACAACGACGTATGCGAAAGTCTCTCCTGTCCCGTTATACGTTTAAATGTTGAAAAATTGCGTTCTACTGATGAGCTTGTGGCAGGTATTGTCAATACTAATTCACACAATTTCGACACTTCGGTGTAGGCATCTTCCAGCTCTTTGTCTTTTAAAAATTGCATTAGTTCCTTAGGGGTATTTTTTGCGCTAATGTCATCAGTTTCGTAAATCACTTTTAGTTCAGATCGCAGTAACACTCGGTCGAAGAACTGGCCATAATGAAAAAGAAGAGATTTAAACGCATCTTCTGGAAAAGTTTTTCCTTTAAATGCATCAGAATTGCAGAGCTCGAGGAATATAAAATCATTTAAACCGTTAAATCTATAGTTTATTTGTTGCTGAATTTAATCGATTATTTCATAAAAGAGGCGTTTGTATGATGTTTGAACATCTCCCACCTTGTCTGTTCGAATACGCTTGGCTTGTGGCTCTACATTTAACGTCATCGTTTTCTCCCAAAATGGATCAAAGTCATCTCTTTTTTGGCTTAACATGGACTTAAAATCATCCACTTTTTTTAGCCAAAAGCAATATCATTTATTTTAGTTTGTAATATATTAAAAATATTGTCCGAGAATGAAAAAATATTTCTGAAAATTTAACTGAAAACTAATTTTTTCTCTTTTACATTCTTAAAACCTAAAAATAGCTCTTGAATACTTCCGTCTGTTTTAACGTAGCGTATTACTATAGATAATTGGCTAAAATTACTGATATCAGTTGTGTCGTCCAGAACAATGGCAATGAACCACGCCTCGCCAATCTCCTACTCAATTCTTTTCAGTTAGTTCTTTTAATGGTTGCAACAGCGGAAATTAAATCATTCTGGAATCAATTCGACGTTCCGCGAAAAACGCTAGACTGCCTTAAATGATTTTTTTAAGCAGTCATCATCATATTTAGCCATTAAACTAAGTAAATCTTGAAAATTTCCTCTATTTGAAGAAACCCTTGTTTCGTCATAAATCCCAATTCGTGCTGTCCGAGAAAACAAACAACATCGATAAGGCTTCTTAAAATTTGCCTATTTTTATCGACTAGTTCATTGTGTTGGCGGTGACTAATTTCCAACTGTTTATTAATGGCGTGTTCAATTCTGGTTTTGCCGAAGACTTTTTCTTTTATGACGGCCTGCAAATGCGCTTTGGACATAATGTGTCTTTTTACAGCTTTATGGAAATTGTTTAAATCGGAAAAACCAGTTTTATTCCAGAGACCCTTTTGATTTTCAAAAAGTAAACATGGCCAACAAAGTAATTTACTTATATTTTCACACCCTGTTAGCTATTTAAATTGTTCGTATTGTTTTTCCGGATAAAAATGTCTAATACAGTTTTTCATTTTTGTGGTTAAATTTTTCATAGGCCGTTGTGCCCTTCCTCTGAAAATTATTTGAAGCTTATCAGCGAAGTTTAATGTTGAAAATCCCTTTATTATTAAGACACACACCACACATTCACGCACACTCTTCTTACTAAATTCTCCAACATTTTCAACGTTATTACCGACAGCCCAAGTTGACGGTATTCGCATATCCACGTCCGTATTATTGTCTTCCATATCGTACCATGCACGACGCGACGTCCGTATCAGACAACACGCGGATAGCCGTTCAAACAAAGAACATAGCCTAACGATAGCTTGCGCCCCCACTCAAAGCACGCGACTGAAAAGCAAAAATTGTAAACAATTATACAATCATTTATTATTTACTTTGTTACATATTTCAATGCTTTAATTGTCTAAAACTCTTGTAGCAATTACATTTTGGTACCATTTGGCCGATTCTTTCCAGGTCCTGGTCCTGTTTGCATCTTCAAAATCTACACGAATCAAACCAAATCGTAACCTAAAAATCAATTTTATATTAATTTTTAGCAGTCGTACAGCGTTTAGGCTTTTTTGACTTCCTTAAAATATTGTTGAAAGAATATTGTTTTAATTATTCGTGTGAATAGTGAGATTGGAGTAATATTTTACGAAAGTGAAGCATTTAAAAACTAAATTTTATTTTAAAAGTTTTTATTTCATTTTTATCATCTCCTACACTTATATTAATAGGCTATTCTTGCTTTCGCATATATATATATATATATATATATATATATATATATATATATATATATATATATATATATAGGGTGTCCCGAATTGCAGTGTCCAAACTTTAACAGCGCATTCTGCATTCAAAATAAGCCCTAATTTTCTATATAAACATATATCGGCAAATGCTTCGTTTTCGAAATACAGGGTGTTAAAGTTTTAAGAAAAAAATTGTTTTTTAGTCATAACTTTTTTATTACATGAGATATTGTTACTAAATTTAGTAAACAGCCTTGGAGTAACAAAAGGCATTTTTTGATTTGAAATATTTTTTAGTTTTTCATGAGTGGCTTCCGTACGGCATTTTTTATTGAATATTCTTGAAGAAAAAATGGTACTCTACTGCTTTTTCTGAAAAGAAAAATCATTCCTAAAATCCCCACTCAGTTTGGAGCAAATTTGATCCCTTGTCTTTTTTTCGTGCGGTGTAAGGATTTCGAGTAAAAAACTAAAAACCATTTTTATGTATGGCATAGTTAAAATTTCCATTATTGTTAATTTCAGTAGCAAAGCCTTTAAGGTGGATTGTAACAGCAAATTTTTAAAATTACTTGGTTTCCGATATTTATTTCATGCATTCCGGGTGAGTTCATAATTTCTGGACAACGTATGTAGGGTTTCTAAAATAAAAGCTTGTCTGACAACTAAGGAGAGATGACGTTATCGACCCGTTGTAATGGAGATTTGCATTATGTTTGGGTTATCAGGGTGACATCGCAGAAGTTAGCAGGCAACCTATTAAAATCTAATGTCCTTGGTACTTACCATCATTCCTTCATTGTCGACTCTTGGTATGCCATGATTGGATTTTTCTGATAATTGAACAATTGCTAGGTTCGTCTTTAAAGTATGACAGATGGGTTTATAATTCTAAAATCGTCGATTCATTTTGTAAAACGGTAATTAGAATTAATTCAATTTTGAAGATGATACTTCATTTTACAAACTACTCTTTATTAACTAAGTTCGTAATTAATTTTACAAAAACTAGAATTCATAACTTTTATTAACTTAGATCGTGAAAAAAATTTATAGAGCACTTTAAATATCATTAAGGTTTAATGTGGGCCTTAAAATTCACAATAATTGCTCAAAATGAGCTCCTCTAACTTCGACACATTTTCGGCATCTGCTCTTAACTGTGTCTGTGGCATGGCGTATAAAATTCGTATTGGCTCGCAAAGTTTCACAGGCTTGCTCTATCCTTAGAATCAGTTCTTCTCTTGTATGAACTGGTCTGGAATAAATTAAATTTTTCAAATAACCCCACACAAAAAAGTCGACAGGTGTGAGGTCAGGGGAACGTGGTGGCCAGGCTGTAGCTCCTAATCGTCCAATCCACCGTTCTGGATAATTATTATTTAACCACTCGCGATTTACAAGTGCAAAATGCGCGGGAGCCCTGTCCATTTGAATCCAGAATTCGTTTCTAAGATTTAGAGGAATATTTTCTAGATATTGAAATAACTCATTTTGCAGAAAATCATTAAATAACTGTCCATCTAGGCGTGGTGGTAGAATATGGGGCCCGCAAAAAATTTCATTTATTACACCACACCAAACAGTAACAGAAAATTCTTGCTGAAATGCTCTAGTTCGTACAACAGGTGGATTGTCATGGCTCCAGATTCGTAAATTATGGAAATTTACTGAGCCGCTTCGGATAAATGTGGCTTCATCAGTCCATAATTTCTTTTTTGAGAAGTTCTCGTCTTCCTCTATTTGGCGCAAAAACCAATTGCAAAAACTGACACGTTTTTCGGCATCACCAGGTTGTAAGTTTTGAACTGGCTGCATCTGAAATGGCTTCCTGTGATCTTTCCTCAAAACGCGATGAACCTTATTTTTAGAAACAAAAACTGCGTTTCCTTGTAAATTATGAGCTGCTCTTCGTAGGCTTAATGTCCTATCGTTGTCAAACTTATTTAAAATTACGTTTCGATATTGTTCATTTCTCCTACCTTCGTTTCTCGGATTCTTTTTGAGTCCAAAATTCCTAAACATTAAATACGTTTTAATGAAAACTTGTTTGCAAGGTAATCTTCGTTGGTATTCCCGTACTGCTGCATTTGCATTTCCATTACAGAAACCATAAACGAAATGAATATCAGCATACTCAAAGTTACTGAATAACACCATTTTGAAATCACTAGTTAGACTGATAATTACCTTTTTGTATAAACTGTAATGTACCTGACATTTATTTACTCTAAAAACTCAAATGTCACACTTTAAAGACGAAACTAGCAATTGTTCAATTGTCACAAAAATTCAATCATTGCATACCAAGATGTTAAAGGTTTTGCCACTGAAATAATTAACAATAATGGAAATTTTAACTACGCCATACATAAAAATAGTTTTTAGTTTTTAACTCGAAATCCTTGCATCGCACGAAAAAAAGGCAAGGGATCAAATTTGCTACAAACTGAGTGGGGATTTTAGAAATGATTTATGTTTTCAGAAAAAGCAGTAGCGTACTATTTTTTCTTCAAGAATATTCAATAAAAAATCCTGTACGGACGCCACTGATAAAGAATAAGAAAATATTTCATATCAAAAAATTTCTTTTGTTACTAAAATGCTGTTTACCAAATTTAATGACAATATCTCAAGTACTAAAAAAGTTATGACTAAATAACAATTCTTTTCTTAAAACTTTAACACCCTGTATTTCGAAAATAAAGCATTTGTCGATATATGTTTATATAGAAAACTAGGGCTTATTTTGAATGCAGAATGCGCTGTTAAAGTTTGGACACTGCAATTCGGGACACCCTATATATATATAGAGTGAAACCTCCCTTAACGGACACCTCTGCTGAACGGACAATTTTGAAGTCACCGACCGTCAGTATATGTATTCCTGTGTATTAAACCCTCTTGACAACGGACACTCTCAACAACGGACACGGACAGTAAAATTTGGAACATTTTTAATAAAAACAGTAAAAATTTACCCCCTCAGAACCGACAGATGTTCAGATAATTTTTGAAAAACCTACATTTAATGCCAGTATTTTTGTTGCATATTATGGGGAATATTTAGATCTACGTTAATAAGCGGCGCGGCGTCTTCCTATTGTTGATAACACTAGTTTAACAATAGATCACCTTATTTTAATAAAATGTAGTCTTCATCAACAGAATATCTTAGTTTTGATGTTATTCTGGTGCGACCAATATGTCTTCAAACAAAGAAAGTTTTTGAGTCTTCAAGAAAAAGTTGAAATAATCTCATACGCGGAAAAAAACAACGTTACGGCCGAAAAATTCTGTGTAGGAAAAACTCAAATTAGTGATATTTCGAGAAACAAGAGCGATCTCAACAAGCGATTCGCCGAGACCGGGAACATGAAAGAGAAGAAGAAATTTGCGAAAGCTGAGGGTGTTGCCATAGACCAAATTGTCTACGACTGGTTATGTAAAGTACGCTCCAAAAACATTCCAAACATTCCAATTAAAAACCGAAAAACTCGTTTGGTCATAGGATGTATGACTGATTTTTCACAATCCGTGAAAAATTGGAAAATTTGCAATTTTACAAATTCTCGAGAAAACATGCATAACTTTTTTGCCTTAAAAGTAATTAATAATAATATTATGTCAACTAAAAATACCCAAAAAATATAGACGCTTTTATGACAAAATGGTGATTGCACTGTATGCAGCGGTCCGGTAAAAAAATCATATTTCGAAAACTCAGAGAGATAGGAGGGTGCGGTTTGCGTTACTTTATTAAGAAATAACTGTTTTAAATCATATCCTAACGAGATAAAGCTAAAAAATGTAAAAAAAAATTTCAAAGTGGAAATTTAGTTCCATCTCCGAAACTATCAATCGCCCGTTCATTTGTATGTGTTCATTGCATTCAGCAGCTCAAAATACCTATATAAATGTATATTTTCCACTCATTTTTGGAAAAAAAAATGTTTTCTAAAATTTTCGGCATTACATATACACGCAAAATTTTCGAAAAATTTTTTGGTTCGGGATTTTGCTGAAACATGGTTTATAAACTAATTTGATACCGTAAAAACCGAAATTAACACTCATTTGGCCGTAACATGTTTGGTTGAATTTTCACAGCCCGAGGAAAATCGGAAAATTCGCTATTTTACAAGTTCTCTTGTAAATGTCCATAACTTTTTTTTCCTTAAAAGCTAGCGAGATGCGGTTTTCACCATTCGATTAAGAAAGAATGAATCTATAACTGGTGGTAATTTCAAAATATTATGTCAACTAAAAATATCCGAAAAATATAGACGCTTTTATGACAAAATGGTGAATACGCTGTATGCGTCTGTCCCTTAGAAAATTCATATTTCGAAAACTAAAAGAGATAGGAGGGTGCGGTTTGCGTTATTTTATTAAGAAATAATCGTTTTAAAACATATCCTAACAAAATAGAGCTAACTTGACGGAAAATGTAAAAAAAAAATTTCAAAGTGAAAATTTACTTATATCTCCGAAACTATTAATCGCCCGTTCATTTATATGTGTTCATTGCATTCAGCAGCTTAAAATACCTATATAAACGTATATTTTCCACTCATTTTTGGAAAAAAATTTTTTTTCCAAAATTTCCAGCAATACATATACACGCAAAATTTTCGAAAAATTTTTTGGTTTCGGATTTTGCTGAAACATGGTATATATACTAATTTGATACCGTAAAAACCGAAAATAATACTCGTTTTGCCGTAAGATGTATGGTTGAATTTTCACAGCCTGAGGAAAATCGGAAAATTCGCTATTTTACAAGTTCTCGCGTAAATGTCCATAACTTTTTTTCCTTAAAAGCTAGCGAGATGCGGTTTTCACTATTCGATTTAGAAAGAATGAATCTATAACTGGTGGTGATTTTAAACTGTTAGTTCAACTAAAAATATCCGAAAAATATAGACGATTTTATGACAAAATGGTGAATGTGCCGTATGCATCTGTCCCTTAGAAAATTCATATTTGGAAAACTAAAAGAGATAGGAGGGTGCGGTTTGCGACATTTTATTAAGAAATAACCGTTTTAAAACACATACTAACAAAATGAAGCTAACTTGACGGAAAATGAAAAAAAAAATTCGAAGTTAAAATTTACTTATATCTACGAAACTATTAATCGCCTGTTCATTTGTATGTGTTCGTTGCATTCAGCAGCTTAAAATACCTATATAAACGTATATTTTCCACTCATTTTTGGAAAAAAAAATTTTTTTCGAAAATTTCTGGCAATACGTGCAAAATTTTCGAAACATTTTTTGGTTCCGGAATATTCTAAAACGTGGTGTATATGCTAATTTGATACCGTAAAAACCGAAAATAACACTCGTTTGGTCGCAAGATGTATGGTTGAATTTTCACAGCCCCAGGGAAAATCGGAAAATTCGCGATTTTACAAGTTCTCGAGAAAATGTCCATTACTTTTTTTCCTTAAAAGTTAACGAGATGCGGTTTACACTAGAAATATCCGAAAAATATAGACGCTTTTATGACAAAATGGTGAATGCTCCGCATGCAACGGTCCGGGGAAAAAATTGATATTTCGAAAACTAAGAGCTGTTGCTTTATTGATGGCAACTGCTGGGTATTCAGGGTCCGCGAGTTGTACAAAGTGATCTACCAAGCCAATAGTAACTTTTTTTTTTGAGATATTGGGTGGTTACAGTTGAAGTTGAGGTTTCTAGAAGACCATGTTTTTTTTGTATACCATTCAATTCTTATGTGCAAAGATTGTAACGAGGTTTATATAGGACAAACAGGACAGTATCTGGAGAATAGATTAAAGAGGCATAAGTACGATAAGGGAAATACTACTGCGTTGACATTACACGAGAAAACGCAAAAACATGTTTTCAATTTTGACGAAATTGAAATATTACGCAACGGACCAAACAAAAAGAAACGAAAGTTCCTCGAAATGGTAGCACTCCAAAAAATTACCAATGCTATAAACGACAAAAAAGACCTAAAGAACTTAGTAGTAGTAGTAGACCTGACTGGTAGGCCTATACGGCCCTTTCAGTCTACCCCAGCTCCTCCCTCAATCACCACCTGCCACCAGGTGTACATCCTTGAATCTGCCTGTCCTTACTATGTAACTCTGCATATCCTTTCATGCAAGATCCTTAACTTCGTCCCTATATAAAACCGTAGTGCCGAAAATATCACGTCGCAATCTCGCTGGCGCTTCACATCTGCACAGGAAGTGAAGCGGAGTTTCCTCCTCTTCCTGACACTCCGTGCAGATAGAATCTTCCTCAATGCCTAACATAAAGAGGTGTCTCCTCAATCGACAATGCCCCGTTACTATTCCTACGATAGAATTTAGAGCTTTCCTGTCTCGAGCTAGTAACCACTCTGTTCGGCCCTTATCGGACTTCACAATGAAGTCTTTAGCTTGCCTCCCGACCCCGGACTGGCCCCATTCACGTTGAAGTTCATGTTGTACCCATTCATCGAGTGCTGTCCTTATCTGCTGCCTAGCTTAAAGCTGGTTCTGGTCCTACATACGGACTAGTGGCACCGAGTCTAGCAAACTCATCTGCCCTCTCGTTACCCTCAATCCCACAGTGTCCTGGCACCCAAACCAACTTCACTCTTTTACGTCGCGCCAACTGCTCTAGCCTGTCACCGCATTCCTAAACCAAAACTGATCCCGCCATGGGTGAGTCGAGCGCCTTAAGTGCTGCTTGACTGTCTAAGCATATGACAATCTCTCCCTCTGGCCCCTCTATTACTTCCTTCATCGTTATTGCCATTAGAATGGCATATACCTCAGCCTGAAACACCGTTGAAACTTCCCCAAAGGGAAGCTGGACCCGGTTTGTGTAGTCTCAATATAAACTCCAGCACCAGAGGATTGCAACTATGTCATACGTGAACCATCCGTATAGCAAACAATTGCCTCTCTGGAGAACTCCAGCCTGTTTCTCTCCCAGTCCTCTCTTTCGGGGATTGAGATACTATAACCCTTATGCCATCTAAGTCTGCCTGAGGGTCGTGCTACTCTGTAGGTAGATAAAGGGATTTCTCCAAGCCCCTGCGTCTCTCATTCGCAAGTGCGCTGCCATAGCCTCTTTCTTAATGAAAGTCGACAATGATGGCAGCCCTAGCAAGACATCCAATGCTGCTGACGGTGTCGTCCTCATTGCTCCAGTTATCGCTAGGCTAGCCAGTCTCTAACTTCTTAGATATAAAGAAATTACAATTAATACTACTAGTTTGATATATAAAATTGTCGCATAAATTGTTCACCAATTGAAGTATTCCTTCTTAATCAAAGATGTGAAAAACAATTTTTTTCTATCCCGCACCCTGATTTAATTAATAGTTCCAATATAAATTAGTTAGGGCCAACGATGTTAAAGTTATTTTGGAAAAATTGTTTCACACAACCAGTGTTTAAAACCAAATGTCAGTTGCTGAGCAGTTTTGGAGAAAAGTTTATATGATAGACTAGTATTATTTTCGCTTGCTCTATTTACATTTAAAAATTGCCCACCTTTTCTAGAATACCCTGTAATTAGAATAAACAAAGTGTATCGGTTCTTACTCATAGGATCCCCACTCGAAGTTGTCCATTAGAGACCAAACTGTGTAGCCAAAAACATTAACATTGTCCAGGTCCACTGCATCAAGCAGGCTATTCAAATAACCCTTAAAGTTAAAAGAATAATTGATTACAGTTAATTCAATAATTTAGAGAAGAATAAAAATAAATGATGAATTATTAGAATTAAAATATATATATATATATATATATATATATATATATATATATATATATATATATATATATATATATATATATATATATATATATATATATATATATATATATATATATATATATATATATATATATATATATATATATATATATATATATATATATATATATATATATATATATATATATATATATATATATATATATATATATATATATATATATATAATATATATATATATATATATATATATATATATATATTTTATATATATATATATATGAAGTGTGTATCAGCCAAATGGAATAAATTCGATAATAAATAAATGGGGGCGTGTTCGAAAAAACGCTTGGACCCGTCGATTGGTATTTTTAGTTGCTCATTTTCTCCAATAAAAACTTTTTATACAGGGTGTGTCCTGTAACAGTGGTCAATGCCAACTTTCTTATTTCAAATGCAACACCCCGGATATTATTTAATTTTTGGATTCTTTAGGAGATTCTAAACATATTTTATGTTCAATGTCCTATACCTATCTTTAACTATTTCGGCAATATTAAGTGTTTTCAAATTTATTTTTATTTCGAATTTATTATTATTCATGAAAGTGGCTCTGGTTACTGAACTATTTATTTGATTACAATAATTCGCTACAACACACTCAATACTTATTTACCATTTAGGTCTTCATATTAAGAATGTAAGCAAAAACCATTTTAGCGTTCCTTTTTATTGATATGGAACAAAAAGAGCCAGTTTTGTTTACTTTTGTGTAAAATGCCTGGCCTTTCTCTTTGCAAGACAGTAGTTGTCAGTGTCAGTGTCATAGTCTTTTGAATTTCGTTAACTGCATAACACCTAATATCAGAAAAATGGTTCATTTAACAGAAATGCATAAAATAACAATTCTACAAATGATTGGTTATAGAGATAACACACGAACACAAGTGGAAGTTGCTCGCTTATTTCATGAAAAATTTCCAAATTTTCCGCATATATCCCATTGGACAATTAGTAAAATAGAAAAGCAGTTTCGCGAGCTTGGACATGTGAGACAAATAAAAA
This sequence comes from Kuschelorhynchus macadamiae, assembly GCA_030620095.1. Taxonomy (NCBI): domain Eukaryota; kingdom Metazoa; phylum Arthropoda; class Insecta; order Coleoptera; family Curculionidae; genus Kuschelorhynchus; species Kuschelorhynchus macadamiae. The sequence continues at coordinate 66,929 of JAUTXW010002549.1, forward strand.
AAGCAGCTGCCAATTCAATAAATGATGATACTAAATTGGATATTATGCTTGAGTTTGAGGAAAACCCACATATTTCTAGTCGACAAGCCGCCGCAATGTTCGATATTAGCCATTCGTCGATTATTCGAACATTAAAAGAAAATAAAATGCATCCCTATAAAGGGATACCAACTCAGGAGCTCATGGAAGACGATTATGATAGGAGAACTTGATTTTGTGAACAAATGATGGCTATGTTAGATAACAATGTTATTCAATTAGAACATGTTTTGTTTTCGGGTGAGTGCACCTTTACACTTCACGGTCATGTAAATCGTCAAAATTGCCGCTATTGGTCTAGGGAAAATCCTCACAGGATCAGCGAAGAACATACTCAATATCCTGAAAAGGTTAATGTTTGGGCAGGAATTGTTAGGGATCATATCATAGGCCCCTTTTTCATTGACGGCAATTTGAATGGCGATAATTATTTAGCACTGCTCCAAAATAATGTCGTGCCAACTTTGACAAATTTGTATCCGGATCCAGCAAACCCACAAGTTCCAGCGAATATGATATAGATTCAGCAAGATGGAGCACCGCCCCATTACCAAATTAATGTCCGGCAGTACCTCAATGGAATATTTCCAAATCGGTGGATAGGGAGACGATGATCGATAGAATGGCCAGCGCGATCCCCTGATCTGACACCATTAGACTTTTTCTTATGGGGAGATATTAAAAATGTTGTATACAAAACTAAACCCCTCGACTTAGCTGACTTAAGAAGACGAATAACGCTTGCCATTAGATCGGTCACGCCTGAGATGCTAAATAACGTTAGAAGAAATTTCTATTTAAGATTAGGAATTTGCCAAGACGTTCGCGGCGAGCATATTCAACAGTTCCTAAATTAACTTTTTACTTTTGTTTATACATTATGAAGAAATAAATAATTTTATTTTTTTAATCTTAATTTTTGGAATAAATTTGAAAACACTTAATATTGCCTAAATAGTTGAAGATAGGTATAGAACATTGAACATAAAATATGTTTAGAATCTCTTAAAGAATCCAAAAATTAAATAATATCCGGGGTGTTGACATTACACGAGAAAACGCAAAACCATGTTTTCAATTTTGACGAAATTGAAATATTACGCTACGGACCAAACAAAAAGAAACGAAAGTTCCTCGAAATGGTAGCACTCCAAAAAAAGAATCCAAAAATTAAATAATATCCGGGGTGTTGCATTTGAAATAAGAAAGTTGGCATTGACCACTGTTACAGGACACACCCTGTATAAAAAGTTTTTATTGGAGAAAATGAGCAACTAAAAATACCAATCGACGGGTCCAAGCGTTTTTCCGAACACGCCCCCATTTATTTATTATCGAATTTATTCCATTTGGCTGATACACACTGTATATAAATATATATATATATATATATATACACATATATATATAATATATATATATATATATATATATATATATATATATATTGCAGTATTCCATCTAAAACGATTTGTTTTTAATCAATGTTAAAATGACTTTATTTTATCAAAGCGTCTTTCCTACAGTTGTAACATATAATTATTTTTTTAATTAATTTGATGCTTACACTTATATAAGTAATTCTGTCTTGATCATCTAGATGGTCGTCAGTCTGGAGTCCGTTTTCGGTCACAATGATACCGCCAGGTTTATACCTAAATTAGGAAATAATCAGTCCGCATAGGGTTATAAAAAGAGAGAGACAGTAAGAGAAAGAAAAATCCAGCCAAGATCCTCTCTTTTCTACTGTTACTTATTTGTCAACAAATATCAGTTCACTGTCGCCAAGTTTGTTAGGTGATATTAGCTATTTTGTAAATCTTTTCTTCATTTCAAATTCTATTATGCTTTGTTGCTAATTCGTAAAGTGTGGAAGAATATTTCTAAAATTATTAAAATTGAGCAACACGCCTATATATATATATATATATATATATATATATATATATATATATATATATTTATATTTCTCTTCTTGAACCTTACAATTTATAAATATCAAGTACTTTCTTGGGATGAGGTTCGTGGATTGAACAAAGAAACTTTAATTGACGTTTCGCCTGTCCATTTCAGGCTTTTTCAAAATATTTAATTCTGCGCATCTAAAAATTAAATACAAAAAGTGTATATATGTAAGTTAATAAATAAAAACAATTAGGTATAACGGCACGCACTAAAATTAATTGAATAGCACTAACTGCCTCTTCTCCTTTATAAATCTGTGTGAGTAGTAGTAGTAGTTAGGGGGAGGTCTAGAGACCTGACTGGTAGGCCTATAAGGCCCTTTCAGTCTACCCCAGCTCCTCCCTCAACCACCACCCGCCAACAGGTGTACATCCTTGAATCTGCCTGTCCTTACCATGTAAGTCTGCATATCCTTCCATGCAAGATATATATATATATATATATATATATATATATATATATATATATATATATATATATATATATATAGGGTTATTCATTCATTCATTCATTAAGTTTTTGATGATGCCATTTATATAAAAATTTCAAATTTTGGGATTAAGGTAAGGTCAAACCAGAATAATCCGAGAAGGTAAAAAGTAGTTTTAACCAACAATATGGAAAACAATAATAGACAAATCTAAAATCACAAAAAATCAAGCGCAATTAGCGCAACAACAACAGCAACATACTGAAAACATAAATAATGACCAACGATACAACATTCGGCCGCGGGTAGGGGTGTAAAAGGAAGCTTCACAGTCGCTAACACTTCAGTCTCTATTCGGACGCGAGAAAGAAAGCTTCGAAAATGCCAAATGGAATTTTCGAGAAACGTCCGCAAAACTGTTTTTTTCAGAACGACAGTAGTCGGAATGAAAACAATTGGAACGATTACAATTAGATCTTTACGTTCGTCTATGGCGCGTGTATTTTCCTGTACGTCGTGTCACGTATTCTCTGTATGTTGGTTGAGAACGATTCTTATGGGTTGAATAGCACTAACTGCCTCTTCTCCTTTATAAATCTGTGTGAGTAGTAGTAGTAGTTAGGGGGAGGTCTAGAGACCTGACTGGTAGGCCTATAAGGCCCTTTCAGTCTACCCCAGCTCCTCCCTTAACCACCACCCGCCACCAGGTGTACATCCTTGAATCTGCCTGTCCTTACTATGTAAGTCTGCATATCCTTCCATGCAAGATCCTTAACTTCGTCCCTATGCAAGACCGTAGTGCCGAAAATATCTCGTCGCAGTCCCGCTCGCGCTTCAAATCTGCACAGGAAGTGAAGCGGAGTTTCCTCCTCTTCCTGACACTCCGTGCAGATAGAATCTTCCTCAATGCCTAACATAAAGAGGTGTCTCCTCAATCGACAGTGCCCCGTTACTATTCCTACGATGGAATTTAGAGCTTTCCTGTCTCGGGCTAGTAACCACTCTGTTCGGCCCTTATCGGGCTTCACAATGAAGTCTTTAGCTTGCCTCCCGACCCCGGACTGGCTCCATTCACGTCGAAGTTCACGTTGTGCCCATTCGTCGAGTGCTGTCCTTGTCTGCTGCCTAGTAATGCCTAAAGCTGGTTCTGGTCCTACATACGGACTAGTGGCACCGAGTCTAGCAAACTCATCTGCCCTCTCGTTGCCCTCAATCCCACAGTGTTCTGGCACACAAACCAACTTCACTCTTTTACGTCGCGCCAACTGCTCTAGCCTGTCACCGCATTCCTGAACCAAAACTGATCCCACCATGGGTGAGTCGAGCGCCTTAAGGGCTGCTTGACTGTCTGAGCATATGACAATCTCTTCCTCTGCCCCCTCTATGACTTCCTTCATCGTTATTGCCATTAGAATGGCATATACCTCAGCCTGAAACACCGGTGAAAACTTCCCCAAAGGGATCTCTCTTTCCACAATGTGGGAGATCCTTGCATGACCCACAACCTCACCTTTGGTATGCCAAGTTTCTGCGTCTCTCATTCGCAAGTGCGCTGCCATAGCCTCTTTCTTAATGAAAGTCGACAATGATGCTGCTAACGGCGTCGTCCTCATTGCTCCAGTTATCGCTAGGCTAGCCAGTCTCTGGACTTTTGCAAGACTGGAACGAATGATTTTCCTCTCCACCGAGGGCCACCATACTATTGAGCCGTATGATATCCTGGGTCTTATGACTGCTTAGTACAGCCAGTGCATGACCCTAGGACTTAGCCCCCAAGTTGTGCCTACCGCTCTACGGAGCTGCCAGAAGGTCGCTATTTTTCTTCCTTATCTGCCTATCGACATTAGTTTTCCAGCTCAGCTTTGCATCGACTGTGACCCCCAGGTATTTAACCTCTTTTGCCAAGGTCAGTTGTTGACTATACAACCTTGGGGGTCGAAAATCTCCTAAATTGTGTGAGTAAGTAAAACGTCTTTATTATTAAAATGCATTAAAATTGGAAAAACGATCTTACCTACGCCGCCTAATTTAAAATAACGTAAGAATGAATACACAAAACGCTAGAACTTTGCATTTTTTAATTCTTTTTTCAAATTGACTTAACTTTTTTTTAATTACTTTTTTTTTGAATGCAGATTTCAGTTTTCAAAGCCCGCCTTTTATACTCTGTGTGAAAAAAAATATTTTTTAAAAAGTTTTTTTATTTCTATGTTATACGAAATGATCAATAAAGTTATGTCAAAGTGTAAAAAGTTTAAGTGTTTGACATTGTTCGGGAAACATTGTTCCCAAACACTTCAAATGTTTTATCGTAATTAGATTAAATATGCTAGGTATTTACACACATTTGACACAACCTGTTTACACAAAAAGTTCTTGCAGTCGAGAACTTTTTGTTCTAAAAGTTTTTTATTTGAACTTCATGGGAGAAGATATCGGCTGGTCAAAACGTGGAGCACTATGTAAAATTTAAAAATTCAAATTTAGAAAATTATGTTATTAGTCAAGTTACATGTCTTACAGATTTTAAAGTAAAGTAGTACGTCATTTGACATTGAACACCATTTACCTGTCGTTAACGAAATTGATCAATTTCCTAAATCCTTCGGGGTAAAAATATTGATTGTCCCACACCGCACCAACATCAAACGTGAAATCAGGATAGCTAATAGGATATTCTGCGTTGTGGACTTCATACACCTTATATCTTAAAAACAGTCAATTAGTTAATTATTTTCACTTATATTATTGCGTCAACAAACATCAATCTTCGGTTAGTTGCTTAAAAAATGTGTTTTGAATATACCTACGTGTTCAAAGCAAAGAAATCATGAGTTCCGTTGATGTAATCGATTTCTTCTTGCGTAAATTCGGGCAAACGCGATCTGGAAAGGCCTTCTAGAGCACTCCTGTTAGAAATCCGGTCGATCATGACTTCTGGCCAGTTTCCAAGGAAGACTGGATTTGCATACCAACCAAACTGAAATAAGTGAATCACCTTGACCCATAAAACTAAGAATTTTATAGCAAAATAGTCTAAATTAAATACAGAATTCCGGAATTGTAGATTTTAAACGTAAAAATATGTTTTACAGATATAATAATCCTAGCTTTTAGAAGATACGCCTTATTGTGATGCAAATTGAACTTTGTGATATTTTTATGATACTTACATTAAACTGAAGTGCCCTTTCTTGAGCCTCAATATCCTCGGTGTTATTTGTAGCTGGTTCGAACCAGTTTGTGTTTAACACAATTCCAACTAAACCTGTAAATAAATCGCATAATATTTTATTACATCGCAGACGTGTGTTTTCGACGGATAAAGACTAAATTAATTAATATAAAAGACAAAACATAAAGTCCTAAGGAAAAAGAAAATGTTTTGAACAATTTTTTATTAGAATTCAGCTAGTTATTTTTTGTCATTGTAATTTTTTTTTTGGGAAAGCAATTCGTTTTTTATGGAGCGAAAAGGAAATTTTGTAACAATTGAATTTTCAAACAAACAAACAAAAGTATGCTTTATTGCCGCAGAAAAATTCTACAATTTTATGGACAAAGCAAAATATACCTAAAAATAAGACATATCAAAACATTAATCGAAAATAATTTCGACAAGTCAGTGCTTTTATTTTTAAAATGTAAATTATCAATTTACCAAATCGTAAAACACACGTTAGAATATAGCATAACATTGCAAACAGTAAATGAATCATGATAACCTTATAAAAGTAAACAAACACACATGTACGAGGTGAATAATTTCGATGACATTGAAATCAAAATTGCAACTATGCGACCTTAAACTCTATGTTATTATAGTTATACAAATAATTGTGATGTTAAACAGAAGGTATATTGAACTAGTGCAGAATGTAGTATACAAAAAGAATTAAATTGTTTTTAATCCAATACCTAACAAAAATAATTAAGTTTTAAGTGAATGTTCGACAGTTCTTTTCCCTATATAATGATTTACAAAATTCTATGCTATGAGTTAGGACATGACTCACAAAAGATTTAAGTAAACAAGCGAGTTTAGTGACAATTTAAAGAGACTTACTCACTGAAAAAAAAAATCATTAACGCTGTAAAGTGGTCTCTCAATGAGGTATGCTTTGGTGTTTTTTCGAAATTGTGCAAGCATAGGGATAGATTTTAAATGTACTGGCAGATTGTTGTAAAGTTTTATGGCGTTGTAAATAATTGATTTTTTTATTAATTCTGTGGAAGGAATGGGAAGATAAATATCATGCCTAGAGTTTCTGGTAGGGTATACATGTTGTGGCCTTTCTGGGAGGGTGTTTATATGTTTTCTCAGCAAACATACCGTTTCCAAAATAAATAATGCAGGAAGTGTTAATATTTCATGTTTTTTGAAATAGTATTGGCAGTGAGCTCTATTATTTAGACCAAACAAATAACGAATGGCTCTCTTTTGAAGCATAAAAATACTACGAAATTGCTCGGTGGTACAGCAGCCCCAAAAGGGAAGGCCATAGCGGAGGTGGGATTCAAATAAAGAGAAATAAGTAAGTCTGGCAGAAGGAACGTCTAGTTCTTTTGAAACTGATCGAATGGCGAAGCAGGCGGTAGAAAGTTTTTTAGTTAAGGTGTCAATATGATTAGACCATTTTAGGTTGCTATTTATATTTAAACCCAGGAATTTAACCGACTCTACGTATTCAATATTGCTGTTATGTACCTGAAGTGGTTGTAAAGTTCCCTTATAAGATAACGCCACCGTTTTATCGACGTTAAAACAAAGCATATTGGAATCGGACCAAGCCTTAATTATAACCAAGTCTTTGGAGATACTAGAGTGTAAAGACGTTGTATCAAAATCACTCCATGTTATGCTTGTGTCATCAGCAAAAAGGGAGATTCTTCCATTAATTTTAAGGTTCGTGATATCATTAATGTATAACAAAAAAAGAATAGGTCCCAAGACTGAACCTTGAGGAACTCCACTTGTAATCAACTTACAATCAGAATCGGAACCATTAGCCCTTACAAGTTGTTGCCTTTTTCCAAGATAAGATTTGAAACAATTTAAAGAAGTACCACGAATTCCATAAAAATTTAGTTTGTTTATCAGAATTTCATGACTAACACAATCAAAGGCTTCCGCATAGTCACAAAAAACTGAGGCAGTTGGGTGGTTGTTATTGGGAGATAAGTAGACGCCTCTAAGCAACGTGAACATGGCGTCACTGGTGCACTTGTTGGGTAGAAATCCGAACTGCTCCGGGGATATTATCTGATGTTTCAGGAGAAATGGCATAAGACGGTTCTTCAGTAGCCTTTCGATGATTTTTGATAGCACTGGTAGTAGTGCAATTGGGCGATAATTGCAAGAGTTAGCTTTTTCGCCGCCTTTATGAAGTGGAATAATTATAGCTGTTTTAAGGCAATCAGGGAATACACCTTTTATAAAGGACTCATTTATTAATGTTGTAAGGGCCTCTATGACTGGGAGTGGCAAGTTCAGGAATATTCTAATTGATAGGCCATCAGTGCTACACGAAGATTTAATTGTTATTCACAAATAGATTTTACGCTTTTATTTTTTACTCAAAAAGTCCCTACAACTTCCTACTATCACAAATTTTTACATTGCAAAATGCAGGTAAAAAGGTCACCATGAAATTCTAGGTTAGTATTTTTCCCACATTTGGTTGTTTATTTGGCAAATATCTACAAGCACAAAATAATAAATTCAGTTAGTCTTTCAGTTTGATCATTGAATTGGAAGCAAGTATTTTTTGAATTGTGGTGCTCTCAGAAAGGCAGCGTATTGAAATTTTGATATTGTTGGGTTGTGAAGACAAAGTAAGGAGCCAGAATAAAGTTTGTGTGTTGTATAATGAAAAATATTCCGAGATATTACCCGTAAAAAGTTCATATTGTATATAGGAACTTTTTGAAGATGGCCACGATAGATATATAAGATAGATAGATAAAGACAATTCTGTGAAGAAATGATGGGCAGATATAATGAAAATAATATATTTTTTTAAAATATTATCCCCTCCGATGAAATTATATTTTATTTAAATGGAATTACACAGGGTAACAAAATGAAAACAAAAATTTGGTGCCGGAAATCTAACATCTGATTTTAGATGTTTTTAATGTGCTGATTCCAGAAATGCCAACAGATTTTTTCTATCAGCTCTAGTTTTTGAGATACAGGTTACAAGTTAATTGAAATTTTTTTCTGATAAAGGACAACAAATAAAGAGATAAATATGTACTTAATCACCAAAATAGAAATTTCCCAGAATCTAATTAACCAAGTAAATACCTGGAATTGTCCCTGACCCAATGTTCCTATACTAGGAACTACTCAATACACTGCTCTTAATTACTTTTATACCTGTAATTGCCTATGACCTGATCCTTCTATACATGCTTGGCTGTACTCGATTTAGTATATTACTAAGTTTTCCCAAGTAAAGTTGTGCTATCATTTTATGTAAATTTTGGTCGTTTTGTAGTATCAAGCCACTAAACTGAAACAATGGCATCCACAAGCAGACGTACCTGTTGTTTGACCCGATGTTTTTTGTTATGTGTGTGGTGAATACACCTTGAAAGAGAGCAGAAAAATCATTTCTGACTTTGTGAAAAGAGCTTATTTTGCCTATTTTGGCGTTCATTTAGAGATCAAGATAAATCTTGGGCCCCCATTTCACATGTAAAACAAGTGTTGAACATTTGGGACAGTGGACAACTGGAAAGAGGAAGTGCCTAAAGTTTGGTGTACCAATGGTTTGGAGAGAACCGCGAAACCATCATGACCACTGCTATTTTTGTCTCGTTAATATTAAAGGCATAAACAGAAACAATAGACACAAATGGACATATCCTGATCTACATTCTGCAAGAAGGCCTGTAGCGCATTCGGAAAAAAGACCTGTTCCATCATTCAGCAGTCTACCAGAACTGACAGAGGATAATACAGAAACATCAACGTCTGATGAAGTTCAAAGAATTCAATCAGAAAACGACAGCGAATTTGAAGCAGATTTAGCAACTCCGCAGTGTTTCAATCAAGAAGAACTAAACGATCTTATAAGAGACCTGAATCTCTCAAAGGAATCCGCTGAATTACTTGCATCTGGATTAAAAGAAAAAAGTCTACTTTGTCCAGGTACTAATATTACATCTGCTGCCTTTTTTCGCTCAGGAAAATGACTTGGTTTTCTGTAACAATATAAAAGGGCTATTAGAAAAAATGGGTTTGCCTGAATACACTCCAGATGATTGGCGCCTTTTTATTGACAGTTCCGAACGTAGTTGAAGGAAGAATATGAAACAATTGCATTAGTTTTGAGAAAAATTAAATACGAAGAACATCAGTGGGCAATTTGTGTTGATTTAAAAATGGTTAACTTCCTCCTTGGACAGAGTGGTTATACAAAATATCCTTGTTTTTTGTGCCTTTGGGACAGCAGAGCTAAAAATGAGCACTGGCTTAACAAAAATTGGCCTTTGGTTTCAAGGGAAAAAATCTTACTTCCGCCCTTGCATATCAAGCTAGGCCTAATGAAGCAATTTGAGTGTATTTGTCACGTAAATTTCCTGACATTAGCACGGAAAAATTAAAAGCTGGTATATTTGACGGTCCTCAAATAAGGCAACTTGTTAAAGATCCACAATTCACCACATCTATGAACGAGACTGAATCTAACGCTTGGTGTTCATTGGCGATCATAAAGCAGAGAATTACATAGAATTAGTAAAAACTATACTTTAAAATTTTAATATTCTCGGCTGTAACAGGAGTATAAAAGTTCACTACCTCCACAGCCACCTAGATCGTTTTCCAGAAAACTTAGGTGATTGTAGTGAAGAACAGGGGGAAAGATTCCATCAGGATATTAAAACTATGGAAGATCGTTATCAAGGACGATGGGATAGCCACATGATGGCGAACTACTGCTGGAGCCTTCAGCGAGACTGCCCTAGTAAACTCCATTCTAGAAAGTCGTATAAAAGAAAATTTTTATGTTATTAGTGACTAATGTAATTATGTAAATTAAGTTTTTGCAATAAATACTTAAATCCACGTGTCTTTGTTTTTTTAACTGGCAATAGTATTATTATATATTATAACAGTTATAACGTAAAATATATACACAATTTTTTTTTTAAACTAGATCTGATAGACAAAATCTGAGAACTTTTTTACATTCTGCATCCAAAAATTACCCAGGAACAGTTAAAAAATCGCAGGCACCAAAATGTGTGTTGGCCTGTGTTATCAATAGACATAATTATCGATTCTGGTCTAATCAAAATACACAGTGGATACGTGAGGGGCATACACAACATCCCCAAAAAGTCAATGTGTTTCCCCTCATTCGATTTAATATCTGCATTAGCAGTAATGTTTCCTAACGAGGTTGATCCAGATATTCCCCCTGAAAGACTATGGTTTTAATAAGATGGCGTACCGTCGCATTCTTGTATAAATGTTGGAAGGTACTTGGACGAACTTTTTCCAAATCGATGGATATGTAGACGTGGCCCCTTTGAATGGCCACCAAGGTCTCCGGACCTTAAACCATTGGATTTCTTTCTGTTGGGGTACTTGAAGGAGAAAGAGTTTAAAAACAGACCAACAAGATAGAATAAGGGTGGAGTTTACTAATTTACCAGCCAAAAGTGTTCGATGTGCGATTGATAGTATTTAGTACAGACTCGGTGCATGTTAAGTAGAAGGTGAAAATCACTTTCAATTACTTAAAAACTTATGTGGGCTCGTTTTAGTATATCGAACTGAGCAGATCCCTAATTTGTTGCTAGAATAGGATTCAGTTTTAGAAAACCTTTTCATGGAACCTCCACATGAACCAGGTTGCAATTTGAAAGAAAAGTTGAGGTGCCCACAATTGAAGGGGCTGCAGGGAGGGTGTTAAAAATATTACAAAAAGACGTACAGTCATTTAAACCACTTCATGTGTTCCAGCGTTTTTGTAAAAAAATGACTGATACAGAATATAAGAATTTTGTGCGTTTCTTTTGAATAACCCTGTATTTTACAGTTGACTTACAACTAGCAACATTTTTAGCAACATGTTTTCCCTGTATATCAAATGATCATGAGTGAATATCAAAGACACTACAAAACTACTGCCATAGATCTGTTTAATCTACTGGTTGAAAAGATATTGGATTAACATCGTTTTGGTTTTTGAGCGTCTATGGTTGTGGTCTACGTCTGAGGAAGAGGCTAGCCTGGTCTTCTAAGGGATGATAAAGTAATATATTATACGCGTATTAGCCATTGTCGGTGTATGATCAACTCTTACCAATTTGAGAATCAGACCCTGTCGAATGCCTTAGAAACGTCGAAAAATATTACCCAGTAATTGATTTTTGTTAACTAAGTGGTTAAAGCTCTATAACGTAAGTGCGATTTAGTGTATTGTTGAGTTTAAGTATCAGTGTATGTTACAATTACCATTATAATGGGACCTAAACTCTTCATCGTAAACCCTATACGCCCTAGCGTGGGCCTTTAATAACACATAAGCGCATTGATAAACTCCATCTCCATTGAGGTTCAATCCTGGAGCAGTCGTCCCTGATCCATAACCTCCACTGCAGATCGATAACGGTTCATTGATAGTTATCCTAAAAACAATTATTACAATTTTATGGACAAAGAGAAATTTACCTTAAAACAAAAAAAAACGAAACAATGAAAAAACGAAATATTAATCGAAAAAAATGATATTTTTCGATAGGTCAATGCCAATACATAAATTGTAAATATAGCATTCGTTAGGACGTAACATTGCCGTAAAGCTGTTAATGAACCCAGGTGACCTTTAATAAATAATAACATGTAACAAAAATAATTAATATTAACAGACAGTTCATTCCCTATAAGCACCAAGCAAATAAAAAACATTTTTATGAGACTTATTCATTATAAAAATCATTAACGCAGTAAAAAGGTGTTTCAATGAGGTAGGCTTTAGTTTTTTTTTCGAAAGAATGCAAACATAGGGATGGTTTTTAAATGTTCTGAAAGATGATTGTAAAGTTGTATGGTGTTGTAAATAAAAAGGTAAATATTATACATAAATATTTGTAGTAATTTCGTTTTAATCATGTACAATTTAAAACAAATCGAAATACTTACCAATATTTGACGTACGGCGCGTAAACTTGATATACCAATCTGGCGAAGTCTTCAAAGTAATCGATAAATTGAGGATTTAGGAAGCCTCCCATATCACTGATGTGCTGTGGCATATCCCAGTGATAAAGGGTCACTAGCGGTTCAATTCCTGCTGCTTTTAAGCCCTGCAAGTTTGTAACTTAATTAATTAATTAATCACTACTTTATATTTTTATGTAAAAATTTGAAATGATGTTTATACAAACTTGACGCCAGAAAATTTATATATATATCTATATATATATATATATATATATATATATATATATATATATATATATATATATATATATGTATACATACCTTGATTAAATTAAGATAATAATCTATTCCTTTCTGATTGATAGAATAAAGTGTACCGTTGGGTAGAATTCTCGTCCAAGCAATAGAAAATCTAAAAAAAAAACAGATATATTATAAAATAGTTTTTATACAAAAAATATTAAATAAAAAAGGCGATATCTGACCTATAAGTATTTAATCCTAGTTCTTTTGCGTTTGCAATATCTTCTTCCCATTTGTGGTAAGAGTCACAAGCTACATCTCCGTTTTCACCACCTTAAATATAAAAAAAAAACTCTAATAGGTTGAGCCACAAAAGTCCACAGTTTTAAATGTTTTAATACTTTTTTTATGTATTATTATTATTTAATAAAGTTTTGAAAATATAATCGTATATATATATATATATATATATATATATATATATATACAGTGTGTCCCAGATTCGTTTCTCTATATAGGGATCTCGGCTCCTATTATACCTACAGCAAAGGTTAAATGGGGAAGATTTTAGAGGAAACTTATTGCATTCGGTATCTGGCTTCAGATTTACGATCGATCAATAAGTTTGGGAAATATCGGCGAAAAACCGAAAATGGCGGATTTCGTTTTTCGCCAGTATATCCAGAACAGCAAATTTGACAGCTGTCAAAATGTGACATTATTGGGACACATTTTTAAGACAAATAAGATGGCGTATACGACACGTCTTCATTGTTTTTTGTTAACCCGCAACCCGCCTAAACTTTCATTTTTTTTATGACCGCCATATTGGATTTTTCGATTTTTGGAAAAAGCCTAAAATTTCCAGTCTAGTGATATATCACAAGTGCAATAAAAATTTTAGTGTCATCAAAATATCACACTTTGTAAATTAGGTTTAAATGTTTTTAAAGGAGGCCATGATTTATTTGTCACAAGAATACATTAATAAGTAAATAATGTATTAAACGCATTGAATTTTCAATACAACATGAACGTAAATAACGACTTAAAAAATCTAAATGAGCTTTAACTACTTTGTAAGTGGGTAACATTAATTTACAAATCTGCAAAATGACGTCCATTTGTCACGAGGGGATCAAATTCATAGATTTCATTCTTCGTGTGACCCCAGAGGTAGAAATCCAAGGGCGATAGGTCAGCGGATCTAGGAGGCCAAGATATTGGACCATTTAAAGAAATTATTCTTTCGTCATTCTTGCTCTCTTAAGAAGTCCCTGACTTGAATGGTATTGTGAGCCGGACATCCGTCTTGTTGAAACCAAGTTCTTCTTAATTCATCTTCCGTTAGAATAGCTCGTAAGGCTGGTACAACCTGGTTTCGCAAAAGCTCTAGGTACCTAGAGCTTTTGCGCTAAATATATATATATATATATATATATATATATATATATATATATATATATATATATATATAATATATATATATATATATATATATATATATATATAATATATCAAGTACTTTCTTGGCATTAGGTTCGTAGACTGAAACAGAACAAATTTTACTGTCTTGTCTTGCTTGGCAGTGATATGTTATCTTCAAGACACAAAAAACATCTTTCTCAAAAACATTTTGAAAAAGAAAGAAATAAACAGGCGAATCGTCAAGTAAAGTTTTTCGGTTTCAATCCACGAACCTAATCCCAAGAAAGCAACGTTAGGGTAGGCAAAGTGTGAAATACTATTATTCTGTGACAAAACGTCAGAAAACTACGAAGATTATTAAACTGTTTAGGGAAGAAGCCATTTCCTCTTGAGGGTTCCACTAATTAAAATACTTACAAAACGTAAAAAATTACGAATTTAAACATTACCTCTGTCGTGTAAAAATGTGTCCCATATGCTTTCTCCTTTACCGTCTTCGTTCCAAGCACCTTCAATTTGGAATGCCGCAGTAGCGGTACCGAATAAAAAATCCTCTGGAATTTCCCTGACAGCTAAACATCTGAAAGAATCTCGATTGAATCTGCTGTTGATTATTTGTAACACATTTTACAATAATTGCCTTTTATAAGGGAAGTAAAAATAGATAAAACAGCTTTTGTTATGATATACAGGGTGTCCCGAATTGTAGTGTCCAAACTTTAGCAGCGCATTCTGCATTCAAAATAAGCCCTAATTTTCTATATAAACATATAGCGGCAAATGCTTCGTTTTCTTAATACAGGGTGTTAAAGTTGGAGCCTTGGAGTAACAAAAGGCATTTTTTGATTTGAAATATTTTTTAATTTTTCATCAGTGGCGTCCGTACGGGATTTTTTATTGAATATTCTTGAAGAAAAAATGGTACTCTACTGCTTTTTCTGAAAACAAAAATCATTCCTAAAATCCCCACTCAGTTTGGAGCAAATTTGATCCCTTGTCTTTTTTTCGTGCGGTGTAAGGATTTCGAGTAAAAAACTAAAAACCATTTTTATGTATGGCATAGTTAAAATTTCCATTATTATTAATTTCAGTAGCAAAACCTTTAAGGTGGGATTGTAACAGCAAGTTTTTAAAATTATTTGGTTTCCGATATTTATTTCATGCATTCCGGGTGAGTTCATAATTTCTGAACAACGTATGTAGGGTTTCTAAAATAAAAGCTTGTCTGACAACTAAGGAGAGATGACGTCATCGACCCGTTGTAATGGAGATTTGCATTATGTTTGGGTTATCAGGGTGACATCGCAGAAGTTAACAGGCAACCTATTAAAATCTAATGTCCTTTGTACTTACCATCATTCCTTCATTGTCGACTCTTGCTATGCCATGATTGCATTTTTGTGTTAATTGAAAAATTGCTAGGTTCGTCTTTAAAGTATGACAGATGAGTTTATAATTCTAAAATCGTCGATTCATTTTGTAAAACGGTAATTAGAATTAATTCAATTTTGAAGATGATACTTCATTTTACAGCAACTACTCTTTATTAACTAAGTTCGTAATTAATTTTACAAAAACTAGAATTCATAACTTTTATTAACTTAGATCGTGAAAAAAATTTATAGAGCACTTTAAATATCATTAAGGATTAATGTGGGCCTTAAAATTCACAATAATTGCTCAAAATGAGCTCCTCTAACTTCGACACATTTTCGGCATCTGCTCTTAACTGTGTCTGTGGCATGGCGTATAAAATTCGTATTGGCTCGCTAAGTTTTACAGGCTTGCTCTATCCTTAGAATCAGTTCTTCTCTTGTATGAACTGATCTGGAATAAACTAAATTTTTCAAATAACCCCACACAAAGAAGTCGACAGGTGTGAGGTCAGGGGAACGTGGTGGCCTGGCTGTAGCTCCTAATCGTCCAATCCACCGTTCTGGATAATTATTATTTAACCACTCGCGATTTACAAGTGCAAAATGCGCGGGAGCCCCGACCATTTAAATCCAGAATTCGTTTCTAAGATTTAGAGGAATATTTTCTAGATATTGAAATAACTCATTTTGCAGAAAATCATTAAATAACTGTCCATCTAGGCGTGGTGGTAGAATATGGGGCCCGCAAAAAATTTCATTTATTACAGATTCTCTAGTTCGTACAACACGTGGATTGTCATGGCTCCAGATTCGTAAATTATGGAAATTTACTGAGCCGCTTCGGGTAAATGTGGCTTCATCAGTCCATAAAATTTTTTTTGAGAAGTTCTCGTCTTCCTCTATTTGACGCAAAAACCAATTGCAAAAACTGACACGTTTTTCCGCATGACCAGGTTGTAAGTTTTGAACTGGCTGCATCTGAAATGACTTCCTGTGATCTTTCCTCAAAACGCGATGAACCTTATTTTTAGAAACAAAAACTGCGTCGCCTTGTAAATTATGAGCTGCTCTTCGTAGGCTTAATGTTCTATCGTTGTCAAACTATCTAAAATTACGTTTCGATATTGTTCATTTCTCCTACCTTCGTTTCTCGGATTCTTTTTAAGTCCAAAATCCCTAAACATTAAATGCGTTTTAATGAAAACTTGTCTGCAAGGTAATCTTCTATTTGGAAATCTTCGTTGGTATTCCCGTACTGCTGCATTTGCATTTCCATTAAAGAAAGCATAAACGAGACGAATATCAGCATACTCAAAGTTACTGAATAACACCATTTTGAAATCACTAGTTAGACTGATAATTACCTTTTTGTATAAACTGTAATATACCTGACATTTATTTACTCTAAAAACTCAAATGTCACACTTTAAAGACTAGCAATTGTTCAATTGTCACAAAAATGCAATCATGGCATACCAAGATGTTAAAGGTTTTGCCACTGAAATAATTAACAATAATGGAAATTTTAACTACGCCATACATAAAAATAGTTTTTAGTTTTTAACTCGAAATCCTTGCATCGCACGAAAAAAAGGCAAGGGATCAAATTTGCTCCAAACTGAGTGGGGACTTTAGAAATGATTTTTGTTTTCAGAAAAAGCAGTAGCGTACCATTTTTTCTTCAAGAATATTCAATAAAAAATCCTGTACGGACGCCACTGATAAAGAATTAAAAAATATTTCAAATGAAAAAATGCCTTTTGTTACTCCAAGGCTGTTAACCAAATTTAATAACAAAATCTCAAGTAATAAAAAAGTTATGACTAAAAAACAATTTTTTTCTTAAAACTTTAACACCCTGTATTTTGAAAACGAAGCATTTGCCGATATATGTTTATATAGAAAATTTGGGCGTATTTTGAATGCAGAATGCGCTGTTAAAGTTTGGACACTGCAATTAGGAACAGCCTGTATATGAGCTTATGTATTAAAAAAATATCCACTCTTTATTACTAAAACCACCGCGTTGGACGTTGGGGTGGTTTAAGATATCATTCACTCTTTTTACTACGTTTCGTCAGAGGCGGCTCTTCCATAGGGTCATTTGGTCAACGACCTTTCAAAAATATTTCAGAAAATAAATTATTCGTTTGACCGTACCTCCGAATAGTTGTAATAAAACGCGTACCTTGGAAAAAGTTGAGTGGAAATTACTAAACAAATACAGTTTTTTTATTGATTACACTAGTAATTGAAGATCACATAAAAAAGATAATGAAGTAAGTAATTTTTAATGTGGTCTCATGATTTTTATGTTAAAGAATAGATTCAATTTTTTATTACATATTAGGGTGCAATATGTCAACTGTTAATTGGGTCCTCTATCGTTATCTCAAAATTTTTCATCGACCTACCAGCCTGTAGTCTCATGTTCAACTCATCATAGCAACATATTTTTACGCGATATAGGGAAACTAGTGCCTAGTGGGTCCACCCCTTGCATTTGATTCTTCTTGGCACCTTGTAACATTTTAATTTCGTCACTACATTTTAATGCATAAAAATCCGTAAATCCGGTACTGTAAGTCTCCTATCGATGTAGTAAGGTGCTCGCGGTCTCTGCTTATCGAAATCTTCCGCTTCATATTGAGGCAATTCACTAGTCTTCGTGTAGATGGCGCCTTAGTTTTGTTCAATTAGTAATTTTACTTTCTTCTCCTTTTAAATATTTTTTCTTTCCTGTGATCCAGCTCAGGGATTGGCTGATCTATTGTCCAGATTTGGTCAGTTTGATTTTGGTAAAGTGGCACCACTGACGGATTGTCATCCCCCTACTGCTCCCTTGACCTGGTGGTAAGGTAGGTTAAGCTTCTTGTCTTTCTGGAAGGTGAAGGTGAAGTGTTTTAATCCACGCCATCTTTTGGGATTTACGTCGGCAACTTAGTTAAAAAGGCTCTTATGTGTATTTAATTACGTTGTACCTTAGTATTTTTGGTTGAGGAACCTTTTATTACTCTCTTGTGAGGATTTATCTGCACTTGACGAACACCTACCATATTTTTTTGATGGGACAAACTTTACGAAGTGACTAGTAAGAAACCCTTTACCATCAAATAAGGATTTTTTTCTTCTTCTCCCTCCTCTTCTACTTCTTGTTCCTGTTCTCCCAACCAGGGTTTGAACCTGGATGTGTCATTGTAAGTGGAGTAGAAGTCTGTTACCTAGTACTTAAGTGTGTACGTACCCAGTTTTCCTGCTGCAAATGTCTTCGATGATACTTACATCATAGACTGGTGATCTAAGTCACCGAAGCTGATATACACTTAGATAGGTTTCTTAATTTTAACATCCCTTGTGCTGATTTGACTTTATTGTCTATTGCTGATCAACTTTATGACTTTTTCTATTTCTTTTGAGTGTAGAGTTATACTTTTTGATATAAAGTTCTAACTACTGCTGGTGTGCATAAACCATGATTATTGGTGTTGTCAATAAGATTATTTTTACTTTATAACTCATGCTGATACTCAAATATCACATTATAAGTTTAGGACACAATAATCTATAGATTTTTGTCAACATTTGACCGTATAGTAGGCTTTAAGATACAGAACATCACCGTATAAGTTTATGACACAATAGTCTATAGGTTTCTGCCAACATTTGATAGTATAATATACTTTAAGATACAGTGTTGTTGTAAAGTGTGATCACATCTTGAAAGTTTAACTTATAAGATCTAGTTAGTTTATACAAGGTATATATTAAGTGTTATAGACAGGTAACACTACTGGAATATGTGATGATATTTATGATTTATTGTATTTACGCGCTTTAGAAAGATATTTTGATATAAAACAATGGTGTTAGATTCACATAATACTTTTTTTTTATTCTATTATTATTAATTGTATTTGAATTAATGAAGTTAATTAATTGTTTGATTATGTTATCTTTTGATAAATTTTTACTGTTAGATCAAATTGTTGTAAATTAAAACAACTTAAAGATTTTCTTTATAAACATTTATAGATTTTGGAGTCTATTACTTTTATCTGTCATTAGCTGACTGAAAATTTCTTTTCTCATCCGTATTACTTAATTTTCAGGTTTTACTGAATATTTAGTTTGTTGTTTTGTGATTCTTTAGCTATTTTCATAAAACATTTTCTACAACCGTCCTTAAAATCCTATTTTACACACTGATTGCAGTAGCTAAAGCTTGTTTTCAAGCACCGATGCAAATTGCTTTTCGGCTCAATAAGAAATGCATGGGCCGCCATTAATTTTAAAACAACGTGCCTCGCAATTTGTATCGTTGTCATTTGTCAAATTGCCAATGCAAACAGTTTAAAATAGACACTTTAAGTTCGAATAGTAATTTGAACAGTTTATTATTTTAAGTTATAATAAGCAATAATTATGGACTCTGATATAGAAATGTGTACTCCACCAGATATTACGGAAGCAGCGAAAACAATAATTCTCTGTTACCTCAGAAGTCAAAGGAAATTTATGAAAACACGTACAATAAATTTATGACCTTAAGAACAATATTAAAACCTTTTCTGAAAATGTTTTACTCGCATATTTATCAGAATTGTCAAAAAATGTGAAATCATCAACACTATGGAGTCATTATTCAATGCTAAAAAGTACTATTAGCATTAAAAATAAAATTGACATTGAAGAATGAAGGATATATTCCACAAAAATCTCGAATATTGGAGAAAGAACAAATTTTCAAGTTCATAAATAAGGCTCCTGACGAAGTTTTTTTATTAACCAAAGTGATATTAATATTTGGGATTTTTCTCTAAGAAGAAGCGAAATTTATAAGCTAAAAATGTGCGATATTCAAGATTTAGGAAGTGTTCTTGTTGTATCCGTCCCTGATACAAAAACCAGAATAACAAGAAAATTTACCATTACCGAGCATTTAGAATTATACAGAAAATATTTTCCCCAAAATTATCAAGAAAAAAATTCTTCATCAAGTATCAAGGAGGAAAATGTACTCGCCAAGTCGTCGGGATAAACAAATTTGGAAAATTGCCTAGTGAAATAGCAAAATTTTTATATAAATATACAGGCCATTGTTTCAGACGATCGTCTGCTACATGAAACCGGTGCAGATTTACTAATGTTAAAACAACACGGCGGTTGGAAATCTTCAACGGTAGCTGAGGGTTACGAGAAAATTCCCTTAGCAAGAAAAATGATATTTCAAATAACTTTTGTGTTCAAAATAAATGTTATATTGTTAACAAATCATCATCAAAGGAGGCAGAAGTTAAATTTAGTAATCTAACAAATTGCAACATTACTATTAATAATTACAATAATTATAAAGAAGAAAATTAAATAATTTAACTATAATTTCTATTAAAAAGTTACAATTATTATAAAGTAGAAAATTAAATAATTTAACTATAAGTTCTATGAAAAAGTTACAATTATTATAAAACAGAAAATTAAATAAATAGTTCATTAGTTTAATTTGTATTATATAAAGGAGAAAATTAAATAGTTTAATTTTAGACTTGTATTATTTACGGTTGTAGAAAAAGTATAGTGTGCAATACGTGCGTGAAGCTTTTATACCCTTGTGTGATATTGTGACCCTCGCCTTCGGCTCGGGCCACAAACATCACACTCGTATATAAAAGTTAACTTCACGCACTTGTTACACAATATACTATTACACAGTTGATCTAATATTTGGATAGTGATCTTTATTTGAATATACTTTAGATTTTTCTCTCAGCATATGAGGTATGAAAACTGATTAACATCAGTCAGATCATTACACAGTCAAATGTCATTTTTTTAAAAAAACTTCAATTAAGGCCAATTTCTTTCATATGTTATATAAAATAACCTACAGGAGATACATATTTCTGGAAATATTTTGGGGAGCACTGAACTTGTTAATAAATGTTATTTGTTGAATATGCTTTTTTTTACTATTAACTTTAATTAATTTTATCTTAGTGGTCTTGAAGAGTGGTACTCATTGAGCTCACTAGAGCGGTTAACAGTCAACTAGTATAGAACTGTTGGCGCCCTTATAAATAGAAATCGAACCAATCTCCCTGAGCAGTCGGCGATTTGCACCCTAACTTTACTGCCTCTCTTTCAATCAACCACTTAGTGTAGATTTATTTTATCTTAAAACAAATACATGCTCTCTGTTATCAAACAGAGAAAGAGTGTGGCAACCTATTTGTCATTCTATTTACAAGGCTTTTAATGGATATTTGAGAAATATTATCCCACTCTTCCCGTATAGCCAAAGCAAGGTCATCTAAAGTTTGGGAGCATTTTCTCCTGAGTTTACTAGTAATTTTAGTTTAGCCCAAACATGTTCAATAATATTCAAATCTGGAGATTTTGGAGGACAATCTCTAGAATAAATTACTCGTTTCGACCCAAAACGGATAACTTGCCTTAAATTATTAGCATTCAATCTTCGTCTAATTGTCCGATTGGTTACTATTATGCTATTTTATCGTCTTAAGTTTTCATTCAGTTTCCTAGAATTTAACGTTCGATGTTGACGAGCGTCTCTAACCAACATTCTTTCTTCTCTAAGCGGTATTTTTATTTGACGACCACCACCATGACGATAATTTAGACTAATTTATAATATTATTATACTGTGTCCCAACCCGTACATTGCAGCAACAACCCGTACCTCCACCCCACTGTTATATAAGCGTAAACAGTTAGCTTGCTATCTTTCACCTAATCGAGGTATTTTATTCAGATAAAATATTACCTAACTCTGTCAAAAAATATTTGTAATGACAGTACTTCGTCATGTAAACCAAAAAACATTCTTCAATTGTTTCCGACGCCAACATGAATTAAACAAACTACTGTTTACACGTGTAATTGCATTGTTAATATCGAGAGGTTTTTGCAAGGGCTACTTTGATTTTTGATATTATTGAACATATTTGATACAAACAAATATGACTTTCTTTGGCTGTGAGTCGTTTATTTCGGTTCAGTTCAGAAAAACGTCTTTAATAATTAGTATTGGCACGGGCATCAACATATTTTAACCTTTCCATAACACGTGTACATTGTGCGATATGTCAGAAATAAAGACGCCTTCCCCCTTATTTTATAAAAAATCATAAGATATTGCGAAAGCATTGAAAATAAAAGTTTCGTGGTTTGGTCCAAAGATTTAACTTATCAAAATGTCATTTTTCACGGGTCTATATGTCAAAAACAAATTAATTTCGGCAGGGGCATGCCGTGAAATCTTAAGAAAGAAACTTACCTATTTGTAATGTAATTCGATTCTTCGATCATTTTTTGCAAATTCGTCAATGACGTCATCATAAAAACGTCGAGACGCCACACAGTGGGGCAATTAAGCCAAAAAACGGAAAAAACCATATAGCTTGAGACTGGATAGTGGTATTAATTTCGAGTTGGTCTTATTTGTCTCAGAATGAAAAATTACATCGGATATTTACAAGAAAATAAACACAGCATGGTTCAAATGTACAGAGTGGTCATTTTATTAGGGGCCTATAACTTTTTTTAGAAACCACTGACTTCAGAAAAAAAAAGTTAATACAAGAGTTTTATGGTTTGAAATAAATTGTTTAAGTACTTGAGTTTTATTAATACAGGGTGTCCAAAAAGTGTTGCACAGACTTTTAAATGAGACATCCTGTATATTATTATACATTTCTTGATTTCTCGAAAAATTAAAGAATCACGTTTCGTGTATAGTATCTTTACATATTTTCACCTGTTTTTGAAATATTGACAGTTAAAAATCGGCCAATATCACTGGCTGTAAAACATGAACGGTTTAATATAGAGCGAAACAGGTTGCACGTTTCTATCTTAACTTATATCATATTTTTATACTATAGGTACTACACTACTCAAAACAATTATCGCATATTTTCAAATCGGTACAAAGTTAGAAATCGCGTTATTTTGTAAATTTTGTTTAAATTCTGTGACACACCGTAAAATTCTTTGAAACATGATTCCTTATTCTATAAAAAATATTTAAATTCAAGATATTTATATCTGAAAATGAAATTTGGCAATTCGGGAAATATGCGATAATTGTTTTGAGTTTTATATTATGTCCTATACTTAAGTTCAAAAAACAATTGAAAATCGGTACTTTACTGACTTCATCTAATTAGAGTGATAAAACGATTAGGTCAAATAATAAAACGAATTTCACTTTCCTGTCTTGACTTTTTAAAAACTATCGAAATGAAGCAGTGATGTTGCCAAATTTGGTATTGTTAACTATACCACCTTATTTCGATAGGTCTTAAAAATTTCGGATAGGACTCTTAAAACTATTAAACTAATAACTCTAAAATTTCACTATTTACAGGGTAATGTTTTTTTTTTGGTTCGGGTCTTAAACTTGAAATAAAAGGGTCGGATGTTTCTAAACTTTTATGAAAAATGTCCTCATTTGTCTTTAGTCGGGAGTGTTTTCTTGAATGGTTTAATCTAAATATTTTATAGTCCTTATTGCGGCTTTCTTGGGCTTCTTCGGAAAGCATACCGATGGGAAGAGCTGCAGAGGCTATAATTTCTGCACCGTGGATTAAAATTTTATGTAACGTCGAAGGCATGTAATACCAAGGGTAGAGACTAACTGCTAACTCGGCGGTCTCATTTGCGTAAGTTCCAAACTTATTTGGGTCAATATCATAGGTGCTGTTGATTACGTCAAGAATAACACCAAGACGCTGAATCAATGTTCTATCAATTTTTGTAATTTCAGATGTTAAATCTGGATTAGCAAAAAACCGGCGAGAAGTATTACCTGTAAACAAAATAATATAGGTAATTATAGGCAAATTAAACTATATAAATTATGTATTAACAACCTGTATTTGATGAACCGTGCCCCTGCTTCACAAAATCTACCCGGATTCCTAGTCTATTAAGAAATTCTTGTTGTATCCGCTTCTTCTCTGCCTCCTTAATAAGTGCTGTTGTTTTTGATGTTCTCCATTTTCCAAAACTTTGATTATAGGCGAGGTGGAGTATGTATTCCATGCATTTTATCCGAGCATGTAAAGGGGATAAACCTATTTTCAGAGCTTGTTCACTTGTCGGCTTCTGTCGAATTTTTATTAGGTCGTTCATTTCTGAAGGACGAGCTTGGCAAATGAAACAATTGCTTGATGAGGAAGTTCCCGTTATAGCTTGGGCTACCTTTCCATCAAGCATAGAAAAAAATCAAAACATGTTTGACCCTAATTACGATTCCGTCTAATTCTACTCTTGATGGTTGGAGGTTTGCATATTCCCTATCAACACTTTCCTTTTCAGCACGTGTCATTTCAAGGGTTTCTTTTTCGTAACGAAATCGTATTGCTCTGCAATATCTGGTCGATGACGGTCGAGGGTTTTGCCAAATAACATTGTTTTGATCTTCAGTTGATAACATTTTCAAAGGCACCATGGAAGTCATAAATAAATTAGAGTCAGACTTATTTTCATCTTCGGTTAAATAATTTTGGGAAAACTCATTCTGCCCAGAAGCTCCATCACAGCCCCACTTTGAAGTCAATACCAATTCTTGGCCATTCAATGTATCCAATTCTGTTTGATTTTTTGTTCTTAGTATTCTTTTTGCCGTATGATCTAATAAGTTTTGAAGTGGAACTTCAGCAGATGTGTCCGTAATATTAATGTTGTCAGGATAACATTCCTTCTTTGCCGTAGTAATATTTTTATAACTAGGAAAAATATTACATCCTATATTTTTAGCAGCCTTCCTAATAACCTCGTATTGGTATTTACTTAATTTAGCTTGAATAAATAAAGACAATGCTGTATCGTTACTAAAAGCTTGACCCGAGGCTTGACCTGTATTATTTACACTTGATAAGGTACTTGCTGCATTAATTAGATTCTCGGATGTGTTGAGCGAAGATTTTGAATTTTTTGTCTCTTACTTCTTTTACCGCAATCATCGAAACTTTTTTTTGGCCTCCCTCCTTGATTAAAAAAAACCCCAGCATCTCCATCATCAGAAAAATTAATTGAAAACTCACCCTCCATCCAATTACTGAACTTTTTTCGGAACCTAGTTTTGTTTCGAGAGACCTCCTTAAACTTTTTGTAGAAATGTGGCAAGAAACGTTTTTGAAGTTGCTCGGACAGAATAGAAAAATGTGTGTCACTCAAGTGCCGAATGTTATCGCGAACATACCCTTGAATGTCTCCATTATCAAGAAGCACTTCACATAAGGTGCGATATGATATGGTAAGAGACTCCATAATGTCACTAAATCAATGTCACAAAGTATTGGCGGCGTTTTTATGACTCTCAACACTTTTATTACTCTAAACACTACTAGAATAAATATAATTAAATAACGAAGTAGATTTACCTGAATTTGACGTTTGTCAAAATATTTACACGTGAGCAGTCAACGAACGCCTACTTCGATGAAGACATTTACAGAGTCTACTTATGCAGAAAGTTCCTCATCAAGTTTAAATAATAAAGTCAAGCTTTAAGTAACGTGTCTTTATTTATCCAAGCTAAATTAAGTAAATATACGAATCCTATAAACCTAGATCTGGATACACTGAATGGCCACCAATTAGTAATAATGACTTTAAGGTGTTACTTAAGAGTGGAGAATCTGAAATCTCAAAATTATTTGACTAAAGATTAAAATAAATAATCTGACTTCTAATTATTAATTAATAACTTCCATGATGCCTTTACAAATATCATCAAGCCAAAGATCAAGGCAAAGTAATTTGGAAAAATCCTCGGACCTCATCTAGATATTTTAGAGCAGTAGAGACATGTTTTATTTTTTTCCATGCTTAATGAAAAATTAAGACAAAAACAGACAAAAATAATGAAGCGAACAGGTTTATCCCCTATACACGTCCGTATAAAATGCATGGAATACAAACTCATCTTGGCAACAATAAGATTTTTGAAAATGGAGAACATCAAAAACCGGCACTATTTTTTCGAAACGGGTTACATTTTTAAAATAATAGGGGTGGGAGGTTTTTAAATTGACATCCTGTATAGTTAAATTGTCGGTGATTACCTATATTATTTTATTTATTCTGGACGTAATCAGTAGCATCTATGATATTAACCCAAATAAGTTTGGGACTCACGCAAATGAGAATATAGTTTAGTTCTACCCATGATATGTTTTAAATTTAACAGTTTTCTAAATAAAAAAAGGTTACAGAGGTCGCGGTTGCACATGGTTGCAGCTGAAATTAATAGGACTGTTTCTGGAATGTATGTAGGTGAAAATTACTACCAAATTGTGTTGGAGGCTAAGCTTTTTTTGAATCGCCGACTTTAAAAACTATTTACCGAAGTAGTAGAGCGCTCCCAATTAAATTGCCCATCGGTATATTTTTTTGTCCAAACTATGTTGTCATAAACTTTTTGGATTAATCTATGTAGGAAAAATGGGAGAATATCTTATAAAAGTGCCTAACTGAAGACTGACGAATTTTATTTAAAAAAATAAATTTTACATAATTTAACCAAATGCCAACTTTGGGCATCGTTTATTAAGGTAACCTAATTTGTTTTGTTAAAAGTCAATTATAACTTAGTTTTACAGCAAATTTGTTATAAAAAATTAGTTTCAAATTAATTAAAATTTACAGTTTCAGTAACATAGTTTTTTCCGCATTTGCCCCAGTGTGCGCCACTAAAATCAACCCGATCCTCGGCTTTCTTCGGTTGACATCGGGTGTCGTTGGCCGTTTGAAATTTCAGCGCGTGCGATTTTAATATGAAAGCTGTCAAAAAGCGATTTTTTCAATTTGGCGCTTTTTTACTGCGAATTTTTTGCCTTTTTTTTTATTTAAAGTCAGAGTTTTTATAAAAACTGTGTCCGAGATTAGAAAGTTCAGGATTTCAGTTTGTTATTTGAACACAGCCCTTAGTTTTGTGTTAATAGTCTCTAGTGGGACTATTCTCATCATGGAAGTGCAAACTACACGCTCAAGTGTGACTTTGAATTTCCCAGTGTTTCAGCAAAAAACAAACACATTAAAAACATTCATAATCAGGACAAGGATGTCCAATGTAGCAGAAAGGCACACGTTATATGCCCTTTATGCACAGACAATGAATTTGCCTGTGGGACGTACAACATGCTTCAAATTCATCTTGAACAAAGTCACAAGATAAAAATTGAAGTATTAGTGTTTAATTTTTTTAGCAAAGAAGAATATGAGAAATGGTTAGCGCCCTCATTTAGATAATTACAACGATAAAATCATTGTAAAAGCACACAAAATTGCAGAAACAATGGATTTGGGGAATATCAGGTAATGTCTTCAACAGGTGATGAGTATTACAATAATTCTTATCATGAATTATGTGAGTTAGCATGCAAAACTTTATACTGTAGAGTATGCAAGATTTGCATTCACCGCTATATGTGTGACTGTTCACAATATATTATAAAGACTACCTTGTGTAAACACATACATTTAGTATGTTTGTATGAGCAAGGGCAGGGAAGCGATTCTATTTTAGGTGATGTTGGTGAAATTATGAAGGAAAAAAACGAGTGTAACCTTGGGATACCAGTTGACAAAAAAAGACAGAGGGAGATCGAAATTGAGACGCTATCAAACTTTTTTAAGATCTTTGGATGATAATACTTATGATAAGTATGTTGCATAATTAAACAAAGTAGTGCCTTAATACTAATTAATTATTATAATTTTAAGGTGCATGAAGCAATTTGGTGCAACGATTGAGCAAGTAAGTAAACCAAAGATGGGCAAAAGAAAAATGGATAAAGAAAAGATTTCTTTCCTTCACAAAGAAAACAATGATATTATAAATAATTTAAAATGTTTAATTTATTTAGTTTAAAAATGTTATGTAGTTTTTTAAATATGTATGATTGTTTATGTTGTATATTGGTTTTGTGATTATCTTCTGTTCTGTATCTTAAATTCTATGTTTAATTTCAAATTGTAATATTAAATCTCATAATAAATTTCAACTCTTTTGTATTTCAAAAAAAATATGCACTCATAAGTTTCTTGCGGTTTCTTCTTACGAGTTGTAATCGAAACTGTGGATATTATCTGAATTACATTAAACTATTGTAAAATGATCAAAATGTCTTTTTTTTACTGTGTTTTATTTTTGTAATCTGTAGATACTATAAAAATTATCAAATAAGAATATAAGTCAGATGGATATACAAGACATTTAAAAAACAAAAAATAAAGAATAAGAATTTAATTTTTATTATGAAAATAAAATTTTCATAATAAAAAGCTAAGTACAGTTTTTTATATTATTTACAGTTAATGGAAATTGAGTCTCAATATCTCCTCAACTAAAAATAAATTAAAAGAACTATATTTGGCCTTTTAAGAAATTTCCATCACTGAAATTCCAGTTTTAAAAAACTTGTATATCTGACAGATTTAATATTTACAAACTTATTTTTTCTTTATGTACCAACTTTTATCAGAAATAACATTTTCTCTATCAATAAAAAAAAAATCTTATATGGGTAAAACTTTTTGGGATATGCTGTATATTTACTCGCCATTGAGAAAAAGCCACCATTGTAACTTAAAATTAATAAAAAAAAACAACTTTAAATCAAAAATGTAATGTATGGAAATAATTTGATGTAAACACATTTTATGGGAAGACAGTAATTTATTTACAATATAATGTCCTCAGAAAATTCTCAAAAAGAAAATAACCAAGAATTTTATATCACAAGTATAATTATTATATATATATGAAATTATAAATCATTAAAAATAATAAGGAAAACACATTGGAATAGATATTAATATAGATTCTTTATTCCATTGGCTATGTTGTGTTTCTTCATAAGTCTGCAACATATATGGTAATGGCCCCAATTTTCGCTGTCACTGTCTTCTATCTTTTTAATAAGCGTTATTGCCTTTGGTCTTATCTTAAGGTCCAGCAGCTCTGCATATGTATGACTTCTGTTCTAGATGAGTCTGTTGTATGTCTCAAATAAATGTATTACCTGTATAATTCTTCACAAATGTCATAATATTAAGTGTGGCTTTTTGATATATTAGCGTTTCTGTTTATGTTTATGAAAGTTTCTACCGTTGTATGAACGAAGGTCCCGTTCATACGTCTCTACTTTCTAGAAACTCTATAGAAAACTTAATCTCAGGTGGGCACGTTTTGTTCGAGTGTGAGTGTAGTTTGTTCTAATAACCATGGGTACACGAACACTTTAAAGAATAAAATGCATATCCACGTCCGTACTATTGTCTTCCATATCGAAATATGCACGACGCGACGTATGTATAACACAACTCACGGATAGCCCTTCAAACAAAGAACCTACTCCAACGATAGCTTCCGCCACCACTTAAAGCACGAGACTGAAATGCAAAAATTGCAAACAACCGATGGAAAGTTCAATAATCTCTGGCTCGATTCACAGGAAATCAAGCATACAGGACTTGGCTGCAGAGAAGCTAGCGGCCCGCATAGGTTCTATTCGATATTCTATTGTGGCTGGGTCGGAGTCAAGGCCGCTTTTATTATGGGCATGATAATTAACATAATGTTTTAGCATTTTTAATATAAACTAAATTAATGGTTTCCTATTTCAAAAAATACATTTTAGAAGATGTTTTGTAATTTTTTTTTTGGGAAGCACTGCTTCCCTTGCTTCCATGGACTGCACGCCCCTGATTTTCGGGTATTGTGGTTCATACAAAAAATACTTAGAATTAGGAAAGGAGAAAAAATAAGAAAGTTCAGATCTGTCCAAAAGAAACTGAGTACCCTCTATAAATAAAAAGTAAATAAATTAAGGGTACAGGCCAAGCCACGAAACTTTCCTTTTTAATCATCTTTTTTATCTCCTACATTTTCCGAGATAAGGGCATCTTATTTCGGACACCCCGTACATTATTGTGGCATGAGCCGGAAAAACTTGAAAAAGCTTAAAAAAGGCGAGCAGTGCGCTTACATATTTGAATTTGCCAGACTCTATTTTTATATATATATTATGTTAGCAGTATGACACTCGACACCATAAAATTAATTTATTTCATGTTTCTTCTGTAAAAAAGCAAATAAATTAATTTGTAAGCAAACGTAGTTCGCCTTGCTTAAACCTCAGAAACAAGAAATTCATTAAAATAAGTTAACTGGACGACATGTTTTTTTTTTGTCCTGATATCATTTTAACACAAAAAAAAATTCGAAAAAAAGACAAGTTCAAAATGTTAACAGTTTATTTCGTGATAAATGAAGGTAGCCTTAACTAATATTCGCTTGAGAATCAACAAATCTTAACCGTTAATGTAATAAAAGAGCGGTTTAAGAGTGACATTCCAAAAAAAACTTAAGCAAAAGAAATTGAGTAGCCGATCATTTGTCTTTATCACATCCATAATATCTTTGTGTTAGGTGTATTAGCGACATAAGTCACCACTCCAAATTCACTCATTCCATGCCTACTTTGTAAAAACAGCCTGAATTATGTATTAATTTTTGAAAAAATGTCAAATTTCTTGATTAAACCATGTACAGTGAAAACAAATGAAGCTAGGCAAAATCGGTAGAAATTGTTTTTTGGTATTAGTCCACAGATTATTTTGCAACAACAAAAAATTCTAAAATTATTTTTCTTAGATTCTCGAAATTAAAAAAATTTACAAAAAAATGAAAGGATTTCATATAACGCTCGGTATAGTGCAGTTGATATTGCAACTAGCGATAATGGCCTAAAGGTAAGAAAGTAGGGGGATTTCGCAATCACATGCAGAAAGATCAAAATCTTTTTTTGCTTCGACAATATTCGTCTTTAAATTTTACCAAAAATATGCTTTATCCCATTTCATTTGTACATCACAGTATTTAAAAAATCAAACTGATTATTAGATTGATTTTAGAGTGTTGTGCAATAATTAAATGTTATATAACACTACTCCAAAGCTGATATCCATATTGGAACTCTGAAGATGTAGTCTGTTGCCTTTATATTTTTATTAAATAGATTTGCTTAAAATACAAGGTATGTTTCTTAACATATACATATACATTCGCCTAAAATCTTAACTTGGAAAATTTCAATACTTACCCTGCTGTTAAACAAAATACGATAGTCAACTTTACAATCATTTTAACACACGTCACGAGAATGTTTTAGATTTGTTAATGGTACTCTTGTTAGTTTCAAGATTAGAATACGTAAAATTAAAAACGTAATGGGTTTAATTATTATCTAGCAATTGAAAAGTTATCTAATGAAGTGTGGAAAAGTTTAATTTTTTGAGAGGAGTAAGTATAGCACTAAATCAAAACAATTAACAATGCATTGTAATATCCTTTCTAAAAATTATCGTCTCTCTAGCTAACAGAAATATTCTGACACCTGTGAAGCTCTGGATCTTCAATATTGTTATCATCGTCCTCAGTACGCCTCCTTTAAAACGGGAAACGATAGAACAAGCTGGTGCATATAAGCTTAGATTGCAGAACAAAGATTTTATATTTTGGTTGACAGTTTTTCATAAAATCATACCACATGTCGAAATAATTTTTAAGCAACTGCAAATGATTAATACCGACCCTATCAAGGCTAAACAAGATCTACAAAACTTCGAAAACGCAATGCAAAATGATGAACCGTTTTCCCGTCCCACATTCCTTTTTTCTCATGACACATTTTACAGCCTCGTCCTGCCGAGATTTCGAACCACTTCTATTAGAAAATATCCAAGTCTCGTCTAAAAATACCACTTTTCTTAATTTTGAATTAACATTTTCCGAGTATTTCTTTAAAAACTGGTTACGCTGACTTGCTATATGTGGCAACTCACATAAAAATCTTCGATTACAGTTCTTTTTATATCAAAAACCCAACAGTTTTATTAATTTTGACAACTATTTTAGTCCAATTTCCAATATGCCTCGATTTTTTAAAGCTTCTTTTAAAACTTGAAGGGTTCTATTAGTTTTTGATGTGTATAAATCGTAAATTGCATTACGAGCATCGATTTTTACATTGTCACTTAAGTCTTC
This sequence comes from Kuschelorhynchus macadamiae, assembly GCA_030620095.1. Classification (NCBI taxonomy): domain Eukaryota; kingdom Metazoa; phylum Arthropoda; class Insecta; order Coleoptera; family Curculionidae; genus Kuschelorhynchus; species Kuschelorhynchus macadamiae. Next base: position 99,670 of record JAUTXW010002549.1, read on the forward strand.
TGTCTTTGGCTTTTTTCTTGTACATTTTTTAATCTTCTTCGGTAGTAAATTATTATTTTTTTCATGCACAATTTTCTGCACAGTCTTTATACCGATTCCCAGAGCTTTTGCTACTGTCTGCTGGATATTGGCCGTTGAATTTTCATTTTCGTAATATTTTATTAGATTTAATACCATTTTTTTCGCTTGTAGATTCAAAAAACCCGAAAATTGTTTTCTATTACTCATTTTGTCACTGACTTGTCAATCTGACTTTGCAGTGACATCGCTCAAAGATTTTTGTAACTGCTGGTATTTATATGTTTATCCTCTTAAGGAGGATAAAACTCCTCTTTTTTTATATGAAAAATATCATAGGTCTATCTAATTCATCTTCCGGATTTTATGCGGAGGATATGATTACACGTAATAAAAGAAAAACAAACTTAAAAAGTTTGTCGTTGATAAATCGTATAACCAGCACGATAACGCTGCTTTTGATTATACCTAGTATTCCATATTTAAATGCAGATAATTAAGTAACTTTTTCCTCCGCTTCTTTGTTTTAAAATAAGCAAAGGAACTAACTATTCTCATTTTAAGGGAAACACAATTCTTTAATCTGACCTATGTATTTAATAAAAAAAATATATTTTATTATATTCGTATAATAGTGATTTATTGCAAAACTATGCTATATCTGCCTAATAATATTCTACTTTAGTGAAGTTCCTCTATTCATAGAATCATTAGAAGATTTTCAGCTATACCTACTGAAATAATAGAATACATGATTTCATTTGTTTTGGTTTAAACATTGACGTATCCAGGATGCAAAAAAAATGCAATAAAAACAGTTAACTTCCAGGGAAATCGGTTTTAAATATTATAAGGTTAGTTAGGTTTTGCTTGGTGATGTCAAAACTATGCAGAGTTACAGTATTATTTAAAAACATTTACATTATTGTCAGTAACGAAGCATTACAGTAGAATGAATATATGAATTATATTTAATGTGCTTGTTCATTTGTAGTGACAATATAACCAATACTAATCAATTGTTTTTGTTTACTTCTAAGTGAACTAAATGATAATTGGTACAACCAATGCCTCCGCAATGGTTCAGTATTTATTTGGTTGTTAAGTAGTCCCCAAGATCACCGGACTTAAATCCGCTTGACTTTTTCCTTTGGTTTCACCTAAAAACGACCGTGTGCAAAATGAAGCCCGAGAACCTTGAAGTTCTAATGGGAATGATTAGAGCTGAAATAAGGGAATATGTACGAAAGAGCTCCAAAACACTATTTGTGTAATTATTGACCATTTAAGATACTGTCAAGCTGTAGAAGGACAACATTTTCAACATCCTATTAACCATTAAATTATTTTAATTTTAGTTTTTTAATTCCTAATTTGTCGATATATTTTTAAAAACATTTAATACATTTAACATTTAACGGATCAAGAAAACAGTTTGCAATTTTGGAGTTATACTAAGGATAAAACGAGAAATAAATCACGCTTAAAAAAACATATCATTTGATTTGAAAAAAAGTTAGGTTAGTTAGGTTAGCACCAAAGGGTAGAGAAAGAAATAGAATAACAACAGTTTTAGCAAAATGTCTAACTGTGCAGACTCCGTTGTAAATACTTACATGTAAATACACACAAAAATGTATGCCATTTGTTGTATATAAGTAAAGAAGCATCCATGGAGTGATATCATTTCATGTTACCTTGGGGTTGCAATCCTCTGGTGCTGGAGTTTATATTGGGGCTACACAAACCGGGTCCAGCTTCCCTTTGGGGAAGTTTTCGACGGTGTTTCAGGCTGAGGTATATGCCATTCTAATGCCAATAACGACGAAGGAAGTCATAGAGGGGGCAGAGGGAGAGATTGTCATATGCTCAGACATCAAGCAGCACTTAAGGCGCTCGACTCACCCACGGCGGGATCACTGTGGGATTGAGGGCAGATGAGTTTGCTAGACTCGGCGCCACCAGCCCGTATGTAGGACCAGAACCAGCTTTAGGCATCACTAGGTAGCAGATAAGGACAGCACTCGACGAATGGGCACAACATGAACTTCGACGTGAATGGGGCCAGTACGGGGTCGAGAGGCAAGCTAAAGACTTCATTGTTAAGCCCGATAAGGGCCGAACAGAGTGGTTACTAGCCCGAGACAGGAAAGCTCTAAATTCCATCGTAGGAATAGTAACGGGGCACTGTCGATTGAGGAGACACCTCTTTATGTTAGGCATTGAGAAAGATTCTATCTGCACGGAGGGTCAGGAAGAGGAGGAAACTCCGCTTCACTTCCTGTGCAGATGTGAAGCACTACGGTCTTGCATAGGGACGAAGTTAAGGATCTTGCATGGAAGGATATGCAGACTTACATAGTAAGGACAGGCATATTTAAGGATGTACACCTGGTGGCGGGTGGTGGTTAAGGGAGGAGCTGGGGTAGACTGAAAGGGCCTTATAGGCCTACCAGTCAGGTCTCTAGACCTCCCCCTAACTACTACTACTACTACTACTACATGTAAATACACACAAAAATGTATGCCATTTGTTGTTTATAAGTCAGAAAGCAACCATTGAGTGATATCATTTCATGTTGCCTTGGGGAAAGTGAAAATTTCAAGGTACGCCACAGTTAGTAGTTATTATATACGGAAAATTAGAAGGTCTGTTAATATTATACCACTCTTTGAACCAGTTCGTACGGTAAACATTTACTCATTCAAGATCGGAATAATTCTTATTTTACCTCGGGTGAAAACATAAAAAAAAAAACATTTTTTTTTTTAAATAATTTTATTACATATTCTAACATCTTCATAATTCAGTGCCTACATGCATCCTAGGCATCTATTGTAAGCGACCCTCTTGAACCATTTTGCGGAATCCTTGTAAGTTCTTGTTTTATTTTCACTTTCAAAATCTACTTGAACTATGCCGAATTTCACTCTGAAAATAATTAATAAGAATTTAAATAATAATAGTCAACAACAAATTACTCTAACGTTGTGAATGGTCCATTCTTGTTAGACACTTTATACAATACATAGACATAATAACAGGAAAACGAAACGGAATTATGAAAAATTACAAAATATAAAATATAATATTTCATTAGCAATATATAATTATCATTAATAAATAATTATTCAAACTGACAACACCGCCGCATTTTTGAATCGCGGTATGCACGAATATACAAAACTGTAGTAAAATAGTAAATCGAACAAAGCGGTGTTGCTTTGAGTAAAAGCAATGTTTTTGGGTGATTTTTATGACTTTTTGGATGATTTTTCATAAATTTTGTGCAAATTCTTGAGCATTATGGTACGTGTTCAAAAATTTAAAGTTAATATTTTAAAAGGTTTTCAGAATAATGGAGAATATGTTGAAGCCTAAATCTTTTTAACTGTTTGTTTTAGTAATAGTAATATAAATAGGTGTCAAAAACCCACTACTTCACCTATTATTGAATTTAAACGGACGTTTAATTCTACATTATGTTAGTAGTAGTAATAATGTATCACTTTACACGATATTTTTTCATAATTAATGTAACTAGTTTTAACTTTAAAATAGTTCTTTTATTAAAATACACCTTTAGAGTGAAACCTCCCTTAACGGACACCTCCGAACAATGGACACCTCTGCTGAACGGACAATTTTGAAGTCACCGACTGTCAGTATATGTATTCCTAAGTAAACCCTCTTGATAACGAACACTCTCAACAACAGACACGGACAGTAAAATTTGGAACATTTTTAATAAAAACAGTAAAATGTACCTCCTCAGTAGGGACAGATGTTTAGATAATTTTCGAAAAACCCACATTTAATGACGGTATAATAGCGGCGCGCGCCTACCTATTACACTGGCCGACAAGATTTTTCTAACACAGGCCAGCTCTTTATTTTCACAATGGAAATACCCTCCCAATAATTAAAAAAATATATTCTGAAAGCCCTAATACGTACCATTTTTTAATAGCCTAATTAGAAACTTTTATATTGGCAGGTAAACAATTTTATTGTGGGGCGGCTAAAATGGGTCCATTTTACAACGGAAAAATTACCTAGACTGGGTTGTTTACGACATTAGACATAAAATAAACGTTAAACATCACTCTTCTGTTGAGTTTCGAATTGAGTGGTTCTCTGTGTGTCGATAAGCAAGTGTATGTGAAGACGAGAATGTCGAGTCAAACGCGCCGAAGTTGCAAAATTTCTCCTGACAAATTTTATTATATTTGTGGAGAATTTCTGGTGAAATCACAAGCCAGGCCATTTTCCAAAAATGTAAAAAAGCCTACTTTAAATATTTTGGTGTGATAATTGGGGATCAAGATAAGCGGTGGGCTCCCCATGTGTGCTGTGTTAGTTCTAGTGTATCACTGGTGCCGTGGATGAAGGAAAAGAGAAAAAGTATGCCTTTTGCATTTCCAATGGTATCGCGAGAACCCACCAATTATTCTGACGATTGTTATTTTTGCCTGACAAAGACTTAGGGTTATTCCAAAAAGAGAAAGCACAATATAGAATATCCAAATTTGCATTCTGCCATACGACCTGTTCCTCACAATGCAAATTTGCCAGTGCCGATTGCGCCTTTAAATTGGTAAGCTATTGATTTGGGATATAATGGAGATAACGCATCATCAGGCAGCTCAGAAGAACAGTGCAGCGATGCTACTTTTAACACAGGTCCCAGTTCCGGCGAGCCACATTTGATTGTTCAAAGTGAATTAAATGATTTAGTACGTGATTTGGGGGTATCCAAGCAACAGTCAGAACTTCTGGGTTCCCGTCTTAAGGAATGGAACCTATTGGCCAAAGAAACAAAAATTACGAATTTCAGAAAAAGAAATGCTATATTTTCTGAATTCTTCTTCTTCTTTTACTTAGTTGAGATCCGGTGATCTGACAATTCCGGGCCTGCCGTTGGATTAGTTCTTGTGATATGGACTGCCAGCTGTCTCTCCATCTCTTTGGTGATCTACCGGGCGGTCGGTTTCCTACTGGTACTCCTTTGAGTGTTATGCGTGGTAACCTATCTTCAGGCATCCTCTTGACATGTTTATACCATTCTCGTCTTCTCTGCCTGCCCCATCGTACTATGTCCTGTACTCCTCATTGTTCTCTAATATCAGTGTTCCTTACGTGGTCTCTTCTGGTTTTGCCGGCTATTGCTCTCAGCACCCTCATTTCTCCGCGCGCAGCACGCCTTTGGTTTTATTCGTGTCTTCTCTTGTTTCTATCGCGTAAGTCATGATGGGTCTTACGCATGCTTTGTAGATTTTAATCTTACTGTCCTTCCGCATGTACTGATCGTTCCATACAATCTCTCTTAGGCAGCCTGATGTTACTGATGCTTTATTGACTTGTTCCCGTAGGTCTTTTATTGGGTCGTGGCTACTGGATATATTCATGCCGAGGTACCTAAACTGCATCACCTCACTCATCGAAGTGGTTCTCTGCAAACTGTCATGCTCTTAGTTTTGTCGATGGATATGGTCATATTTAGTTGTCGGCTCACTTGGTAGAACTTTAATAGCTGCCTTTGCAAGTCGTTCTCGTTTTCTGCGAAAATTGCTGCGTCGTCCGCATAGCATACCATGCTGATACGTTTGTTATTCATTCTGTATCCTATATTTAAGGACGCCACCTCTTCTATAATTTTGTCCATAAGAAGATTAAATAAGAGTGGGCTGAGGCTGTCTCCCTGTCTGATTCCTCCTGGGGTCGAGATGCTCTTCGTGATATGCTGCCCTGATTTGACTTGAGTGGAGTTGGCGGTGTTGAGATTGCGTATCACCCTTACTGCGTTGGCTGGTGTTTCCTTTTCTATTAGGATGTTGATAACATCGCTCAATTAGACCTTGTCAAATGCTTTAGTTAGGTCGATAAAACAGATAAATGCCGGTGTGTTATATTCTATTGCCTTTTCCTTTATTTGTTTGGTGATGAATATGGCGTCAGTTGTCGATCTTCCCTTTCTAAATCCCTGTTGTTCTTCTCTATTGGTTATGTGGTTCTCCAGTTTATCCTTTATCAGACCTGTGATCAGTTTCATTGTTGTGCACAATAGGGTTATTCCTCTGTAGTTATCAGGTGATGTTTTTTGGCCTCTCTTGAAGATGGGGATTGTTATGCTCGTATGCCACTCATTCGGTATTTCCCCTGTGTTAAGGATTTTATTAAACAAAGTTGTCAGTTTTATTATGAGCTCAGGGCCACCGTGTTTTAAAAGTTCGTTCGGAATATTGTCCGTTCCTGGTGCTTTTCTGTTTTTGGCTTTCCCCAGTTTCTCTTTAACTTCCTCCTTTGAAATTATCACATTGGCTGCCGTTTGGTATTCCTGCATTTCGTGTGTTTCCTCGGCGCTGTACAGTCTTTCGAAGTACTCCTCCCACGCTTCTATGGGGACTCCTTTGCTTTGGACGAACTCATTTACCGGTTTCTTCCTATTTTTCAGCATCTTCCACACCTTTCTTTGGGCGCCATATATGTCGTGGTCCATATCGCTCGTGAATTTAATCCAGTGTTCCCTTTTGATAGCTTTAATTCGTGAGTTGACTCTATTTCTTATTCTTATGTATTCCGCATATTGTTGTTGGGTTGGGGATCCTTTGTATGCTAGGTAGCTTCTTCTCTTCAGTTCTGCGAGTTCCTTCACTTCTTGACAAAACCAAGGTTTAGTACAATTGGTCGTAGTAGTGTTGACTTTCCTTTTTCCGATGGATTCTCCAGCGGCCTGGAGGATGGCTTTCTTGATCTCATTCCAGCAGGTTTCCACATCGCATTCATTGAGATCTAGCTCGTTTAATTTATATGTTAGTCTATTTTCATTTAGTTTGCGTGTGCTCTCAGATTCAAGGGATTCTATGTTGTATTTTTCAATCAAGACGTGCGACCTCTTGATCCTGCTATATTTTCTGAATTCTACAGTATGAAAAATTCGTTTTACGCGTGTACTAATATAGACAATTTAATGCAAGAACCTGATATTGAACATTCTCCCTGTGAGTGGCGCTTATTCATAGGCTCATTTAAATATAGCTTAAAAGCTGTGTTATTGCATAATGGAAATTTAAAACCCTCTATACCAGTTGCCCAATCAGTTGCAATGAAAGAAAGTTATGAAAATATGCGCACGATTTTGGATAAAATAAACTACAATAGGTATAAATGGCATATATGTGGGGACTTTAAAGTTATAGCGTTTTTAGTGGGACTTCAGAGGGGATTTACAAAATATTGCTGTTTCCTTTGTTTGTGGGACAGTCGTACAATAAATCAACATTATGTAACAGAAATTTGGCCAGAAAGAAGCGAATTTCAACCGGGGTCTCAAAATGTTAAATGTATACCTCTTGTTGATCCCAAAAATGTCCTTTTGCTTCCTCTTCACATTAAACTTGGGCTGATGAAAAACTTTGTGAAGGCTTTGAATAAAGATGGTGATGGATTTAAATACCTAAGATAAGTCTTTCCCCGGTTAAGTGTTGCCAAATTAAAAGAAGGCGTTTTTATTGGGACACAAATCAGAAAATTGCTGGACGAAGTCAGTTTTACGGAAAAGTTTACCAGAGCATGGAATTCATTTGTTAATGTAGTAAGAGGATTTTTAGGCAACAATATGGATGAAAATTATGAACAATTAGTTAATGAACTCTTAGATGCCTATAAAGCGCTTGGTGCCAGAATGTCATTAAAAATTCACTTCCTCCATTCCCATCGTGTCGAGCAAGGTGAAAGGTTTCACCAAGATATCAGAACAATGGAAATTCGGGACCAAGGACGATGGGATCCAGCCATGATGGGTGAATGCTGTTGGTTTTTGAAGAGAAAAGATAGGACACCTCATGAAAGGAAAAAATAAAGTTTAATTAGTGTTTTAAGTTAATATTTTTCTCGTTTGCTTATCTCTTAGATGTATGATATGTTTAATAGGCGAAAACTGTAAACATAGTCAATAAACAGGGATGAGAATTTTCTGAAATCATTTTTTCTATAGATATTAAGTATCGTAACATTCGATATGGTTCTACAACTCTAACAAGAAAACCCTACATGCTACAACTTTCTATTTGTCATATTCGTATTTGGATAGGTCCATTCTATTAGATTATGCTATTCTGATTTGTGTTGCAACAAAATTTTTTTTTTGTCGGCCAGTGTTATTAATAGCACTAGTTTAACAATAGGCTGGCTTATGCTCTCTGGCTTGTAGGTAAATTGCCTTACTTATTTTTATACTCTGGTGCGATTAATATGTCTTCAAACAAAAGAGAGTTTTTGATTCTTCAAGAAAAAGTTGAAATAATCCAGTATGCGGAAAAAACAAACTTAGTTTTAGAGTATTAGCCAAAAAATTCTGTGTAGGAAAATCTCAAACTAGCGATTCACCGAGACCGGGAACATGAAAGAGAAAAAGCAAAAACTGACCTTGCTGCCATAGACCAAATTGTCTACACCTGGTTTTGTAAAGTACGCTCCAAAAGCTATCCAATATCCGGTCAAATAATAAAAGAAAAAGCACAAGAAATTGCGAAGAATTTAGAAGTTGATGGTTTTAAAGGATCAAATGGATGGTTGGAGAAGTTCTGTCAACGTCATAATATCTCTTTCAAATCCATCTGTGGCGAAGCAGCGGCTGTAGACTTGATTCAGGTAACTGATTGGCGGACGAAATTATGTGCTATTATCAAAAGCTATGCACCGAGAGACATTTATAATTCCTATGAAACGGGCCTCTTTTTCCGCGCCTTGCCAAATAAAACGTTTTCTTTAAAAGGCGAAACATGTGCTGGTGGGAAAGCGTCCAAGAGAGACTCATTATTTTACTTTGCCCCGCTGTGAATGGAGAAAAAGAAAATGCCCTGGGGATTGGAAAAAGTAAAAAACCCCGTTGTTTTAAAGGATCAAGCGTAGAAAAATTACCACTTGAATAGTACTATAAGAAGAAAGCATGGAAGTCAAGGGATATAACGTCGGATTGGTTGATGAAATAAATAAATTTTATTTCCTATAGACTTACATAATAAGTATGGGATATTGTCACAAAAAAATAAATATAAACACATGAATACAGTTTGATAAACAACTAACAATTTGATAACACTAACGAATGTATACATATATAATATTGAAACATAAATCTTATTATTTAAATAGTTCACATTACATTATAGGTGTATTACAATCTAAGTACTCCGCTACCGAATAGAAATTCCCGTCATAGAAAAACTGCTTAACCGAGTGAATTTTTCTGTATTGGATATTTGTTTTATGTGATTAGGTAATTTATTATATAGTTTAATGAGTAAAACCAAGGGGCTCTTTGATACAGACGATAATCGATGTTGTGGAATAGCCAGATTGAAATTTTTTCTTAAATTCCAATTTTCAACAGCATCTCGAGACAAGCCAATATTAGAAGCATTACTTCTTGCATACTTTACAGAGTTATACATAAACAAAGATGGAAATGTAGATATGTTCAACATGGCAAACAATGGCCGACGAGAGAATTGAGGTGGTTTAAAAAACATTGTTCTTATAATCTTTTTCTCTTTAATAAATACTTCATTTGATCTATTGCAATTTCCCCAAGCCACAATAGCGTAAGAGAGGCAAGATTGTACAAATGAATGATAATACAGTTTTAAAAGAACGATATCAACTTTTGACCGGAATTGCCAGATGACAAATTAATAAATAGCTAATTTTTTCATAACATAGTCAATTTGATTTGACCAAGAAAGCCGCGCATCTATAAATACGCCAAGAAATTCGGAAACTGAATTTTGCTCTACAGTTTATTTGGTAATTTTAACCAAGAGACTCTTGTTCAAGTCTCTCAATGAGAAATGAACAAACTCGGTTTTATCCCTGTTTAATAATAAACCATTCTGACAATAATTCTGCATATTATTTACAGCTTCATTAGCACATATGCTAACATTCTCCAGGCTCTCACTGGAACAAGACACCAAAGTTCTGTTCGAAAATTAATAAAAATTATAAATGAAATGGGCCACAGTATGCTACCCTGTGGGACACCCCTCTCAACATTTCCAGTACCAGATATATATTGAATATTATTTTCTTTCAAGATTACGTTTTGGGTACGATCAGACAAAAAATCTTTTAACCAGTTTTAAGCATTTCCCCTAATACCATAGCTATACGGAAAGGAGGGCATTGCCTCTATAGTTTGAAAATATCATTTTTGTTTCCTTTCTTGAAAATAGGTTGAATGTCTTACAATTTTGGGGAAACTACCTTCAGAAAATGAGCAATTTATTAAATATGTCAGAGGTTCAACAACAAACTCAAGAACATGCTTTAAAAGGGAACAGGTTATTTCATCAAAACCACAAGAATTCTTTTTTGAAACTGATAATATTATATCTTGAACCTCTTCTCGAACGTAAGGTACTAGAAATAAAGAACTCTTTTGTTTACTATTGGTCTTTACAGTTGAAATTCTTACGTGCGAAGTGAGCTGTCGTAAAGAATTTATAAAAAAATCGTTAAACGCTTGAGCCGCCTCATTTTAGTTGTAAATGTTTTGACCACTACTGTTTTCCACAAAAGAGTCAGGTAGGTCAGTGTTCTTGTTTATATTGGTTTCATTTTTTATAATATGCCAAGCTGTTTTTGGATCTGTTGTTGGAATTTATATACATATAGATTGTTGTTATATGTTTTTTTGGCCAAAGAGATTCGTGCCTGGTGTTCTTTTTTTAAACTTTTGTAATGCACTAATAGTCCGGGATCTGATGTATGTTTACAGACTTTAAACATTTCTCGTACGAAATTACATTACGGTTTTTTGTTTACTTTGTTTTTATTTTTGCACAGTTCTAAAAGGAAACAGAATTTAAAATTGTCTCCAATTATGTTAAAAAATAAATTGAATTTATTGTCAAGACCATTGCCCACAAATACAGATGACCAATCAACTTTAGAGAGTTCTAATTTAAATCTACTAATATTGGATTCTTTAAATAATAATCTTTTTTGTACCGCTACAATAGCTTCTCTGGGATTCTGAAAGGAGAAATATATTATCTGCATATAATGGCCTGAAATATCAATGTAAATAATTCGCTATGCTATCACTGTTGGATCAACTGAAGAAAAAATATTGTCAACAGTTGTTTTAGGTCCATTTAGTACACGAGTATATTCAAATATTGTTTTTTTAAGACCAAAAAAATGAAACAAATTTTCCATTGATAATGAGTTTTTACAAATTTTACTAAAATCTACATTAAAGTCCCCGCAGACAAAATAAGAAGGAATATTTTTGAAGACTGCAGATAAAAGTTTATCCGCATTTTCGAGAAACCGATCGATATCTCCAGATGGGGATCGATATAAGCAACCTATGTAAATAGAATTATTTTCCAAAAGTAATTCACGAAAAGCAAATTCAAAATGTTGTTCATGATTTAGGTTAACAAACTTATTGAAACTTTTAAACCTTATATCCTGCCGCACAAAGATTGCGACACCTCAACCTTTTAAAGAAGATCTACGAAAAGAACCAGCTAGCTGGTAAAAGTCAATATTAATTAAGGAAATTTCGTCATTACCACACCAAGTTTTTGTGACACAGACCACTACCGAATGCAGGAGCAGTTCAAATTCAGATACCTTGTTCCCTAAGACTTCTGACATTAATATGGCAGATATAGATAATGTTTTTATTTCTTAGTCATTGATTAACTTACACGTTACGTTACAGGAGACAATAAAAGAACTACTTCTATCTGTTTTGTTCAAATCTTTACATTTGAAAGTAATGTCTGGGGCTGTTTGTTTGAGAAACCTCGTAAGGTCACTACATTTAGTGATCGTATCTAGTCGATAAACACGAACGAATCCTCGTTTAGAAACAGATTTTATACTGGTATTGCTAGAGTTTGCACTTGTTATTGGTTTTCTTCTATTTCTGCGCTGGACAGCTTCGCGGGACACTGGAGTGCTCGTACTATTATCAGATTTGCAACAATCCGTATTTGTTTTGTTGTTTGTGATGGCAGACTTCATTGTCGTTTCACTTCAGTGCAGACTGCACTGACTGCTTTACTTGGCTAAGAGTAATATAATTTTGATTTGAATTTACCGCCTTTTCTGAGCGCTGATTCTCAGTTTGACGAATCACTTCTGATGACTTCTCCGTAGGCTTTATTTATTTATAGTGAAGATGATGTGCAATTATCGGAATTATGTAGAAACATCAATGTATTCTCTTCCGAGTCAACTTTAATTCAGAAATTGAAGAAAGTTTATTCACGGAAAATCCTAACATAAGTGTACGTGAGTGCAATAACTAAAATTCCATATTATTATAATTATTTAACTTATTATTGAATAATGAAATGTTTTATCGAATTATAGTCCCAAAATGCTTTAAATTTAAAATACAGATGCATAAAATATGATTTACAATGTTACACTTACGTATATCCACTTCCCCATTCAAAAGTATCCAGCAAACTCCAGACTGTGTAATGAGTAACTGGCACCTCGTCTAGGTAAATGGCATCCAGAATGTTCTTCAAGTAACCCTTTAAATTTGGTAACAATTAATTTTTAAATAAATATTGTACTCTTTTTGTTAATATTTTTAATGTAAGCTTTTGTTAAAACTAATAGCATATACTGAAAACTATCTAAGGAAGGAACACTTTTATCTATGATTGGTAACAAAAAGTTATCAAAATAAGGAGGAGTTCTCTACTCTAGTTTATGATGATTTACTATAAAAATACAAGAGTTCTAACCACACTACACCACAACTTGCGTTTCGCTAACCAGGTTAGCATCATCAGCAGATGATATAAACTCCAGTTTATATCATCTGGTTAATATATACTAATAACAGTTCCTCAGATGACGAAGGATATAACCTATTATAATTTAATTGCTTAATATATTATGTACAGGGTGTTCAAGCGAGGACTGAACAGGGACCTATTTTCGACCTTCCTTGTATTTTGGAAAAATTCAAAATAGCCAATCGATGTATTTTTTCTTGTAGAATCCAAAAATATCATCGAAAAAATATTTGAACCAGAAACAAAAGAGTTACGCTATGCATCAGGTGTTTTTTAAATGGAATGTATCGTTTTTTATACGATTTTTGGAAAGAGTGATTTTTTTTATGTCCGTTCTGATTAAAAGATTTGATTTTGCGATAGCTGTTTATATTACATTTTAATGTTTTACAAACTAAAATTTTAGCTTCACCTGTTTAAAATATACGATAGGTTGGTATAGGTGATCAAGGTAAAATGACGTTTGAATGCTTTGTCAATAAAAATTGACATTATTTTGATTATTGTCGGAAGTCTTCACCTAAAAAATATATATTTGACTCTGATCGAAATGAAATACTCTTTGGACGAGAGACTACAGATTGTTATGCTATTTTACAAGTGCCAAGAAAATGCAAGAGAAGCAAGAAGAAGATTTATTGCAAATTTTCATAGAAATATATCCATCAATACAATTCTAAGGATAAAAAACTATTTGAGGAAAATAAAACTTTACATGATAGAAAAAGAAAGTCAATAAAAAATAATTATTAAATAATAAAATAAAACTACTAATAACATAAGTTTTCAATGTGACCGCCGTTTTTCTCGAAACAACATCGATAACCCCTTTGTAGCCTTTCTAAACTTGCTGTTACAATATGATTTTCCTGGTTAAGGCGGTTTATTTCATCGACAATTTTTCCCATGATCTCTTGAATATTTTCGTTTCGTTGTCTGTATACGACGTTCTTCAAATGGCCCCAAAGAAATGTATCCAAAACTGAGAGGTCGGGGCTATTGGGCGGCCAAGCATATGTTCCATTTCGCCCTATCCATTCGTTATGGCGCCGATTTAAAAATTGAACCACATCATGCACGGCATGAGGAGGCGCCCCATCATGTTGCCAAATTAAATTCTGATATTCTGCCAATGGTAAGTCTTCCAAAAAATTTTCAATTTCGTTTTCTAAAAACTCATAATATCTGTGCCCATTTAAAGTCCCGTTAAAAAATATTGGTCCCAAAATTTTATTTTATTCCTCCCTTGAAATTTAATAGTCTGGAACTTTTTTGGATTTTCAACCGCCCAGTGGTGACTATTATGTCTGTTGAATACTCCCGATGTTGTGAAAGTAGCTTCGTCGGTCCACACAATATTTTTGAATAAATCAGGGTCTTCGTTTTCTTGCCGAATTACCATTTGAGAAACAAATTGGAAGCGAAGTTCTTTTTGTGCCGGTGTTAGGTGCTGAAGTGGAAGGATACGAAAAGGCCTAAATTTATGAATTTTCAGAGTCCTGTGAACAGTCCCTCGGGTAACTCTTCTGCGCCTTACACCGCCACCGTACTGAACTTCCCGAACTGCATCCGAAATAGATTTGGTTGGATTAACATGAAAATAATTTATAATGGCCTGGGCTCGATTTCTTCTTCTTTGTATATTTCTTTTTCTATCATGTAAAGTTTTATTTTCCTCAAATAGGTTTTTTATCCTTAGAACTGTATTAATGGATATATTTCTATGAAAATTTGCAATAAATCTTCTTCTTGCTTCTCTTGCATTTTCTTGGCACTTGTAAAATAGCATAACAATCTGTAGTATCTCGTCCAAAGAGTATTTCATTCCGATCAGAGTCAAATATATATTTTTTAGGTGAAGGCTTCGACAATAATTAAAATAATGTCAATTTTTATTGACAAAGCATTCAAACGTCATTTTACCTTGATCACCTATACCAACCTATCGTATATTTTAAACAGGTGAAGCTAAAATTTTAGTTTGTAAAACATTAAAATGTAATATAAACAGCTATCGCAAAATCAAATCTTTTAATCAGAACGGACATAAAAAAAATCACTCTTTCCAAAAATCGTATAAAAAACGATACATTCCATTTAAAAAACACCTGATGCATAGCGTAACTCTTTTGTTTCTGGTTCAAATATTTTTTCGATGATATGTTTGGATTCTAGAAGAAAAAATACATCGATTGGCTATTTTGAATTTTTCCAAAATACAAGGAAGGTCGAAAATAGGTCCCTGTTCAGTCCTCGCTGGAACACTCTGTACAAGGTTTTCCCGTATATGTTTCCACCCACCTAGAGAGTTTATTTGAATAGATATGGAAATGTCGTAAATACAAAAGTTGTTGGGTTTTTTATGAAGATTTATAATATTATATCATTAGTGCGAAAATATTATTGGAAATGTCAAATTTTGACAAGTTCTCAGTTTTTTTAAATGAAACACCTTGTATATTAAATCATATTCTTGAAGATCTTTTTTTTTCTAATTTCAAATATATATCCTTTTAATATATTCTGTCAATTAGTTTTGGATATATAAGCGTTTAAACATTAAAGAAATTATAAGGTAATTTGCGCTAAAACATAGTGAGCCATGGTCAAGACAATTGCAATGAACGACGCCTTTTTGACGTTTACCGGTCAGATGTATCTATTTACGAGCATTTTTAATATCTAATACGTTGGACGATGGGTTATTCGGAAGAAGACATGATAGAATTATTTTATCATGTCGAGTTGCTCTTCTTTCGAATAACCCATCGTCCAACGTATTAGATATTAAAAAAGCTCGTAAATGGATACTTCTGACCGGTAAACGTTAAAAAAGCGTGGTTCATTGCAATTGTTTTGACCATGGCTCACTATGTTTTAGCGCAAATTACCTTACCATTTCTTTAATGTTTAAACGCTTACATATCCAAAACTAATTGACAGAATATATTAAAAGTATATATATTTGAAATTAGAAAAAAAAGATCTTCAAGAATATAATTTAATAAGCAGGGTGTTTCATTTAAAAAAACTGACAACCTGTCAAAATTTGGCATTTCCAATAATATTTTCGCACCTATGATATAATACTCTAAATCTTCATAAAAAACCCAACAAGTTTTGTATTTACGATATTTCCTTATCTATATTCAAATAAACTCTCTAGGTGGGTGGAAAAATATACGGGAAAACCCTGCACATATATATAATTTTTGTTTTGTTAAAATAAAATTTCCTTAAATTTAAATTATTTCTATAAGTATCCAATCGCTCTGCTTTGGCATACCATTTTCAGTGTTTATCAACGGATGGATAACAATAGGCAAAACGCACAAATTGACCCAAACCGGGTGGTGCTACCTGCACTTGATGAAAAGAAAGAATTTTGCAATGAGATCAGTGCCAAACTATAAAACTGTCTCTATCTCAGAAACGAAACGAGTTGGTATGGACTTTTAGTTATATTTTTGGGTGTGAAACCTCCCCACAAGATCGGAAAGTGATATTTTTTTGGACGAGTAGAGATATTGGCCAGTTCATAAAAGAAACTTTAGAGATATGTTAGGTACAATATTTTTTTTGGGGTCATAAATTGTACAATGTTGAACTGATTACAATTATAATTTCTTGACTCTCATTTGTCAAAACGGTAAGATGCCTAATGGAGCATCAAATAAATGCACGTCGTTTCCATAGAAACGGCGAAGCATGGCTACTTGATTATTTACTGGCATTCGCTTTCTCAGGCTTTTGCCTACGTCGAGGTCAAAAATGAGAATGGTAAAGGGTATGTTTACAGATCCTATTTTTGTTTTTCCGACAGAATTTGTGGTTTAAAATGGGCTTATTTTGGGGGCGGTCGACGAAAAAATGGTTAAAGGAGAATCATGGCATCAAAATGATTTATTGTCAGCAGATGTCTGAAGAATGTTTTCTTATATTTAAACGAAAATACATAAACGACAAAAAGTATCACTGGCCGACAAGATTTTTTCTAACACAGGCCAGCTAATTATTTGCACAACGGAAATACCCTCCCAATAATAAAAAAATATGCGGAAAGCCCTAATACGTACCATTTTTTTAGAACCTTTTATATTGGCAGGTAAACAATTTTAATGTGGGGCGGCTAAAATGGGTCCTTTTTACAACGGAAAATTTACCTAGACTGGGTTGTTGACAACATTAGACATAAAATAAACGTTAAACATCACTCTTCTGTTGAGTTTCGAATTGAGTGGTTCTCTGTGTATCGATAAGCAAGTGTATGTGAAGACGAGTCAAACGCGCCGAAGTTGCAAAATTTCTCCTGACAAATTTTGTTATATTTGTGGAGAATTTCTGGTGAAATCACAAGCCAGGCCATTTTTCGAAAATGTAAAAAAAGCTTGCTTTAAATATTTTGGTGTGTTAATTGGGAATCAAGATAAACGGTAAGCTCCCCATGTGTGCTGTGTTAGTTGTAGTGTATCATTGGTGCAGTGGATGAAGGGAAAGAGAAAAAGTATGCCTTTTGCAGTTCCAATGGTATGGCGAGAACCCACCAATTATTCTGACGATTGTTATTTTTTCCTGACAAAAACTGAATGTTATTCCAAAAAGGGAAAGCACGGTATAGAATATCCAAATTTGCAATCTGCCATACGACCTGTTCCTCATAATGCAAATTTGCCAGTGCCGATTGCGCCTTTAAATTGGCAAGCTATTGATTTGGCAGATAATGGAGATAACGCATCATCAGGCAGCTCAGAAGAACAGTGCACCGATCCCACTTTTACCACAGGTCCCAGTTCCGGCGAGCCACATTTGATTGTTCAAAGTGAATTAAATGATTTAGTACGTGGTTTGGGGTTATCCAAAGGAATGGAACCTATTGGCCAAAGAAACAAAAATTACGAATTTCAGAAGGCTTTGAATAGAGATGGTGATGGATTTAAATACCTAAGACAAGTCTTTTCCCAGTTAAGTGAGGCCACAAATCAGAAAATTGCTGGACGATGTCAATTTTACCAGACAGGAACTCAGAGCATGGCTAAGCATCTGCTGATGATGCTAACTTGGTTAGCGAAACGCGCGTCCAGAACATAACAAGTTGTGGTATAGTGTGGTTAGAACTCTTGTATTTTGATCTACCGTCCACCGCAGGTTCCAGTGTTAAGACTTAACATGGCTTCACGGTCAACGGAACAAAACCTTTATTGTAAGTACTGTACTAAGATTAGGTTAATAACAGCAGATATTTGGTTTCTAAAAGCATGCAAGTCTTTTTCAGTTTT
Organism: Kuschelorhynchus macadamiae; assembly: GCA_030620095.1. Lineage (NCBI taxonomy): Eukaryota > Metazoa > Arthropoda > Insecta > Coleoptera > Curculionidae > Kuschelorhynchus > Kuschelorhynchus macadamiae. Next base: position 117,798 of record JAUTXW010002549.1, read on the forward strand.
CCCTAAATTCATTTCAGTCAAGATCCCTAAACAATCACCCGTTACTGGGAAGGTTGAATCTTTTGCGAAATAAAAGTGGCTAGATTTAGAAATTAAAAATCTGTATAGCAAACAAAGTATGCTTGAAATTGAAGCATACGGATTATTTAAAAAACTCACTTATAAACTTAGTAATTTAGAATTTGAACAATGGTTAGATTTCCAAAGAAAAATGTTCGTAGTTATTGATGCCTAATTTTTAAAGAAAATGTGTTCACTTAAAACCAAACTGAGAAAGTTGAAACCACAAAAACAAATTTCTTCTGAAATCGAGAACATTGTAGAAGACTTTTCTTCTCAGTCCTTTGATAATAGAGAAATCGCACTTTTGAGTAAAGTTTTGAATTTTGCAGAGCCTCCAGTAAAAAATAGTTTACCAACTATTATAGCGACTATCGAAAGTTCTATTCAAAACGTGCCAGAGTCAACTCAGGGATTCATTAGAGAGGCTTGCAGGAATCCAATCTCAAAAAACGTTGTTAACAACAAGTCAAAATATGTTTCTCGTAAAAATACTGAAGTTATTCAGGGACTGAAGAAAAAAGAATGTTTTTATTTAAAAGCTGACAAAGGAAATAAGGTTGTTATACTAGACAAAACAGTTTATCTTGAAAGAGTAGACCATTTGATTCAAACTGGTTCCTACGATTTAATTGAGAAGAACCCGTTATCAAAAATGATAACAAAAGTAAAAAATACTTTAAAACAGTTTAAAAACCGATAAACTAAAATTTAAACTAACACATAGTAACCCACAGCTATCTAAACTGTATTGCCTTCTCAAAATCCATAAATCTGGAAAGTACATGAGACCTATTGTTTCAGCTGTTGGATCACCAACGTACAATATTTCAAAATGATTAGTAGAAGAATTCAGCAGATTAAATATCTCGTACGATAACTTTGAGGTTACTAACTCGTTAGAATTCTTAGATAAAATTAGGAATGTCCACTTAAAAGAAGGTGCAATTTTAATGTCTTTTGATGTAAGCTCATTGTTTCCTAGTGTATCCATACCACTAGCTTTAGAGCACTCAAAGGAGCTACTTGAAATCAATAATTTGAAGAAAGAAAGTATTTATGAATATTTACTTCTTACAAAATTATGTATGAATCAAAATTTTTTTCAGTTCAACATGAAATATTATAAACAACTTGAGGGAGCTGCGATGAGCAATTGCTTATCTCCGTTTCTTGCAAATTTGTTTATGGGTAGATTAGAAACCCAGTTCAAAAAAGAACTCAAGTATTTCCCAAGGGTGTGGTACAGATACGTAGACGATATATTTGCTATTTTTGATACTAAAACAGAAAATTTGGACACTTTCTTAGAAACATTAAACAATAAATATACTTCTATTAATTTTACGTACGAAAAGGAGAACAATGGGCAATTACCTTTTCTCGACACGTTAGTTATTAGAAATAACTACTAATGCTGATAGGTATATAACATCCGACTCATTTAATTGCCGTCAACACAAATTGGCAGCATTTCATTTCTTAACTCACAGATTAGTCAATTTTCCATAAAGTAAAGAACGTTTTAACAATGAAATGAATCGGATTAAAAATATAGCTAAAAGTAATGGATATAATGGTAATTTTGTACATAAATTAGTAAATAGACATAAGCATAAGAAAATGTTAAAAGATACTACTACTACTACTCTTCAAGCACCTGAGACTCCCAATAAGTTCATAGTAATCCCATATGATCCCAGATATACGAGCGGTCTAGAAAAAGTATTTAAAAACGTAGGTTTTAGAGTAGCCTACAAAACGGAGAACAGTTTGAAAAATCTCTTTGGAAACCCTAAAGACAAAGTCGACTTGAAGGAGAGGAGTGGCATCTATGAAATTAGCTGTAATGACTGCGATCTAAAATATGTTGAGCAAACTAAACGCTCCATAAACATTCGTTTTAAAAAACACATGGCACATTTAAGATACGGAAGATTAGAAAAGTCAAGCGTTGCCCAACATGCTTTAGAAAACAATCAGCAAATAGGAATAAATAATCTTAAGATGATTAAAAATGTATCTAATAATAGATTATTGGATGCATTTGAGAGTATAGAAATAGTTAAATGTGGTAAGAAAGCACTAAATAAACACAGAGGGCCTATTCCCTATAATCCCCTCTATTGTTTACTTGACAACGGTGCAGTCGGGCGCAACCAAGTGTGACCACATTTACCTATAAATAGTCTTGGTTAGGATAAGTTATTTTAGTTTATATCATCTGCTGATGATGCTAACTTGGTTAGCGAAACGCGCGTCAAGAACGTAACAAGTTGTGGTGTAGTGTGGTTAGAACTCTTGTATTTTGATCAGAGCATGGAATTCATTTGTTAATATAGTAAGAGGATTTTCAGGCAACAATATGGATGAAAATTATGAACAATTAGTTAATGAACTATTAAATGCCTACAAAGCGCCTGGTGCCAGAATGTCATTAAAAATTTACTTCCTCCATTCCCATCTGTCATTTTTTCCTAAAAATTTGGGAGCTGCTAGTGACGAGCAAAGTGAAAGGTTTCATCAAGATATCAGAACAATGGAAATTCGGTACCAAGGACGATGGGATCCAGCCATGATGGGGACTAGTGTTGGTTTTTGAAGAGAGAAGATAATATTTTCTCGTTTGCTTTTCTTTTAAATGTATGGTATGTTTAATAGGCGAAAACTGTAAAGATAGTCAATAAACCGGGTTAAGAATTTTCTGAAATCATTTTTTCTGTAGATATTAAGTGTCGTAACATTCGATATGGTTCTACAACTCTAACAAGAAAACCCTACGTGCTACAACTTTCTATTTGTCATTTTCGTATTTGCATAGGCCCATTCTATTAGATTATGCTATTCTGATTTGAAAAAATTTTTTTTTGTCGCCCAGTTATTAAAGTTCAATAATGACGATTCACGTTGGTCCCTAGGTTATTTTGAATAGCTAACATGCTAACTTACATTTAAATATTCTACTCTGTCAGTGTCGTTCAGATAATCCCCACTGGTCCAACCATTCTCGGTGATAAAAATTTCTCCTGGATTGTAGTTATCATTAATCCAATTGACTAGCTTTCTGATTCCCAGAGGCCAAGAGACAACGAATCCAACCTAAAAAACCAGTAGATTGTCAAAATGTTACCCTTGTTCTTTTACTATAAAAGGAGTGGAAGCCTCAAAAAAGTTTATTTATTCCAGATTCTCAATTCACTTGACCCAAATAAACTGTTTATTTTTAGTTCCCTTGTAAACAGGGTGTATTGTAATCGTGAACAGATCACCCTTCGAGATTTTTTCAGATCTCTAGATACCGAAAAACATGTTTTCTCGATTCCGTTCGTCTGTCTGTCTGTCGATCTGTGTGTTTGCAGCTAACTAGCCACTCGACTGACTTGACGAATCCAAGATGGCGGAACAAAATGGCGGCTTAATAAAGCATTTAAAAATCAGCCTGACGAAACTATAATGAACTGATTTCAGAATATGTGTCGTAACTAGTTGTGGTACAAAGATGAACTAGCACAACTGTGATACTAATTCAAGATGACGGAATAAAATGACGGCCGAATAAAACTATTGTAATCGTGAAAAAAATCAGCCTCTCAGTTTTTACATATTTTCAGGTTTTGGACAAACAAACAAACAAAAGCATGCTTTATTGCCTCAGGAAGATTGTTATATTTGTAAAGAAAAAAAACAAAACGATGAAAAAAACGGAAATATTAATCGAAAAAAAATCATATTTTTCGCTAGGTCAATGCAAATACATAAATTGTAAATATAACAATTAATTAAAATTACACCATCTTAAACTCTATTTTGTTATAGTTATACAAGCAAAATAAGTGAAGTTAAACAAAAACTGTACTTAACTAATATAGTAATTAAAGTGTTTAAAAAAAAAAGAAAATATATAACTTTAATCTAATACGTAACAAAACAATTAATTTTAACGAACTATCAGACAGTTCATTCCCCTATAAAATGATTTTCAAATCCTATGCTAGCAGCTGGAACATGACACTCAAAAAGATTTAGGTAAACAAACAAATAAAAAACATTTTATTGAGACGTATTTATTAGAAAAATCATTAACGCAGTAAAAGAGTCTTACAATGAGGTATTTTTCGAAAGAGTGCAAACATAGGGATAGTTCTTAAATGCACTAGAATATGATTGTAAAGTTTTATGGCGTTGTAAATAATTGATTTTTTTATTAATTCGAGGGAAGGTATAATCAAAAGCAGTGTTATCGTGCGGGTCGTACGATTTATCAAACTTTTTAAGTTTGTTTTTCTTTTATTACGGGTAATCATATCCTCCGCATGAAATCCGGAAGATGAATTAGATAGACCTATGATATTTTCATATGAAAAAAAGAGGATAAACCTATAAATACCAGCAGTTGCAAAAATCTTTGAGCGATGTCACTTCAAAGTCAGATTGAAAAGTCAGTGACAAAATGAGTAATAGAAACAAAGCGAACAAAATGGTATTAAATCTAATAAAATATTACGAAAATGAAAATTCACCGGGCAATATCCAGGAGAGAGAAGCAAAAGCTCTGGGAATCGGTATAAGGACTGTGCAGAAAGTTGTGCATGAAAAAAAGCATAATTTACTACCGAAGAAGATTAAGAAATGTACACGAAAAAAGCCAAAGACAGAAAACTTAAGTGACAAAGTAAAAATGGGTGTGCGCAATGCAATTTACGATTTATACACATCAACAACTAATTAACCCTTTAAGTTTTAAAAGAAGCTTTAAAAATTCGAGGCATATTGGAAATTGGACTAAAATCGTTGTCAAAATTAATAAAAATGTTGGGTTTTCGATATAAAAAGGACTGTAAGCGAAGATTTTTATGCGAGTTGCCACATATAGCAAGTCAGCGTATCCAGTTTTTAAAGAAACACACGGAAAATGTTAATTCAAAATTTAGAAAAGTGGTTTTTTAGACGAGGCTTGGATATTTTCTAATGAAAGTGGTTCGAAATCTTGGTAGGACGAGTCTGTAAAAAGTGTTAAGAGAAAAAAGGGATCGCGACGGGAAAACGGTTCCTCATTTTGCATGCAGGTTCTTCAACAGAATTTCTCCCAAGTGCAAGTTAACTGTTTTCTTCAACATCCAAAAGGATGGACTACCATGATAATATGAACTGTGAACTGTTTGATAAGTGGTTAAAAGAACAACTGATTCCAAATTTAGACGCTCCATCTTTAATCATTCTGGACAATGCAACTTATCATTCAAGAATTTTAAATAAACAACTTACTTCAGCCTGGAAGAAAAGCGATATTTATGACTGGCTAATAAAACAAAAACAAAATCCTTTAACCAATATGCTGAAACTAGAACTTCTTTTAATGCAAAATCTATTAAAAAACCAACAATATATGCCGTAGATGAAATATTAGGGGAGAATGGACATGAGATTTTACGACTGCCGCCATACCATTGCCAGTTTGACACAATAGAATAAATATGGGCTGGTGGAAAATCATATTACGAAAAACACGTGAACGATGAAGTTGAAGTGTAAATTGTTTGGCAAGAATCATTAAATTATATTATGTCGGAGTACTGAAGAAATCTGTGGAACATACGGAGAAATTAATATGGTATTGGGGAAATCGAGAACGAGTTCTAGATGTCGAAATAGCAATGATCATTGCGCTATTTGAGGACGCCTCAGAAGATGAGGACTTTTTAAGTGACGATGATATTTTTTTAGTCTATAATAATAAAAAGTTTCTGAAGGATTATATTAGTCTTTGACGTGTATAAATCATAAATTGCATTATGAATAGCCATTTTTGCATTGTAACTTTAGTCTTTTGCCTTTGGATTTTTTCGTGTACATTTTTTGATCTTCTTCGGAAGTAAATTATGTTTTTTTATCTGTACATTCCTTATACCGATGCTCAGAGCTTTTGCCACTGGCTCCTGGATATTAGAAAGTGAATTTTAATTTAAAATTTTTTTATTAGATTTGACACCATTTTTTTGCTTACTTTTTTAGTACATTTGTAATTTTGTAGGCAATAAATAAATAAATATAGAATACTTGTTGAAATTTTAAAGCGTGTTTGAAATATGTAAATTTTTTTTAGTAATTAGAAGACAAAATTTGATATATAAAAATCGGTAAAATCTCTTTGCCAGAAACTCGGTGCTAACAAAAAATACAGGTCTATATATATATATATATATATATATATATATATATATATATATATATATATATATATATATATATGTCAGTTATTTATGATGGCCTAAAAATTTTCAACTCTTCTTTGTACAGTTGCTGTGGCCCGTTCAATTTGTCCGTTTTCTAATTCGGCAAAAGCTGTTCGTATCCTGTCCAGTAAATCTTGTTGGTTATTTACGGGGTAAGCATAGACTTTACCTTTAATAAATCCTCATAAATAAAAGTCTTGGGGTGTTAAATCAGGCGATCGCGGGGGCCATCTCCAAGGGCCATTGGAACCAGTCCAGCGATCTTTAAAAATTCGAGATAATTGGAGATAAACTGCAGCGGAATTATGTGCTGGTGCCCCATCTAATTGATACCAATAATTTTGCAGCTCACAAATAGGAATTTCTTCTATAAATTTAGAAACCGTCCCTCGTAGAATTTACAAATATTTATCACTGTTTAAATTGTCTTCATAAATACAGTACCGTACCTGATCATTCAATACTATACCGAAAACATTGAAGCTAAACCTCTCTTGAGAACGCGTTTCGCGTAAAGCGTGCGGATTTTCTGCTGCCCAGAAATGTTCTTTTCTTCTATTGGTTATTTCTTCTCTAGAAAATTTCGCTTCACCGGTCCAAAATATTTTTGAAAGGAATTGAGGGTCCTCTTGAATTTTCAAAAACATGAATTCGCAAAATTCTACTCGTCGGCCGTCATCACCAGGTCTCAAGGCTTGCACGTATTGGAAGAAATAAGGGTGCATATGATGTTCGCTCAATATTCTTTGGACAGATGAAAAAGAAATTCCCAAATCGTTTTCTGCAGACGGTATTGAACTTTGCGGGTTTGCGTGGAAATAAGCTAATGTGTTTATTACTTTATCCTCGGCATTTGTAACTGGTTTCGGAACATTTTTTGCAACTTTAACCTTGCAAAAAAGCAAAAAGCTCGTTTCAATCCTCTTGAATTTTGACTTGTTCATTGGCGGCAAATCAAGGTGGCGTTCATTAAACACACGACACGTTCTCTCCAAAATTTTATAACATTCTCCATGAATATAAAATAGATTGAGAATATCAGCGTTTGAGTATTCTTCCATTTCGATTTAGAAGATTTAGTTTATCACTGACAGCTTTCGATGAATAACGCATACTAATCATCTGTCATATTGGATATTGGATGGATATGGAACAGGTAAACATTTAAGCAAATACATACGATATTTTTATAAAACCCAATTATTTCGAAAATGGTTACGAATAGGTATAGGGAACCTTAATATAATTCGATAGAAAATGAAATTCTACATTTGATAGTGCATAAAGTTATAGGGTGTCCCATTTAAAAAACGGACTTTAGCGGCTTTGAAAATGTGAATGTTTGCCGCTGAATTTAGGACACCCCGTATAAAAATAGACAGATTCAATAAAAAAAAATTGAAACCTAAGATTATTTACCGATCGTCTGCAGAAATATGAAGATTATATCTTCAAAACTTACAAAAATATGAGATTTTAAAATTTGGTACCCCGAAGGCTCATTTTCGGTTCAAGGTCAAATATCTTAAGAACGCTTAAACCTAGGTATAGGATATGCTACACAAAATAACATTAAAATTCTCCGTAGAATCCAAAAATATCATAAAATACGGGGTATTCCATTTAAAATAAGCAAGTTGATACCAATTTCCGGTTAAACCGAAAGTGACAGGAAGTTGAAAATATTTCAAAAAAGAAGTACCTTACCTTAATCCCAAAATTTGAAATTTTTATCTAAATGGCATCATTAAAAACTTTTAATGAACGGGTTGCGTGAATAACCCTGTATATATATATATATATATATATATATATATATATATATATATATATATATATATATATATATCTAAATAAACATATGTTTATTCTTGATAAACAGCTCTAATAAACAGTAATTTAAAAAAAAACTTGCTAGATCTATATAATCCCATTCTAGAAAACGGTGTTTATTTAAATCAGATTAAAATATTATCTGCAAATAGTTAAATAAATTTATTTAGAACAAATATAATTTCACCTAGATTTGTTAAATTTTTTTCTCAGTGTAGCATTACCTTACCTCTGCGACTACCCAAGATGGGTCAGACGTCCCATATACGCAAGTGTCTAAGTCAAAACTAGGAGTGGAAATAGGTGCATCATCTGCCCAACCAATCAAAGTACTAGAATATCTAAAACAAAAATTAATAATGAAAAGCATTTTTTGCACTAGTGCTTGAAAAAGACATTTTTTTTTCAGCTATATCAAAAGTATTATATATTATTTTTTTCAAAAATTATTAAAAAACCCAGTGAACAGAAAGAAGCAATTTCTCATCTGGATTTGTAATTCTTCAATATTCTAAAGAAATGAAAAATTCATATCATTATTTATATTATATAATTTTGATTTACATCATATTATATTATCATACCATTCAAGTTAGCTTAATGCTAAGTAACCTTACCAACTTCTCGTTCTGTATTTCTATTATACCAATGTATCAGGCCTTTGTGGTCTGTTCAAACATTAAAGAAACCAAGAGGATCTTTACCTATTATTTCTTTAATACAGTGATTGCGGACATGAATTTTCCAAGTGTATACATCTTTAGACTGAAATGTGCCTGGCTTGAATATGAGCACGTTCAGATTGTTCGACTTGCTATAAAATATTAGTATTAAAAGTGTTAAGAAGATTGTCAGATAAAAATATTTATTGAAAATTTTAATGTGCGTTGAGCTAATTCTATAATGCTAAGTTTGTGTATTGTTTCGAAATGTTTGTACGACTGTGAAATGCACACTCTTTTGCAATAATTTTCACTGCTAAGTTTTTCTAAACGTTTTGATTGGTGCAGAATTTGTAGTCATTATTTGTACTTTCTCAATTTTGATACGATGCTCGGAAGTTATTTAAGATCTTAAATCTAAAACACGTGAGTAATTGCACACCGTTTTATATCCTAACAAATACGTATTATATTTTATAGTAATCTTACGTGTTCAGAGCGAAGTAGTCGAAAGTACCATTGATAAAGTCTATTTCGTCTTGGGTCAGTTCGGGTAATCTGCTTTTTTCGAAGCCCTCTCCTTTGCTTCTTTCTGCGATCCGGTCGATCATGACTTGAGGCCAATTTCCGAGGTATACAGGGTGAGCAAACCAACCTTAAAAATCAATTTTTAAAAAAATCTTATTCTTTTTTATGTACAGGTTGTCCCATTTTGGGTAATTTTGCGGGATATCTCCGTTGTTTTTATAGATGAAAAGTTGCGGTTTTCGCGACAGAGTGCTAGTTTTTCCTAGAACTAAAGATGATGTTAACAAAATTTTCATTTCATCCTCGTATCTCAACTATCAGATAACTTATCGAAAATGTGAAAACAGTTTCTTATATAACTTCTCCCGTAGAATTCAATTTCGCCTTCGAAATTAGTATACAGGGTCAGGTCAAAAAGTTATCGGACCCTAATTTATTTTTTTTAATGGAACACCCTGTATATTTATAGACTATAAAATTTTTAGTTTTTTTACCTTTTTAAAAATATATAATAGTATGAACTTTTTCTCAGAAACAAGCAAATAAATGACAATTTTCTGAAATTAAATGCATAATTTAATAGTAGGATATGGCTATTGTTTAATCACAACAAACAAAAGTAAATGTCAAATATTTGTCTCTCTCTCATCGGTTTTTGGATCGACTTTTGGTTCATAAAGAGTGTATAAACGTTCTTTTGGTATTTTTATTTAATTCATATTTATTAATTTCTTCGACTAATGGCAGCGTATGAAAATTATGATATGCTGGTATATTTTATACAGAGTAATGAAAATTCTGAACAAGACTCGTAATTATTTTTAAAGATAGAACCTTGCGGTTTTCACGAACCTGAGCTAATTTTTTGTGAAACTCATGAAGCCGTAAACAAAATTTTCATAGCCTTCTTCGTTTATGAGATACAGGGCGAAATAGAAAATTTTGCATTTTGGAACCCCCCTCGTATCTCGACTATCCTTTAACTTAAAGCAAAGGGAAAAATTGCTGCTTATGCAGTTTTTTACGCTGGATCCAGTGGTGTAGTCATATTTTTCATTTGAGTTGTTATTTTTTAGATATGACCCAAAGTTGTGTTTTTTTAAACGGGACACCCTATATATTGGTCCAGAAATTGATTTATCCTTTTAAAAGCTTCTCAAAAATATATAATAGTATGGGTCTATTTTAATAAGCAACAACAAAAATCCTAATTTTTATAATTATCATCCCAAATTTTGCAGTAGGCCATGCAAAATGATGCCGTTTTCTTTTGTTTTCTTGGAAGCAAATGACGTTTCCCAATTTTGAACGCGTATATAAAATATAGCGCTATTTTTTTGTATTTATTTATTGTGTAAAAATATATTTGTATTATTATGGAAGAAAACCAAACTTTCGAACATTATGAAAAGGACGATATGTTAGCTTGTTTTATATTAAGTAATGAAAATGTTGAAGCGGCTTCTGAGATGTATTTTAACAGGTAAATAGTTAATTTTTAGGCATGTTGAAATACTATTGCTTAATTTTTATTTAGATATCCAGAAAGGAGGCAACCTAATATATCCACTTTTTATCGGATAAAAAAGAATTTACTTAATCACGGATCATTTATCAACCCTCGTACGAAAACATATAATAAAGAAAATCGTGAGGCTGAGGAAATTACGGTTTTGGCTAATGCAGAAGCTTACCCTACAAACTCTTGTAGGTCCAGTGAAAAGAGCATAGGGATTCCAAAAACTAGAGTTCAAGAAATTCTAAAAAAGCACAAATACCACCCATACAAATTTAGGCTCGTGCAGCACTTACAGCCAGGGGATGCAGAGCGTCGGGTAATCTTCTGCAATTGGTTTCGAGAAAGATGCGATATGGTTAGAGATTTTGAAAGGAAGGTTATATGGTCAGACGAAGCACATTTCAGTGATTCTGGTATACTCAATAGGCACAATAGTAGATTCTGGTCCCTGGAAAATCAACACCAAATATTTCCCAGAAGACAGCAGGGCAGGTTTGGTCTAAATGTGTCTTGCTTCATATTAGGAACACATATAAAATTTTATATATTTGAGGGAAATCTAACAGCCAATCGCTGTATAGAAATTTTAGAGGCAGCTATACCTGAATTACTTGACGATGTTCCTCTAGCACAAATTGACGAAATTTATTTTCAACAGGACGGTGCTCCTGCACAAATTTCTGGAATGACGAGATTCTTTCTGGACAATAATTTTACCAATCAATGGATCGGAACAAATGGACGTATAAGATGGCCCCCTAGGTCCTCAGATTTGTCGATTTTAGATTTCTTTCTATGGGGATATCTGGAAAATAGAATTTACAATGACCACTATGATAATGTCCAAGATTTAGGAAATGCAACAAGAGAAAATTTTCGCTATTTACGATTTAAGATTTAAGAAATACAATATCTCAAGAAAGACTTATTTCTCTTGGCAATATTTCAATTCAAAAGGAATTTCTGGAGGACATTAGGGCCACTCATCCATTTTATGAGGATGTTATAAATAAATTTGCTGCTATGAAGGATAGGAGAATTGATTTAGTATACAAAATTCAGGTAAGTCGTAAAAAAATAGTCTAGACTCTTAAGGAAATTTCTTGATAATAATTTTCCTCGAAGATGGATAGGTACTAACGGACCTGCTAGAAGGCCTCCATGTTCTCCAGATCTCTGAATTTTAGATTTTTTTATGGGGCTATATACAAAATGAAGTACTCGTATATAAAACACAATATGACGGCATAGCAGAACTTTGAGGGGCAATTCATCAAGGCTAGACCAATGGTTCTTTTTAACGCTATTCAAAGAATTACAAAAACGTGCGAATTTTGAATTAAAGAAAATGGTCGTCAATTTAAACATCACCTTCAAAAATGTGTTTTTTTTTCTTTAATAATGTTATTTTTTTGTGTTTGTTATATTGTTACTTTATGCAATATGACTGTTGTTACAAACTTACTGCTATTAAAAAACTCTAGGTAATTTTATATAAGAAGAAACCTATATGCAAGGTATCCAATTCTTGATTAGCAATGTGTTACTTTAAATTGTTTATTATTATTATTCATAGACTACTATTAAATTATGTATTTAATTTCAGAAAATTGTCGTTTATTTGCGTGTTTCTAAGAAAAAGTTCATACTGTTATATATTTTTAAAAAGGTAAAAAAAAGAAAAATTTTATAAACTATAAATATACAGGGTGTTCCATTTAAAAAAATAAAGTAAGGTCCGATAACTTTTTGATCTGACTCTGTATACTAATTCCGAAAGCGGAATTGAGTTCTATGGGAAAAATTATATAAGAAACATTTTTCACATTTTCGATAAGGTTTTTCGATTGTTGAGATACGAGTGCCTGAAAATGTAACATTTTCAATTTAGCCCTGTATCTTAAAAACTAAAAGGGCTATGATAATTTTGTTTATGGCATCTTTAATTTTACGAAAATGAAGCACACTGTCGCAAAAATCCCAACTTTCTCTCTATAAAAATAACCTGTACAACAAGGCTCTTTGTGCAAAACAACATTGATTGTCGATATTGAATCATCGCAAAAAGTTAAATAATATACAGGGTGAAAGAGAAAGCTACAAATATTTTAACAGGTCAATATATAGGTAAATTATAGATAACAAAGTATTAGGTAGGTTTTTAAATTCCCGGACAGAGCATGCAAATAAAAACTTTTTTATTTTTTAATATTCCCTTGCTTTAGAATACAGGTATTGCAACGTTTCAATAATAACTGCAGTCATTGTCGAAATATTCTATTGTGTTTTCTTCCCGACAGCTGCTGTAAGCTCGTCACTATCTCTAAATTTTCTCCCACGAAGAGTTTTTTTAAGTTCCGGAAAGAAAAAATAATCACGGAGAGCCAGATCTGGACTATAAGGTAGGTGTTCAATTTTTTCGAAGCAATAATCAGAAACTTGTGTACTGGTGGATTGTCGTATAGCAGCAAAACACCTTGGCTCAGCAGTTTTGCAGCGTTCTCCAGTTTTATAACTTCTCTGAGGCAATGTAACATGCTTGCGTAATACTCTCCTGTTACTGTCTGACCCTTTTCTAGATGGCCAATCAATAAAATTCCTTAGCAGTCTTAAAATATGTTCACAAGAAATTTTCCAGAAGAGAGAGCCATCTTAAACATCTTTGTAAGGCTTGAGCCCTTAACATGCCACTCTATCGACTTTTGCTTGAATTCAGGATTCAATGATAAACCCAGTTCTCTTCTCCCGTCAACAGTCGATTGATAATTATATCTACTTTATCTCCACAAAACGTCACTTCTTCACTCTTGCATCATTGAGTGTTAAAGTACTTAACCCAGTACGGTTGCCGGACCTTGCTCCACTTGGTTTATTTATTTGAGGCCACTTAAAAGATCGAGTATTTCTAATAAAACCCAATAAATTATAAGAACTAGAATAAAAAATGTTTGATGTTTTCCTTAGTGTAACGACTGACTGCTCCACGTTAGAAAAGAGTTTGAATTACATCAAAAGAAGTTCAACTATTGTTTGCTCAGAAGTGGTTCAATTTTTGATTTGATAAAATATTTGAAGTAATTTCGCTTTTTTACCAGTGTACATTTATAGTAGATAATAATAATAAATTATACCTAACTGGAACTGCAATTCTCTGTCCCATGCCTCTAAGTCTTTTGTGTCGTTGGAAAGAGGTTCATACCATGAACTGTCTGTGACCAACGTAATCTTCCCTAAAAAATTTCTTTTTTTATCTAAACTTATAAATTTTATTTGGTAATAATATTAATAATATTTTTTTATATATATATATATATATATATATATATATATATATATATATATATACAGGGTGTCGCCAAGACAAAAAAAAATAAAACGCTCGGACCCGTCGATTTTGCTTTTGAGGGGGAAACATTTTGCCCCTATTTTCAATTTCGCAACATCACCCTCTGAGCAGGGGTGAGATTCACCCCCGAAATGTTAAATGGAAAGGGGGGTCGAGTGATACCTTATTTTGAAGGGTTTCCAACCCTGGTTACAACTGCCAAGTTTGAAGCCTCTGCTGTTATTCCCGAAGAAATGGCAGCTTGTCGAAAAAAAATATTAATAAATTAACTGCAAGAGTTGGCTGCTTTAAATTTAGGGTATGATGCAGGCTAGTGAAAAGATTTTAATAATAATTACTCCAGACGAGAGGAAAAAAAAATAGTAAATGTAAATTAATAGGGAATTTTTGCGTTTAAGAAATGTTTTCTACAAAATCTAAATTATTTTATGAATTGTTCGAAATATTCGCCATTTACTCCCTTGCAATGAAACAGACCGTTGCCAAAACGTTTAAGCTAACTTGTCGAATTGTCACTGTACAAAATTAAAAAAAAAAATCAGCATTCCATTCTTACTGTTATCATAAAACATCAGCAACAAACAAAATAAAATCACAATGTTATCGTTTATTTAGTGTCAAGCATTCATGCGTTTATTACAGTTTATGCATTTTATTTAAAATTTATTTTGTCTGAAAGTGTTAAAAGACGAAAGTTTCTAACAATTGCCTATGACGTTTACGATACAAGAGAGAATCGAAATTATTGTTCTTTACATTAGAAACAATAATTGTGCGAGAGCTGCAGCTGTAAGTTTTAGTGAATCTCATCCCGAATATTCTTTGACTCATAGAAGTGTATTACAACTGTGGAACAAATTTTTCGAAACCGGCTCAGTTGTCAATAAAAAGCATGAAAGAGTAAGACCAATAAGAAATGAAAATGTTGAGGTTGCAGTCCTTGGCCATGTTGCTATGGTCCCAAGTAACTCCATCAGAGAAACAGCTGCAATATCAGGAGTCTCCCGAAGCAGTGTTCACCGGATTCTAAAATCCCATAAGTTTCGACCCTTTAAATATCAATTGCTTCACGAAATGAACGAAGATGACTTTGATCGCAGAGTAGAGTTTTGTGAGAATATTTCTGAAAAATTAAACAACCATACCATTTCATTGTACAATATTTGTTTTTCTGACGAAGCCACATTTTACTTAAATGGAGAAGTAAACCGTCACAACTGCAGATATTGGAGCGACAGCAACCCCCATTTATTCAGGAAACCCATAGCCAGCATCCTTTAAAAGTAAACGCGTGGGCGGGAATTCTAGGCAATCACGTTGTTGGACCTTTTTTCATAGAAGGCAATTTAAATGGTGAAAGTTATTTAAATTTACTTGAAAATGCCATCGATCCGCAGATTACTTAGATTCTAGAAAACGACCAGGATTTAGCTGAAGATCAGATATTCTTTCAACAAGATGGAGCACCTACTCACTACGCTCGTCCGGTAAGAGATTTTCTCGATAATACTTTTCCCGATCACTGGATTGGAAGAAGAGGTCCCATCGAATGGCCGGCACGATCACCTGATTTGACGCCGTTGGACTTCTTTCTTTGGGGACACTTGAAAACAAAGATTTTTAAGGTGCAGCCAGAATCACTTGAGGATTTATAAAAGCTAATAATAGCTGAATGCCATCAGTTAACACCTGAAACATTTCAAAATGTTCGAGAGGAATTCGAGGCTCGTCTGTATCATTGCATGGAAGTAAATGGCGAACATTTCGAACAATTCATAAAATAATTTAGTCTTTGTAGAAAACATTTCTTAAACGCAAAAATTCCCCATTAATTTACATTTACTATTTTTATTTTCCTCTCGTCCGGAGTAATTATTATTAAAATCTTTTCACTAGCTTGCATCATCCCCTAAATTTAAAGCAGCCAACTCTTGCAGTTAATTTATTAATATTTTTTTTGGACAAGCTGCCATTTCTTCGGAAATGACAGCAGAGGCTTCAAACTTGGCAGTTGTAACCAGGGTCAGAAACCCTTCAAAATAAGGTATCACTCGACCCCCCTTTCCATTTAACATTTTGGGGGTGAATCTCACCCCCGCTTAGAGGGTGATGTTGCGAAATTGAAAATAGGCGCAAAATGTTTCCCCCTCAAAAGCAAAATCGACGGGTCCGAGCGTTTTATTTTTTTTTATCTTGACGACTTGTTATTTATATATATATATATATATATATATATATATATATATATATATATATATATATATATATATATATATATATATATATATATATATATATATATATATATATATATATATATATATATATATATATATATATAAAATAGAACATTAAAAAAAAGTGGCGAGCCTAAAATTTGTATCAATTTCAACCCTTAATAATTTTTGAATGGATTCTTAGATTCTGCTAATTTTTCTTGCAATTTATTTCGATACCTATTCACAATGATTTTGTGATATAAATTTAAACTTCGGAATAATAGTGGATAATATACAGGGTCAAACGCAAACTTGTGTTTTTTCACCAATTTTTGAGACGCTCTATAGAATGATCTGGCTTAAATATCACTATCGTCTATGAATCATTTTGTTGCCTGTTTCTTTAGCAACATTTTGTTTTTTAAATGATCGTTTTATCTTTTTTTAGTGAAAGTGCAGCCCTATATGTAAAGTGCTGTTTTTACTAAATAAAAACTTTTAATTTAAATTTTATAAACAAGAACTTAAATTAATAACGTTTTATAAACAAGAACTTAAATTAATAACGAGTGTTTCCCCCTCTGGACCTTATTACACTTTATAAACGCCTTGGCATGCTTTCAATCAGTCGTGCAATTGAATTTTAGAAGATGTGATCCCATTCTTGAATAAAAAGGAACTCCTGTTCTATGAAATGAGCAAACCGTACGACGTGTTCGGTCAGTACATCAATATAACGCCATTGAGCGAATTTCTTGGTAATATGCAAAGTTCTGTGCGCGCTGCGTAGGAAATCCCAGCCCATACCATCACAGAACCACCTCCAAAAGGTTGCTTTTCTACAAACATACCCTTAGCGTACCTTTGGCCTTCCTGCCTCCAAACTCGTTGACGTCCATCGGAAGAATGTAAGCAAAACCGTGACTCATCGGAAAATAATACTTGGGACCACTGTCGTACTTTTCACTGATTTTTTTCGCGTGCAAAATTAAGTCAAGATAAACGATGTTCTGGTAGCAATCTTGGACCATTTGCTGGTACTCTTGACTTTAATCCTCCCTGTTTAAGCCGACGACGCACTGTCTCATCACATACATTTTTATTACGAACGAAATGTTAATAAAGAAACAGGTAACAAAATGACTCATAGACGATAGTGATATTTAAGCCAGGTCATTCTATAGAGCGTCTCAAAAATTGGTGAAAAAACACGAGTTTGCGTTTGACCCTGTATATTATCCAGTATTATTCCGAAGCTTAAATTTATATCACAAAATCATTGTGAAATGGTATCGAAATAAATTGCAAAAAAAATTAACAGAATCTAAGAATTCATTCAAAAATTATTAAGGGTTAAAATTGATACAAATTTTAGGCTCGCCACTTTTTTTGTGGGCCAGTGTATATATATATATATATATATATATATATATATATATATATATATATATATATATATATATATATATACTAGGTGAGTCGGGAGGATCGCCCCAAACTCCAGGAGTGTGTTCTATGAAAGATACTGATTTAAAAAAACTCATATGTTCTTATTCGATTTTCATTTGTTTTCAACTTGCCGAATTTTTACTCACACTTAGAGTATGCGAATATGATATTTGTTTATGGTTTTTGCAATGGGAATGCTACATAGAATATATATTCCCATTTCAACGTCATCCTGATAAGAAAGTATTATACTCAACAAACTTTAGAAGAAGTAGAAAATATTCTGGACCTAGTATATATATATATGCAACCATCAGTTCACGCAGAATGGCTGCTAAAATTTGGACATTCCACTTAAAAAAGAGTGATAAATACGCTCCACGAGCAAGGTTTGTATCCTTACCATTTACAAAAAATCCAACACCTACAGCCAGAAGATTTTGCCAAACGTATGGAGTTTTGTCGGTGGATAGACAATAATCGTCATCTTATATCGCGCATACTTTTCACGGACGAAGCAACATTTACTCGTGACGGTATTAATAATAGTCGCAATTGCCATGTCTGGTCAGAGGAAAATCCGCATGCAACAGTCGAGAGCAACTTTCAACATAGGTTCTCGGTAAACTTTTATGGTGTGGTATGATAGATAGTTATGTCATTGGCCCTTTTATTTTGGAAAATCGCCTCACATGGGACTACTATTGTGAATTTCTCGAAAATGAATTACAAGGACTACTGGAGGATGTTCCCCTAAACATCAGAAGGCAAATGTACTTCCAGCATGATGGAGCTCCAGCACATTTCGCACATCAAGTCAGGCAACACTTAGACGGGAGGTTTCCAAGGCGTTGGATTGGTCGCGGTGGTCCTATTATTTGGCCTCCAAGATCAAAACCTGACCTCACTCCACTCGATTTCTGTTTATGGGGCTGGTTAAAAAATGGAGTGTACAAAGTGAGAGTGGACACCGAGAAGCACTTATTCAGCGTATCAGAAATATTGCAGATGAAATTAAAGAAAGGCCTGAGGCAATTAGAAGAGCAACAGGTGCTCTACACATGCAATGGGGGCATTTTTGAACATTTAATATGATGAAATCTAATAATTGAAACGTTAATTTGTTTATATTCTAATTTATGCTGTTAAGTTGAAAACAAATGAGAAAAAATAAGAACATATGAGTTTTTTTAAATCAGTGTCTTTCATAGTTAACACATTCCTGGAGTTTGGGGCGATCCTCCCGACTTTTTTGTTATATATATATATATATATATATATATATATATATATATATATATATATGATGACATGTTTATTTCAGGATCAAGGAGTCATTCTGCGACCGTGGTATCTGCCACGGCAAGGCTCATCGGGCAGTTTTCTTGAGGGGTATTAGTATTAAACCCTCAAAGAAACAAGGCGTCATGTTGTTCGACTTTGAAAGTCAATAAGGGAAATAGGCAACCAGTGGCGCCATCTGTAGGTGAGATCTATTTGAGAGTAGAAGACAGCACATCTGTGCAAAAAAAGTAAAAAACAGAAATATCAATTTCTGTGCCGTCGACGACGCCTTGTTTATTTCGTTTCGGGTATTTCGATTTTAATACTGATACCCCCTCCAAGGAAACTGGCTAATAAGCCTTGCCGGGGCAGATACTATGGTAGCAGAATGGCTCCTTGGTCCTAAAACAAACACAGCTTCATGTTTTGGTCGTTCCTTGACACAATGGTGGAAGAAGGAGTAATTTCCTCATCTTAGGGTTGTGGGATAATTAATTAAATTGCGGTATTAACTAAAACTTTGGACACACACAAATTTGAACTAAACCAGTTAAATTATTTCTTACTGTTACTTAGGGCTAAAACGAAAATTAAAATTACCTCCTTGTTGTTCCCTGAACTCTGTATCGTAAATGTGGTAAGCTGTAGCGTGAGCTAAAAGTGCAACTTTGCTGCACTGGTAAATTTTAGTGGCATTTTCGTCAGTTTGTCCTGGAGCCATGAAACCAAAACCACGATAAGAACCATACCTAAATTAAATGCACTCTTTTTACCAAAATACGAAGTTACTTACTTACCCAGCAAGTGCGGAAAGTAGCA
Organism: Kuschelorhynchus macadamiae; assembly: GCA_030620095.1. NCBI lineage: Eukaryota > Metazoa > Arthropoda > Insecta > Coleoptera > Curculionidae > Kuschelorhynchus > Kuschelorhynchus macadamiae. Next base: position 137,750 of record JAUTXW010002549.1, read on the forward strand.
CTTTTCCACACGTGACAGCAATCGAGTGCGGAAAAGATACTTTTCACACCGGGTAGATTTAACTTTGTTCTTACAAGCGCCGATTTAATGCAAATTTAACAAAGACTGGCCATTTTAATTTTACTAATAAAAAAAAACGTTTTTTAAGTATTATAATTTGTAAAGAATCATTATTTGCTCATAATTTGACGCCCAAATCATTAATTATCGGACAACGCAAGCTACCACTCTGTGCTAGTAGTGCCCCGAAAACCATGGACCAAAAAAAGATTAATTTTATGGCTTTCCGACAAAAATATTGGCTTTCCAGAGACACCAATGAAAAACCAAATCTGGGATTTGTTAGAAGAAAATGTAAGTGCAGAAAAAAAATATTTTCTTGACCATTATGTAAAATTTTTTGATCATATGGTTCTCGGCCCCCCACTATATCATATATCAATATAACCCCATCGAAATGGTTTGGTCAGAGTGCTAAAGAAAATATTAACAGCTAAGAAATACGTTCTTTTTGTGCTGTCGTTACGTCACACTGCACGTCCGAAATAATTCTACTATATTTAACAACAGGTAATACATTAAATTATTGATATTAGACCCAAATTTTCACAAAAACTGTTGACTTTCATAAAAAGTGCTCTTAATAAGAAATATTGAGAATTTTACGCAGATAAAGTAATATAATATAGTGTTCCATTAAAAAAAATCCCTTTATAACAGAAAAACGGTAAACTTGGCAGCAATGCGCCATTGGATCCTACATAGTTTCATACCTAAGTGTACATATTTACACATAATACATTTTAGAAAAAAAGATATTAACTAATTACCCTCCCAAACAAAACACGTGAGGCTCGTTGATGGTTAGCCAGTATTGGACATAGTCTCCAAACAATTTAAAGGCGACACGGGCGTATTCACCAAACCACACTGCCGTTTCTTCGTTCAACCATCCTCCGTATTGTTCTAGATTTTCAGGGAGTTCCCAATGATAAAGAGTAACTGCCGCCGAAATATTATTCTTCTTAAGTTCCTGAAAATTATTTTTTATTAGTAAATACGTTATAGTTTAAGACAAGGATCTTCAACCTTTTTTAGGGCAAGGGCCAAAAATCGATTCCACATCGTCCGAAGGGCCACAATGGTCCACGTCACTTTACCACCATATCAGTAAAATAAAAAACATATGTTTTCAAAGTGTAATAATCTTTATTGGTTAAAAAGTTCAATCAATCAACGCGATTTTTGACATTGTTTATTTTTCACAAGTCTGTGGAAATTTGGGTTCATTTTTGTAGTTGCAACTCTCGACCTTGTTTTAGACTTCACATTCTTCATATGAGAAAACAGCTGCTCACACACATATGTCGAACTTGTCTTTCAGTTCCGAATTACACTGCAAATCGATAAGCTCTTTTTTCAACAACTGATTTTTCTATAAATCCACTTTAAACTCAAATGCCTTCACAGTGTCAAGTAGATTGTGAGAAATCAAAAGTCGCGCATCCAGTCGGGGTCACTAAATTGAGAACTTCCCTTTGGTTTTCTTGAAGGAGGAGATTTCCTTCTGGTATTCAAAAAAGCGTTTTAGCATTTTTCTTCTGCTCAGCCAACGAACATGAGAAAATAATATCACATCACCATACTCAGGATTAATTTCGTGTAAATCGTGTTCATTCACCATATCAATAGTGGATTTTGCACAAAGATTTTGTTGATGAACGATACAATGGTAATGGATCAAAGAAGAACAAGTACAACTCAGTCCACTTTTCTCGAAATATGCGTTTTTCTTCAGTAGTTTTTCGTTTTTTACCCGAAGTAGAAGCCATTCTTAGTGTCAAGGTAGAAGAAACGAGTTTAATTCGCCGATAAAAAAAACAGTACCCGCCTTACACGCGTCAAAACACACTATATTCAACTCACTATAATCACTTATCACACAGGTAGCAACGTCACTGCTAGTTGGCACTCTTTCGCTTGTATCGCTTCGTTCACTCTTGGAATTATAACTATACGCTGCCGTGTGATGCTAGCTTTATATAGGCTGAGCACGTCAACTTTGATTCTCTCGAAATTTCGAGCAGCGGCTAGACTGGACTAGTAGGTCCCTCTAGTAGTGATATTTTCTAGAATCGTTTGAAAGATTCAATAGTCATGCAACGCCATCTAGTGGCCGTGTGGGTAGTCGTGATCGCGGGTTCACAGAGTGGATCTCTTCTAACTAACAATATTTTCTTTAGCCTCTAGGAGCCTCAAGAAATTAGAAGGCGGGTCATGGGTTGAAAACCCTTGTAAAGGGTTGCAGCTTACCCCTGCGGGAGATTAACATGACAGAGTTGAAAATAAGCAAAAAAAACTTTTTTCTGGATATAAAAATCAACGAATCTCAACATTTTTTCACCGAGCAATGAATTTTTTCTTCTTATTGCTCTGCCCTTATTTTTTCAAAAACGTCTGCATCAAATTTTAAAAAATAAGATGCGTTGAAAAGAGAATTGGTTTGCCTTTAAAATGAGGTTTCACTCGATCCTATTCCCATTTACTATTTTGAGGTTGGAAGCTCACCCCTGCGAGGGAGTGGAAGCGACAGGGTTGGTGATATGGGTTAAATCTTTCCGCCGGGAAATAAAAATCGACGGGTTCGAGCGATATTTTTTATGTATGTGAAATATCTGCCTTGTGTCGTTTTTATTGGCATGTATTCATTTTTGTATCTATTATTTTATTTTTTTTCTTTAATTTATTGTATCTTTTTTCTTATAGTTTTGTTTAAAAAAAGAAAAGAAGTTTTTTCCTACTCATAAACTTAGATTACGAGTAGTAGCCGTTTTCTGTATGTATAAATCCTTCCAAAATTTTGCTAATTCATTACCTAATTGGTTTTTGGGTTTTTTAACAAAATTTTAAATGAATTGGAAAAGGTCTACTGACAGAGTACAAAACAAACTTAATTTTAGGAAACATCACAGACAACAAACTTTCACTGGTATTTGCTTACTTTTAACAAATTCAAATAATAATCGATTCCTGCCTGGTTCGTTTCGTTAGCAAAACCATTTGGTAAAATTCTGGACCATGAAATTGAAAACCTACAAAAACATTAAATAAAGTTCTTATTTCATAAAATAGTTAAAACTAGCTGTATTTCAGAAAAAAAAATGGATAACGGAATAGTTTGATTAAAGATAGGAAACTTTAATTAAAGATGGGAAATCGGGTTTGAAGCAGATTAGGTACCTGTAAAATTCCGCATTCAGATCCTTCATTATTTCAACATCTTCCTTATATTTGTAATATTGTTCAGCTGCATCATTACCATTTTTCCCATCTGATGTTCTACCTAGAAAGTTTTGATACTTTTAATGAGTGTTAGTTCAACTGTAATTTGAACGATTTTGGCGGTTTAGGCGATTTAGAATTTTGCAATTTAACACAGTTGGCTTCCTCCTCTACCTAAACTTAAGAAGCTTTCGATGCAGTGGCGGCTCGTTGTGAACTATATTGGGAGGTCAATAACAAATTTAAAAATAGGCACAGTTAAAATAATAATAATAAATATCTTATCTTTAAATTGAGCTTTAAATTCTCTTAAAGTTCAGGTCTACTCGTCGTTCTTTAGAATTGGAAAAATGCTGAATGACACGTTCGCTAAAATTGCACGCACATTACTTTTATAAACGATTTCTGAATTACATGCTAAAGCGGGAGGTCAACAAAATTTATAACGAAAAACCCCCGATTAAAAAAAGCCGTTTCATCATAGCCACGTAAAATATACACAATCTATAATAAATATCGATTTTTGGAAACATTTTCATTAACATTTCTAAGGGTATTTTCTATAAGCTGTGTCTAGCTGAGTGCGAATATCAAAACGTCCGACCGTAGCATAGTTCTCCGAACATTTCATGTGATCTTCAGAAAAGGCACATTTTTTTATTTTTTCTTTTGGAAAAATGCTGAATGACACGTTTGTGAAAGTTTCGATGAACCTCTTTATTTTTGTCTTTACCAGGGGCGTGCAGTCCATGAAAACAAGGGAAGCAGTGCTTCCCCAAAAAAAATTACAAAACATCTTCTAAAATGTAATTTTTGAAACCATTAATTTAATTTATATTAAAAATTTTAAAATATTATCTTAATTATCAAGCCTATAACAAATGCGGCCTTGACTCCGACCCAGCCACAATAGAATATTGACTAGAACCTATGCGGGCCGCTCGCTTCTCTGCAGCCAAGTCCTGTATGCTTGATTTCCTGTGAATCGGGTCAGAGGTTATTGAACTTTCCACCGGCTGTTTGCAATTTTTGCATTTCAGTCGCGTGCTTTAAGTGGTGACGGAAGCTATCGTTGGAGTAGGTTCTTTGTTTGAACGGCTATCCGTGTGTTGTGTGATACGTACGTCGTGCATGATGCGATATGGAAGACAATAATACGGACGTGAATATGCAAATACCGTCAACTTCGGCTGTGAGTAATAACTTTGAAAATGTTGGAGAATTTAGTAAGAAGAGTGTATGTGAATGTGTGGTGAGTGTCTTAATAATAAAGGAATTTTCAACATTAAACTTTGCTGATAAGCTTCAAATAATTTCCAAAGCAAGGGCAAAACCGCCTATGAAAAATTTAACCATAAAAATGAAAAACTGTATTGGACATTTTCATCCGGAAAAACAATACGAATAATTTAAACGGCTTACATGGTGGGAAAATATAAGCAAATTATTTTGTTGGCCATGTTTACTTTTTGAAAATGAAAAAGGTCTCTGGAATCAAACTGGTTTTTCCGATTTAAACAATTTCCATGAAGCTGTAAAAAGACACATTATGTCCAAAGCGCATTTACAGGCCGTCATAAAAGAAAAAGTCTTCGGCAAAACCAGAATTGAACACGCCCTTAAAAAACAGTTGGAAATTAGTCACCGCCAACACAATGAACTAGTCGATAAAAATAGGCAAATATTAAGAAGACTTATCGATGTTGTTTGTTTTCTCAGACAGAATGATTTAATTTCCGCTGTTGCAACCATTATTCTAAAAAGAATTAAGCAGGACAGTGGCGAGGCGCGGTTCATTGCTATTGTTCTGGACGAAACAACTGATATGGCTAATTTTAGCCAATTATCTATAGTAATACGCTACGTTAAGTTAAAACAGTGATTTTTAGGTTTTAAGAATGTGTCCGAAAATCGTACAGCATTATACACCGTAGTTTATAACATTACTAAAGAAATTAATGGAGAGAAAAAATTAGTTGCTCAAAGCTATGATAGAGCTGCAGTGATGGCAGGACAATTAAGGAGTCTGCAAGCTAGATTTCGAGAAACTTTCCCAAGTGCTGTCCATTGTTTTGCTCATAAATTAAATTTAGTTTTATCCTAGTCCATCAATCACATTAAAGAGTGTAAAGTATTTTTCGTTACTTTAAGTGGCATGGCTGCTTTTTTTCCAAGTCAACAAAACAGACACAAGCTTTGGACTCCATTGTCCATAAACGATTGCCAAAGTAGCTTCTACTAGGTAAGACTATAATGGAAGACTTGTTTTAACGGTATCTAAAAATCGTGAATAACTGATTGAACTGTTTGAGAATATAATAGAAAATAATGTAACATGGGACTCAGAACCAATAAATAGTTCGAGGGGGTTTTTGGACTGTTTGAAACGAGATTTTAATTTTACTTATTTGTTATATATATATATATATATATATATATATATATATATATATATATTATATATATACGTATATATATATATATATATAACATATTTTCAGAAATATTTCCATTCTCGGACAATGTTGTTAATATATTACAAACTAAAACAAATGATATTGCTTTTTGCTTAAAAAAAGTGGATGATTTTAAGTCCATGTTAAGCCAAAAAAGAGATGACCTTGGCCTATTTTGGGAGAAAACGATGACGTTAAATGTAAAGCCACAAGCCAAGCGTCTTCGACCAGACAAGGCGGGAGATGTTCAAACATCATACAGACGCCTCTTTTATGAAATAATCGATCAAATTCAGCAACAAATAAAGAAAATTCCCATCTTTCGTCAGGAGACTGGCATTTTCCTTACTCCCGATAAAGCGTTTTCATCTAACAAAGTTTGCGAACTGGATTCTTCGAGGAAAATCTTCAGGAAGTAGTTGATGCAGTTTTGTCATGATAAGGGTATAAAAGCTTTCATCTCAAAAAGCGGTTTAAATTCGCCTTGTCAGAGTTGGAGGAGGATGAGGAAGAGCGAGAACATGTCTTATACATCAGAAAATGCTTAATAGAACGTATTTTTATATATTATATAATATATTATTAATTTAATGAAAAGAATTTTATATAACAAGTAGCTAAAAAGGTGTTTTTTTTTATGATATATATAAGTTCATTAAGAAATATTGCTGATGTATATATATATATATATATATATATATATATATATATATATATATATATATATATATATATATATACGTATATATATATATATATACAGGGTGGCCCATCGAAAACGTACCGCAAAGCATAGCGGCCAGGGTAATTTTTTTTCAAAAAATCCAAAAACACGTCAATTTTGTTTGTGAGGGGGACAACTTTTGCCCTTAAAATGATCGCAAAATTTTCAACCCTCTAAGCGGGGGTGTCATCCCCCAAACTTTTTCAAATGGGAAGAGGGGTCAAGTGGTACCGCAATGAAAAGGGCTTTCTATTCTCTATACATTCCCGCTTTGGTTTTGAAAATCGGTCAAGTCATTTAGAAAATATGAAGAATTGAAATTTGAAAAATACATTTTTCAAAAAACGCATAAATTGAATTAAATAAAAAAAAACTTACCGTATTAATGAAGCAAATGCTGAAAATGTTGCCCGTCGACCTCCATACAGTAATACAAATTAGCTTCAAATCGTTCTCGAACATTCTGAAGAACTTGAGGGGTCACTTCGCGACAAACGTCAATAATTCGTGTTCGCAGATCTTCTAATGAGGCAAGTGGAGTGCTATACACTTTACTTTTTATGTGTCCCCATAGAAAAAAGTCTAAAGGAGTCAAGTCGGGTGACCGGGGAGGCCACTCAATGGCACCCCTTCGTCCTATCCACCGCCCGGGAAAGTTAGTGTTTAAATAATTACGCACATTTTGAGAGTAATGTGGAGGTGCTCCGTCTTGTTGAAATATCAGTTCCGCTTCAACGTATCCAGGATTATTTTCGATGATGTCAGTTAGGGCTGGGTCGATGGTATTTTCCAGTAAATCTAAGTACATATCACCTGTTAGAGTTCCAGGAAGAAAAAAAGGACCCACAATAGAATTTCCAAAAATACCAGCCCACACGTTCAATTTCTGAGGATGTTGTGTGTGCACCTCGTGAAATAACCTGGGGTTGTTCTCAGCCCAGTACCGACAGTTATGCCGATTAACTACACCGTTCAAAAAGAAAGTGCACTCATCCGAAAAACACACATTGAATAGAAAATTATTATTATTGGCCACTCGTTCACTAATAGTTTCACAAAATTGCAAGCGGCGATCAAAATCGTCTTCGTTGAGTTCTTGTACCAACTGAATTTTATACGGGTGGAAATGGTGTTTTTTCAATATTCTTTGGACACTTGTACGATTCACGCAGGTCTCATTGGCTAATTTTCTTGTACTCAGCGTACTATCCATGGCAACTTGGCCCAATACAAAGACCTCCATAGCTTCATTTACTACAGGATTTTCCATCTGCCTCTTTTTATTCATAAGGGATCCAGTTTCGTGAAATTTTGCTACTAACTCGCGAACAATTTTGCCGGAAAGGTGTTTTTCAGGATGTCGTTCATTAAATATCTGCGCAACCCGATTGCCACATTCATTATTTTTAAAATAAAGTTCGATTATTTCCACTTTTTCTGCAAGTGAGTACACCATAATTATTGATAAAAAATTTAATGATATTGAGAAATTTAAACGCACAAGTTACAGAACAGCTATCTAGCAACTACCGCACCTGATCGTTGTGGCATGTCAAATCACTAAAATCAGCAGTAAACATCTAAAATAACAAGACAAAAATAGCGAATTGGTCGAAGGAATTTATCCTTATCATTTACTCTGATAATTTGTAAATAAACATTTTAAATTTCAATCCTTCATATTTTCTAAATGACTTGACCGATTTTCAGTGGCGGCTCGTGGTGTTTAGGCTAGGGTAGGCGACAAACACAATAATTTCAAGAATAATGACGTTATAAGAAAACGTTAAGCCGCGTACACACTTAGCTGACAACTAAGTTTTATAAATTAAATTTATCCGCCTATCTTTTAAAAGGGCGAATTTACTTATTATGACATCCGTAAAGTTATCAGCCTTCTGTAAGGAGCAGAACAACTCTTTTTCTATTGAAATTAGCGCAAGTGACGATAAACGTTCATTTTTTATTGTATTGCGAGAATACGTTTTTATTCGCTTTAAATAAGAGAAATGTCTTTCCACTGAGGTACTTGTAATAGGTATGGTAGCAATTAACGCAAAAAGTTTGTAACTTTCAGGAAATATTTCTTGAAGTTCATTTTTTACGAAATGTTTTAAAATTGCCTCGACGCTCAGCAATGCAAATTGTTCATCGAGATATTATTACACTAAGCTCATTAATTAATTTTTGTTTGTCAAAGAAATTTTTATAAAAGTTGGTCACATTCGTCACAAATTCAAGCGGAAAATTTTTGCTATATTCTTCGAATTTTGAGGTATCCGCTAAAGAAAAATATAATAACTGAGACATATCTGCAAACCTAACTTCTATTTGAGTCACAATATTGTCAATTATCTCATAAAATAAAATGCGTAAAGAACTTTGCTCATCGCCTTTAATGGTGTCCGATAACTTAATTCTTTTTGACAATTGCCCTGAGTCCCTATTATTAAAAATCCTTGTTTGGGCTTGTTCAAATATTGTATTAAACATTGTCTCATTTCTCAATAACTTGATACGATCTCTTGCCATAAATATTTGCTTTTTACAATAGGTGATGTCCAATGATTTTTTCTGTAGAATGTTGAAAAGGGGGTCAGTTATGTCAAAAATATGTTTATACACAGCGGTAAGAAACGAAAATTCTAAATCGTTCATAAATTTAAGATATCCCTTGGCCCCGTTTATTGACTCAGCCGATGATGATTGGTCGTCAATAATTTTAGAAAAAACTAATTTTAGGCCTTCCCATTCAGAGTGCAAGATTTGAATGATTTTAGAACGGGAAGCCCACCTGGTGTCTGAACTGGAAGAAATCCTCTTTCCTATCGTCGAATCTAAAGTAAATGTCCGTTTTGCAGACTGATGAAAAAATCCGGGAATCGAGGACGCACTTGCGAAAAAAATTCGGCAATTTTTTATATTTTTTGAACCAGTTTGTAAAACCAAATTCAATCTGTGCGCACTACAATGCGTAAACAAAGCAAAAGGAGCATCATCTTTAACTTTTTTTTGCAAACCATTCAATGAACCTGCCATCACACTAGCACCATCGTAGCATTGCCCAACTAATTTTGTTTTATAATCGAAATTGCCTATGACTGTAACAATTAATCCATACATTGCGTCCGCTGTTCTGTCTTCGCTAACGTCATGAAAACCCAAGAAACTTTCTTTGATTTCACCGTATTTATTAACGTACCGAATTGAAATCGCACATTGGGACTTCTCAGAAATATCCGTAGTATCGTCAGCTTGCACTGCAAAAAACAACGACTCTTTTATCTCCCTATGAATTGTATCTGCAAGGTAATCGGAAATACAGGATATCAAATCATTCTGGATAGTTTTTGATAAACCAGAAAAAATATTTCCAATTTTTTTTAATTGTTGTTGTATTTCGTTATCACGTTTAATTAACAGATTAAAAGTTTCCCGAAAATTTCCCGCACTAACGGAATCGCTTTTTTCATTATGGCCTCTGAAAGATAATTCTTGCTTTGCTAGGTGACACGTAACATCGACCAAATAGCTCATTAGAAGTCTGTTTTTTCTCACCTCCTCATTATAAAAACCAAAGCGGGAATGTATAGAGAATAGAAAGCCCTTTTCATTGCGGTACCACTTGACCCCTCTTCCCATTTGAAAAAGTTTGGGGGATGACACCCCCGCTTAGAGGGTTGAAAATTTTGCGATCATTTTAAGGGCAAAAATTGTCCCCCTCACAAACAAAATTGACGTGTTTTTGGATTTTTTGAAAAAATAATTACCCTGGCCGTTATGCCTTGCGGTACGTTTTCGATGGGCCACCCTGTATATATATATATATATATATAAAACTGGAAAATTCTTGGGTTTAGGTTCGAATTTTCAACCTATATTCTTTAAAAGATATGTTGACGATTGTTTAATAACAATTCCAAATAATAAACTACATGAAATTGTACATGAATTCAAGAGCTTTCACCACAAACTACAATTCACGTATGAGGTAGAGCAACATAATCAGATAAACTTTTTAGATATGACCCTCATAAAGAACAACAACAAAATTCAATCAAAATGGTACCCAAAAGATACTTGGTCTGGGAGATATCTGAACTATAATTCAAATCATTCAAAAAATCAAAAATTAAGTGTAATAACGGGTTTAGCTGATCGAGCCTTACAGTTAACATCACCAGAATACTAAAAAATCATTTCTCAGAGCAATATATTAATAGAGTAATTAAACAACGCACACACAAATTATACAACACGTCTCGTTATAAGAATAACCGCACTCCAGAAGAAGGTACAAAATATGTTTCCCTCCCCTATACAGAGGGACTTTCACAAAAAATCAAATATATTCTTAAAAAACACAACATTGTTACCTGTGATAAATCACAACTTAATCAACAAAATTTTTACAAAACTAAAAAGCAAAGTTCCCTTAAAAAACAATCTAACATAGTGTATTCAATACCACGCACCAATTGTCCAAAAAAATACATCGGAATGACAAGTCAGCTTCTGGCAAATAGAATAAAAGGACATAAATACCCAAAGAATGCCACAACAGCATTAAACAAACAAATGCAAACCAAAAAACACAACATCAACTATGAAAACACCAAAATACTAGCTAAAGACTCTAATTATAATACATTAGCCATCAAACAAGTGATAAATATTTCATTACTGCTCTAATACAAATTCTGACAGCATAAACAAATCTGTCAATAAATATCTGCCTATTTCAAGGTACGTACTTTTATAGTGTTGAATATAAATATGTTTTAACGTGGTAATATTGTTTTATATGCAGTGTGTCTCTTAAATATTAATGTCTGTATTTTTATAATTTTAGCATCAAAAAAATGTTTCTGAAGATGCCCTAAATTACAGGGCGAAACGTCAAATAAATGAAAAATTAAAATTTGGTATTTAATTTGAACCTAAACCCAAGAATTTTCCACTTTTATATACAATAACAGTTCAAGAAAACACAAGATATTATATATATATATATATATATATATATATATATTTATATATATATATATAACGTCAAATAATAAAAACTAGAATTAGAGGGCAACAAAATGTAGACAAATAAATGACAGCACAAAAACAAAAGGCGCATCTAAGTAAACTCACTTACACTATGCAATGTTTGGTATAGCAAATATTTTTTTAGCCGTTTCTTAAAATTATTTATATTGGCTGCATCTCTAATATGATTCCTTAATTTATTAAGCAGTACACATCCTGTAAAATAAATATATTTTTGATACATTGTTGAGCTATGTGCTTCGGGTAACAAAAGAGTTTTCCGTCTAGTGTCATAATCATGTGCATATCTCACTTCTTGAAAAATGGATCTGTTACGATAAACGAAACTACACACTTCATAAATATAGATACCAGCAACTGTCAGAACCCTTGGAAGGCATACCTACAGGATTCTCTGAAACCCAATCCAGCAATCAAACGGCTAGCATGTTTCTGCAAAATGAATAGAGGGGCTCATACCCCAATTTAATATTCCACATTTTCTTCTTGCGTAGTATAATGTTAAAAGAACATCCTGGCTGCAAAGTGAAGACATAAAGTTGAGTGCTTAGCAACCGCTACGTAGCTTACCACACAGTTCCTCAATCTGAGGAGACCATTGAAGGTTTTCGGCCAACATGACTCCTAACAACTTAGTTTGATTGTTGAGATTTAAGCAGTTTTCTGAGTCTTTATCAGTTTAAAATTTAAGGCATTGTTTGTTCTCATCGAAAAGTTTATTATTGTGGTTTTATTTTTATTTAAGTTTAACTTATTTTTTCCGGCCATAACTCGATTCTAGTATATACCTCCTGCGCGGAGGCCCGCAGTGAAATGTAACTGTCCTTGACAATGAGGACATTGGTGTCATCAGCACAGTAGGCCACCGAGATGCTATCTGCGGTACTCTCAATGTACTTGATCAAGTCGTTGGCAAAAACCAAACAGTCCTAGTATAGAGCCCAAAAGCACCCCTGTCTCCACCGTTCTAAAACTGCTTTGAGTCGTTGACTCTCACTGACTGTCTTCGATTTGTTAAGTAGGACTGTAGAAGATCTAAAGGCTTCTCCCTCACTCCATATCTAAAAAGCTTTAAATATATATATATATATATATATATATATATATATATATATATATATATATATATATATATATATATATATATATATACTAAAATCAATAAAAATGCGCTTTCACACACATTTATCAAAAGTTCTTGGCCGGAAAAGATATATGTAAAATAGCAGAAATACATAATTTCTGCAGGTGCAAAACGGCCTACAAGAAGAATTGCTTTCGATTGTGTCACAGGGTACCAAGCCTGCCTGATGAGGGTAAAGGCCCAGAAATCATGATCGCAGGAGGGTACTCTGTGACACAATCGAAAGCAATTCTTCTTGTAGGCCGTTTTGCACCTGCAGAAATTATGTATTTCTGCTATTTTACATATATATTATATATATATATATATATATATATATATATATATATATATATATATATATTGGGTGGTGCAACCAACATGGGGTGGACGATTGTGGGCAAACGGAGATGAATTTGAAAATAAAAAAATTGGGATATGATTGATAGTCAAGAACGCTGTGTTTTAAAATTATACCCATTATACAGGGTGGTCTGAAAAGTTCGTGGTGAACCAAACTTGTGTTTTTTTAAATGGGATACCCGGTATATTATTATTTTAGTTGATTCTCCTATTCGTTGCGATCATTTTGATATAAGGTTAGTTGGGTCTAAAATTTATACCAAGGGAATGGGACGAGGTTAAAGTGGAAAAAAGGGTTATACTCCGGCCATTTTTTGAAAACAATTGAAACAGATATGGAAAAACCAAATATTCTATAAAATGTATTGTATCTAGGACTACAATAATCGCTTGTAAGTCGTTCAAAATTATTTACTGTTATAGAGGGTGGTCAAGTTTTGTAAATTTACCTTGGATTGAATTTTTTTAAATGGAACACCCTATATATTTTGCTTTCATGTTAAAGATAACATTACTAGCTTTCAAAAAATATTATATTTGATACCTTTCTGAGCAATAGTTTTTCAGTAAATTAGCTGTGAAATCAAAATTTCTTCATTTTAACACGAATTACTCTGAATTCACGTTGTTAAAATTGACAATTTAATATTAGGAGGCCATGATATCATCATAAATTGAACAAAAGATTGACAGTCCCGTCAAAACAGCAAAGTGTCAGAATATTGTCATCAGTAAATAAATAAATATTGTTCTTTGATGATGCGATGCCGAAATAAAAACAAGATAGAAGCTTTTGCAAGTTTATCATAAAGATTTCAAGAAACAGGAAATGTTGCTTTAAAAAAAACGTAAAGTAATTAATAAACCAGTTACCAATGAAGATAATGCTTTGACAGTATTAATAACAGATCTTTTTTTACAAAAAAAATAAATTTAATATAAATCAACAAAAACAATGTAATTAAAACTTATAAAAGATGTTCAACTAAACCACCGTTTTGCTGAAGGCACATTTCGAGTCTATCCGTAAATGAAAGTTTCACTTTTCTCAAAGTCAGATCTGAAATGTTGCGAAAACTGCTTATTATTCTCAACTTCATATCTTCCACTGTGGTTAGAACCTCTTTATAAACTTCTTCTTTAACATGTCCCCATAAAAAGAAATCTAGTGGCGTTAAATCGGGTGACCTCGCAGGCCACTTAACTGATCCACCTCCCCCAATCCAATGCTCTCCTTTCCAATTATTGAGAAAATGTCTTACATGGCTATGGTAATGCGGGGGTGCTCCATCATGTTGGAACCATAAGGAATTTCTTAACATTAAAGGTAAGTCTTCGAGCAATACGGGCAACTCATTTCTCAAAAAATTTAAATAGACTTCTCCCGTTAAATGCTCTTCAAAGAAATATGGCCCTATAACATGGGAGCCAATTATACCTCCCCAAACATTAATTGACCATTTATTTTGATGGTCCACCTGACGAATCCAATGTGGATTTTCGGTTGAATAATAGTGCATATCATGTCTGTTAACCAAGCCGTTGCTTTTAAAAGTTGCTTCATCTGGAAACAGCACCCTATCTACAAAACCTGGATTATCCCAAATTGTATTTAAAAACCAAATTGAAAACTCTTGTCGTTAGACGTAATCGCGATCATACAGTTCTTGGTGTAATTCAATGTGGTAGGCATGATATTTATGTTGTTTCAGAATCCGTTTAATACTAGTGCGTTCAATATCAGTAGCTCTCTCAATTTCCCTGGTACTTGTGTGTGGATTTTCTTGCACTGTTAATAACACTGTCAAAGCATTATCTTCATTGGTAACTGGTTTATTAATTACTTTATGTTTCTTAAAAGCAACATTGCCTGTTTCTTGAAACCTCTCTCTTGCAAAAGCTTCAGGTCTTGGTTTTTTTTCGGCATCGGGATATCGTATCGCATAAACCCTGCTTGCTAGTAAAGGGTTTTTTTGACACTTGCCCAACATAAAAGTCATGTTTATCAACTCTGGGGTACTCAAACTCATTGTTACTTAACAATTTCTCGGCTTATCGTCAAAAAACAATGGTAATTGATGCCAATTCTCTGACACTTTGCGGTTTTGACAAGAATGTCAATCTTTCTTTTCATTTATGATTATATAATGGCCTCCTTATATTATAGGTAGTCAATTTAAGCAATGTAAATAATACCGTTTCTGTTAGAATGAGTAAATTTTGGTTTCACGGTTAATTTACTAAAAAACTGTTGGTTAGAAAGATATCAAATAGGGTATTTTCTGAAAGCTGGCGATGTTATCTTTAATATGACAGTAAAATATATGGGGTGTTCCATTTAAAAAAATTCAATCCAAGGTAAATTTGCAAAACTTGACCACCCTGTATAACAGTGAATAATTTTGAACGACTTACAAGCGATTATTGTAATCCTAGATACAATACATTTTATAGAATATTTGGTTTTTCCATACCTGCTTCAATTGTTTTCAAAAAATGGCCGGAGTATAACCCTTTTTTCCAATTTAACCTCGTCCTATTCCCTTGGTATAAATTTTAGACCCAATAAACCTCATATCAAAATGATCGTAACGAATAGGAGAATCAACTAAAATAATAATATACCGGGTGTCCCATTTAAAAAAACACAAGTTTGGTTCACCACGAACTTTTCAGACCACCCTGTATAATGGGTATAATTTTAAAACACAGTGTCCTTGACTATCAATCATATCCCAAAAATGTTTTTTCAAATTCCTCTCCGTTTGCCCACAATCGTCCACCCCATCTTGGTTGCACCACCCTGTATATGTAAATGTATAGATGGCGGCACTTCCGGTTATACCGTAAGGGGACGTCAACTTTCTTTTTTTAAATAGAGCACCCTGTATATTTTCGAATTTTTGGATTCCTCGAAAAATTCTAGGTAAATTTCATGCATAATATCCTATACCTAAGTTCAACAGTTTTTGAGATATTTTGAATTTTATGTAAAAAATGACGTTTGCAGGTCTAGACATAACTATAAATATCTGCTTATCGAAGTCTCTATTACTTATTTGTGGGTGGCTTCTTGTCCAAAAGGGTACACTTTAGTGGCCTGTGCTGATATTTTTATAATAAATAAATATAGGGTGATCAAAAACTGACATTATAAATATACTTTAAAAAATCGTTAAAAGTTACTTTTTTCAAATGGAAACCCCCAATTTTTATAATTTTATCTTACTTAACACTTAAAATAAGAGTGACTTTGTATAAAGTTGTCTATTTCAAAAATTTGTAGTTTTTGAGTTATTGACGATTTAACATTTTTTGTTCTAATAATGCCAGACGGCTTCTAAGTTTTCTTGTTAGTTGGCTATGATAGGGAGGCCTGGCGAGAACAAAACCAATTGGTTATTATAGAAACGTAATATTTATTGTCGTTTGACAATTACCTACTAAAATATTATTTATTTATTACAGTAATTATAATAATTATTAAACGAATAATCATGGCCGGGGCGATTAACTTACACACACGAGGATTATTTGAATTTGTTTATTATCTAAGGGGAATCTAACAGAGTTTTAACAAGAACATGCCAGATATTTGCTGATAGATATCACCGAACAGCGTTGAACAAATGTTGGAAAACTATAAAAAAATTTTCAAGGCAAAAATTAATAATAGGAAGCCCATTGTTGATAATGAAAATGTCCAGATTGCAATTCTGGGATAAGAAACGTGGCAAGACGATCAGGAATCTCGAGGAACTCAGTGCACAGGATTAACAATGGTACAAGATAACCCTAGATTTTTGGACAATATAATTTGGACCGATGAAGCAAAATTTACTAAAAATGGCCTTTTCAATAGACACAATTCCTATTTTTGGAGTGATTCGAATCCTTATGCAGTAAGATCGCGGAACTTTCAAGAATCCTGGCAATTTAATGTATTTTGTGCAGTAAGGAACGATGGAAAAATAAAACTGGATTTTTACGAAGAAAATTTGAATGGTAAGTTATACATGGCCTAAACACAAGGACTTTATTAATGAAAAATAATCCATTTAGGTAATATTACAATAATTTTTTTTATCAATTTAGAGTCAATCCAAAATTAGATAAATCATTTAGTAAATATTATTACATAAATAAATTAAATTAAATTATTTATACAGGTCACACTACACTATTTCATACAAATACTGGTCCACATACCGTAACACATCATATCTAAAAATATATATCGTCCCAAGTTTTAAAGGAAAACTATCTTTAGTTAGACAACTTTATACAAAGTCACCCTTATTTTAAGTGTTAAATAAGATAAAATTATAAAAATTGGGGATTTCCATTTGAAAAAAGTAACTTTTAACGATTTTTTAAATTATATTTATAATGTCAGTTTTTGATCACCCTATATTTATTTATTATAGAAATATCAGCACAGGCCACTAAAGTGTACCCTTTTTGACAAGGAAGCCACCCGCAAATAAATAATAGAGACTTCGATAAGCAGATATTTATAGTTATGTCTAGACCTGCAAACGTCATTTTTTACATAAAATTCAAAATATCTCAAAAACAGTTGAACTTAGGTATAGGCTATTATATATATATATATATATATATATATATATATATATATATATATATATATATATATAGATATATCTACATTGGTTTGACAGGTTGATAGGTATGAGTAAAAAATAAATCTTGCAATTCTTTTACACTTTTTAACTTGCGGAGGATCTAGCAATGATCATTTTTTTCAAGTGATCGAAGAACTACAATTAAAGAAATATTAACCCCTTTCCTTATTTTAATAAGGTCCTTCCTGAACTATTTTGAGGAATTTTACTTTTAATCCAAAAATTCGATTATATACAGGGTGTTCTATTTAAAATAAGAAAAAAGTTGACGTCTACTTCCGGTATGCTCCATCGACTTTAGTTAGCTGCCAAAATTTCACATTTTTCTGAAGCCTACTTTCTGAGAAATCGATCACCGCAGTTCGTCATGGGACACCCTGTATATATATATATACATATATATATATATCAGATTTGTCGGTTATTGTCTTCGATACTGTTGGTAGAACAGAGCTGAGATTGTTTGTTTGTTTCTGATGCTGAGTTTATGCTCTTCTACTCTTGCTGATATTCGTCTGATAGTTTGCCCACGTATAATTTTTCACAGTCCTGGTATGGAATGCTGTATACTTGTATACTCCGTGGATTGCCAATTTGGATTGGTCTTTTGGATTTCTGGATTGTGGCTTGTGTATTATTTGTATGTTGTGTTTTCTAAGAATTCTTCTGATCCAGTCCGTTGTGCCTTCATATGTTAAGACTACTTGTTATCTTCTTGAGTAGATGTCCTACACTCTATGGTTTACCAAATATTCACAAACCAGAGACGCCTATGTTACAGTATTTTATATATACTGCTCGACTCAATTCGATCAACTTTACAAAAATAATGTACAGAGCAATATATTTATTATATAATAGTAAGCAGTTAGGGACATAAATGCTAAAGGTCAGGAAACCTAAAAAACGTGAGAATTGCCCTTGTAATAGTTAGAAAACAATCAAACATTAGACAATTAGAGAAAAATGATAGCAAAGTAAAACCTAGAGACAAGACATTACATAAAAACAAATTTCAATATCTGCAAATACAAACATTTCATCTTCAACGTTGTTTTATGGACTTGAAGTTAATCTTTAAAAAAACCAATTGAAAAATATAGGGATTCGCCAGAATATTCGATTACTTCCAGTTTTTTGACGCAGTTTTTATAGATTTAGCCACATTGGCCTGAATATTTAACAATGGAACGACTAGTGTCATTTCAAATTTAGCTATAGAATATTTTCAGTACAATTTTATGTAACGAACTTAATTCTTACTAATATTTTGATTAAGGTAGTAGTCCCACCAGCTCTGTCCTTTCCCATCGGCATCCCAGGCACCTTCGTGTTGATATGCGGATGTGGCTACACCTATATGAAACCACTCTGGGAACTCCTTGGTTGCATCTTGTAATTCTTCAGTAGCCAAGGCTCTAAAAGTTAAAAATTTTTATAAGGAAATTAAATGGACTTCAAAAAAATGCGCTAAAAGGTGAAAAATATTAATTTATTCTACCTTGAAAATGTTACTCCGTGAAGTCGAGGCCAAACTGATAAAGACCTTATATGCGTAGTATTATAGACATCAAAATACAGAATTAACTGAATACATGATTATATTTTTTAAAATTAAGGCAGCCTCAGAAAAACCCATCCAAAAGAAAATCCAGCTGTGCTGCTTTAAGTAAAGATGAGTATAATAAGATCCTAGAACATTTTAATGAAAACACACCTGATGGTTTGCAACGAAAACATGAGAAACATGTCGCATCATTCGAATTAGCTTGGAGAGGCTCGGGGGGCAACGGCCCAAATTAAATGTTTTGTGAAAGAAACTGACAATCAAAGCAACTTCACGGGCAGGATTGAGTATAATCCAATTTTTTCTAACACTTCACAAGGAGGGTCAAAGAAACTATCAGAGAGTAAGTCAGTTGCGGCTATTCAGGTGAAGTAGGTGAAGTGCTACTTCAGGAAAAATAAACAAGCAAACATATAACAATATTTATTATATATCTCTTAAAAGTTAAGTTTTTACATTCATTTATTCTCCTAATTGGTAAAAAATAAACTGTACATCTTGAATAAATATTTTTCTTGACCGTTGGCGGCATGTCTTTTTAAAACTTTCAATCGAACTTTATTAAAACAACTATAACAGTGGCGCAAAACGCTTTGACTTTGCTGGAGGTGCTATGTTTAGTTTACGATTTTCCTACTATGTTGCCATAACAACGCGTAAGTAATGACGTCGAGCCCAGCGCCATAGAACGCTCTCGGTGAATTGCAGGCGCAGTACACTACACCCACGTGTCGTTCAGTTTGCGGTGGTTGTTTACTTTTATTTTCGCTGATTTCGCTGCAACCGGTGAGTTCCTTTGCAGTTTGCTTGACAGTTTTGTGTTATATTTATTTGGTGTTGTTACAACTTCAAATTCGAAGTTAGTAAATGTGATTGTTCAAGACTGGGATAAATTAAAAGACGTCTTTGAATTTGAACGCGGCCCAGTGAGCATTTTTCTGTTGTTTGATTTGTAATAGTACAGTCGCTGTCCCAAAATGATATAATATAAAACGTAGCTATGATATTCATAAAACTATGTTTGACAAGTATACAAGCATGGTCAGAAACGAAAAGTTAAATAAGTTAAAATCACGGTTGAAAGATCAGCAGCTTATGTTTACACGTCCAAAGGAAGAAAATGAATCTGTCCTTCAAGCGAGCTACGTACTATCGGAGGTGATCGCGAAACACTCAAAACCATTTGTTGAACGTGAATTTATAAAAGAGTGCCTTGTTAAGTCCGCGGAAATTGTAAGTCCCGGGAGCGTGAAGGCATTTCAAAATATATCCTTGTCTCGGAATACTGTCGCTGAAAGAGTTACTGAGTTGGCTGCCAATATAAGTGAACAGATAAGTCAAAAAAGATGTCCAAAGATATAAAAAAAGCAACAAAATAAATATAAAAAATATATTAGAGTTATTAAAATGTGGCTCTATATTAACTTAAATTAAACTATAAGTATAAATTAATTCAGAATAAGTTACAATTATGCACTATAATCTTGTCGACAAACTAAAATAAACACTCAGCACAATTATAAGAAGACTAATCACATATATATTTATATACCTATACATAGAGTAACTTATTCAAAACTGTCTTCAAAATACTCAGAAAAATCATAATAGACATTATTTACCAGTCTATTTTTTAATTCCCTGTGAAAATTGTAGGTAGAGACCTAATGCGAACTGGTAGATGATTAAATATTTTCCTACTTTCATAAATCAGAGATTTCTTGAGTGCAGAAGTTGAAATTGGAAGCTCACTTGTTTGTCTTGTAAGGTAAGCTGGGTTGAGGTTCAATAATGCATTTTTGTTCTTGAACACCAGGCTAACTATCTCCATAATAAACAGAGATGTTAGTGTCAATATACATTCGTTGTTGTACGCAGCAAGGTCTACAAGAATCTCTCGGTTTTGCCTTACACAAATATCTGATTGCACGTTTTTGTACAATGAAAGTAGTTTCAGACAGACCCTGGTTGCTTAAACAGCAAAATGCACTTCCATAACGCAACCTGAATTCCACCAAAACAAAACAGACTTCTCTGCCAACCGAAGCATCTAACTCCCCCACTATTGCATAACAATAGGAAGCTCATTTCTTGCTCAAGAATGCAACATGACCCTCAAACCTCAAGCCACAGTCCAGCAAAAGCCTTAACTTCATTATTGTTTGGGAGACAGCCCATGACATAAGTCTTATCAGTGTGTTGTTATATCCTGACTAAATCACCAGAAATTAGACGATTCAGGTCCTGAGTTGTTTCTGAGTGCTATAAAACTGTGGTTTCATGAGCAAAAAGAGTAAACATTTCCCCATAGAGGGCTTTATTAAAACTATATATAACTCAGTAGTGCATGCTCTTCTCGAGTTGAGAAATTTAGTCTCTGAAAATAAAATGTACCTAAGAACCTACAAATTAGTAAAAAATACCCTATAGCTGTTTTCCATTAGCCATTATCCTAATCACTTCCCTCACTAGAAATTTCACCGTACGCCACTGAGTTGAACTATAACGAAAATACGAGCTGGTTCTCAAAATGCAACATTTTCAATTTTACCCTGTATCTTAGAAACAAAGTGGGCTATGTTAATTTTAATTACGGCATCATCATCGATATCTGAACACCCTGCACCTTAACAAAAGAATTTAAAACGCTGGATTTGTGAAAGCGAAACGAATACCTGAGGAATCAGATAATCGAATTGAACACAAATTACCAAAATAAACTAACAAAAACAGTCTTAAATTTACTTACTGGCACGATATGTACAGCAATATTGCCAATGTTTTCCACCACATCTTAAAAAGTATGTGCAACTTTTATCAAAACTGTTGTATAACAGATTATTAAAATTAAGTTCGATTTTGAAGTAGCCAATTTTTAGGTATTAGGAGATAATATAAAGTGTTTTTTTCTATATGTAATATGACATAATCTAAAGTAGCTCCTTGTAATAATGTATTTGTTATTTATAAGTACTCTATATTTTCATATTTCGTTGATGAAGTGAGAAATAAATATTTTTATCTCGTTCCATTTTTTGTATTTGCTATACAGGGTTTTATTATTATTTCTCGACCTTGTTGTCTTACAGTACTCCTGTGGTTTGACTGAACATTTCTTGACGAGGAATGAAGTGGTTTTACTTAAACTGAATGGTTACATGGTATGTTCATCATTTAGCCGCAGTAAACTAGCAGGGGGAGGGTCTATAATCTTATGTCATGAATCTATAAACTTTAAAGCTATACTAAAAGTGACAGACCAGTCACTCGAGGGTATATGTGAGATTGCCGCTGCAGAGTTTCCAGATGAAAACATTATTACTGTGACTGTCTATAGAAGGCCAAAGGGTGACTTTGAACATTTTATGTATACAGTCAAAATCAGTGTTATCGTGCGGGTCATACGATTTATCAATGACAAACTTTTTAAGTTTGTTTTTCTTTTATTACGTGTAATGGTATCCTCCGCATAAAATCCGGAAGTTGAATTAGACCTATGATATTTTCATATGAAAAAAGAGGATAAACGTATAAATAGCAGCAGTTGCAAAACTCTTTGAGCGATATCACTTCAAAGTCAGATTGACAAGTTAGTTACAAAATGAGTAATAGAAAACAATTTTCAAGTTTTTTGCATCCACAAGCGAAAAAAATGGTATTAAATCTAATAAAATATTACCAGGAGACAGTGGCAAAACCTCTGGGAATCGATATAAGGACTGTGCAGAAAATTGTGCATGAAAAAAGCAAAATTTACTATCGAAAAAGATTAAGAAATGTACACGAAGAAAGCCAAAGACAGAAGACTTAAGTGACAATGTAAACATGGATGTTCGTAATACAATTTACGATTTATACACATCAAAAACTAATATAACCTTTCAAGTTTTAAAAGAAGCTTTAAAAAATCGAGGCATATTGGAAATTGGACTAAAATCGTTGTCAGAATTAATAAAAATGTTGGGTTTTCGATATAAAAAGGACTGTAATCGAAGATTTTTATGCGAGTTGCCACATATAGCAAGTCAGCGTATCCAGTTTTTAAAGAAATACCCCGAAAATGTTAATTCAAAATTTAGAAAAGTGGTATTTTTAGACGAAACTTGGATATTTTCTAATGGAAGTGGTTCGAAATCTTTGCAGGATGAATCTGTAAAAAGAGTCAAGAGAATAAAGGGATATGTGACGGGAAAACGGTTCATCATTTTGCATGCAGGTTCTTCAACAGGATTTCTCCCAGGTGCAAGTTTACTGTTTTCTTCAACATCCAAAAGTATGGACTACCATGATAATATGAACTGTGAACTGTTTGAAAAGTGGTTAAAAGAACAACTGATTCGAAATTTAGAGGCTCCATCTTTAATCATTCTGGACAATGCATCTTATCATTCAAGAATCTTAAATAAACAATCTTCTTCATCCTGGAAGAAAAGTGATATTTATGGCTGGCTAATAAAACAAAAACAAAATCTTTTACCCAATATGCTGAAACTAGAACTTCTTTTAAAGGCAAAATCTATTAAAAAACCAACAATATATGCCTTAGATGAAATATTACGGGAAAATGGACATGAGGCTTTATGACTGCCGCCATACCATTGCCAGTTTAACGCAATAAAATTAATATGGGCTGTGGCAAAATCATGTTACGAAAAACACGTGAACGATGGTCTTACATCAGATGAAGTGCAAATTGTTTGGCAAGATTCATTAAATTATATTAGGCCGGAGTACTGGAAGAAATCTGTGGAACATACTGAGAAATTAATATGGGGTTGGTGGAATCGAGAACGAGTTCTAGATGTCGAAATAGCACCAATGATCATTGCGCCATTTGAGGACGACTCAGAAGATGAGGACTTTTTAAGTGATGATGATATTTATTAGTCTATAATATTAAAAAGTTTCTGAAGGATTATATTAGTCTTTGACGTGTATAAATCATAAATTGCATTATGAATATCCATTTTTGCATTGTAACTTAAGTCTTTTGGCTTTGGATTTTTTCGTGAACATTTCTTAATCTTCTTCGGAAGTAAATTATGTTTTTTTTTCATGCACAAGTTTCTGTACAAATTTAAAAAATTTTTATTAGATTTGACACAATTTTTTTGTTTACTTTTCTAGTACATTTGTAATTCTGTAGGCAATAAATAAATAATTATAGAATACTTGTTCCAATTTTAAAGCCTGTTTAAAATAAGTAAATTTTTTTATTAATTATAAGAAAAAATTTGATATATAAAAATCGGTAAAATCGCTTTACCAGAAACTCATGGCTAACGAAAAATACAGGCTATATATATATATATGAAATTTGAAGAAATCGGATAAGTAGTTTTTTAGCTATGCCGCGAACAGACAGATGGAGTTAAGAAAACATGTTTTTCGGCATTTAGGGACCCTTAAACGTAAAGATCTGAAAAAATCTCACGAGGGAAGTAATAACTAATTATCTTGTGTTTTTAACAAAAGTGTATATTTTTGCTAAATAATTTTTTTTTATTATCATGATACAAAAAAAACAAGTTGTCTTTGCACAGGGGTGGCCCGCATTTAAATAAATGACACTGTATAACTGTTAGATTTTTAGGTCAAGCGGGGCTCATAATTTTTGGTGATTAATAAAAAAATCTCACTTTCATTAAGTGGCTGTATAAACAGAACATATCCTGATGGTTCCACTGATTCGAACCGCCTTCCGACTTTATTAAGGCGCTTGCCGTTTTGTATATTTTTGTTTTTGCCCACCAAAAAATTTTAACCAAATACATATTTAGCGAATTTTCTTATTTAGTCCCTCGGCATTTAATATATAAAATAATATTAAGTGGCTATTTTAATAATATTGCGTAATATAACAAAAAAAAACTATATTCTTTCTCCCTGTATATTTGTAAACTGCCCATCGAGATTTAATAATGCGATAAAAGAATCACACAACATTTTGGTATTCACTGTGTTTTCTGATTTGATTCATAATGTTCGTGACCTTTGGACACGCACAATAAGGCCGCATTCGACTATATCTTAAATAATGTATTTTGTTTATTAAGTAGATCTAAATGCAATATAGTGGTGAACGGTGACTTCAACCTTCCTCTTTGAATCTACTGATTCTTTTTTTGTCACATTTGAAGACTTATATACTTCCTACAATTTTATTCATACTATCCTGGAGACAACCAGATTAAAAAACTGCATTGATAATATCTTGATTAATTTTGATTCTTGTAGGGAGTATAGGTCATATACCGTGGAGCCTTGCCTATCTGACCATAAGGCTGTAACGATTGACATAAAGCCTATATGCAGGCCTAAAAAATACTGTACCATTAACTATAGGTCAATAACTGAAATTCGTTACAATATAAAACAAAAGTTACACTTTTATAATTTTTTGGACAATACTGACTAGAATTTTGTTAAAAACCGGGATGTTTGTGTTGAGAGGCGTGCTGAGAATTTTTTGTCAAAAATAACTGATGACATAAATACATTTTTTTCCTCTTAAAACTAGGATAGTCTCAGATGGTCTTCAGCATAGCAATCTCGGTCCAGATAGAATAAAATGATTCAATAATTAATTGAAACTTATGCGAAATAACCTTCAAATGCTATATGATTACCGCAACATGTATTTTTCCCATGAACTAAATGGTTATATTAGATGGTATAAAAATAAATATAGGAATGCTATTAATTTAGCTCGTAGACAAAAACGTAGTGAATATATACAAAGATCTGACAATGCCTACAGGGCCTACTGGGAAGTTATAAATAGTCACCCTAAATTCAATAAATCAAAAAATGAAATAAAAATTGAGGAAAATGAAATCAATACATATTTTGTAAATGTACATTCTAGGGTTTTAGAGAGATTGCCAACAATAGCTTATAACTTTGAGGATTTCTTGGACTTTTCTTGTCAGTTTTCAATATTTTCTTTCAGACAAGTAACATATAATGAAATGAGGAAAATTATTGATAAAATAAAAAATAAAACATCAAAAGATGATTATGATTTCAGTGTATAGCTGTTAAAAATATTTAGAAACGTTTTGCTTGTCCAAAGAACAAACTTGATCAATGAATGTCTAACTGCCAAAGTGTTTCCTTCAGTTTTTAAAATTGCAAAAGAGGATTTGAGTAATTAAAGGCTCATTTCTATTTTACCTATTTTTTTTTTAATTTTTGAAACTGCTTTAAAAAATCAAATTGTCACTCATTTTGAAAGAAATAATCTTTTTTATAAAAGTCAATATGGTTTTCGTTCAAATCTATCTACAGCTGACGCAGTAAACAGTTTTATTGACTATGTAATTAATGCTTATGAACAGGGAGAGTTCATGAGTGGCCTCTTCTGTGACTTGACAAAAGCATTCGACTGTGTTCCCTTCACTACTCTGATTAAGAAATTACAATACTACAATTTTAATGATCAAAGCGCTCAGATTTTGCAGAGTGCACAATATGTTGAAATTCATAACAAAAAATCAAGCTTAGAAAAAGTGGTCTATGGGGTGCCCCAGGGCTTGGTACTAGGGCCGGTACTCTCTCTCATTACTTCTCTATTCTTACTCTCGCCTTAAAAAAGCAATCTAAATACACTCAACAAGATGGTATACATAATTATAACACTAGAGGGAGCAGTGCCCTGAGAATTGACTTCCTTAGACTAGGAGCGAGTCGTTTCAGCCTAAATTATTATGGTCCTATATTTCTTAATCACTTACCACCTTTTTTGTTAAGATTGAGCCTAAATGCATTTAAAAATACAGTTAAAGAAATTCTTATAAAAAAAGCCTTCTATTCCATTGAAGTTTGCGGGGATTGTTTTATTTGTGTGGATGTCAAAGTCCCAGTAGAGCTTGTAGTCTTCGTTTTCAAGTATGGATGTTGGCGTATAATAGTAGTAAGGGTCTGTGTTCTCCGTTAGTTTGTATGTTGTGGCTGATGCTTGATGAACGACCTGCTGCTGAGTTGTGTCTCGCGGTGTATTCAGTTCCGGCCATTATTCTACATCGACTCGTTTTATGATCGATCGTTTTTCTCTGCTGGTGACATCTCCTGCACCTGTTGTCTTCAATGGTTGTGTTCTTGATGATGTTCTTTTGGTAGCTATGACTTGGTCCTGGATGGCAAGCAGGAAGCTCTCTGATTCGGGGAACAACCCCCTTCTATGAGAGCTTTTTATGTATATGGTCTTGCTTTATGTGGTATCTGTGTCTTCCGTGTGTCCTATTGCCTTGTGGAGGTTAGTTTGTTTGTTGTAGAAGAATTTTCTGAGTTAGTGAATTTGTGTTTTATTTAAGGATTGTATATCTATAATTCCCCTCCCTCCTTCTTTTCTCTCGCTGGTAAGTCTTTCCTTGCATGCGTTGGGATGTAACTTCCTGTGTTTAGTGAATTTAGTGCGTATGAGAATGTGAATGTTTTCTATGTCTGTGTGTGACCATTTAATGATACCAAACGAATACATAAGAATAGGTATGACGAAGGTGTTAATAGCTTTCGTTAGATTTCTGGATTTCAGTTTTGTTTTTAGTAGTTTTGTGAGTCTGGTTTTAAATTTCGTCTTGAGCTCTGATTTGATATGAGTGTGGTTAATTTTGATTTTGATGAAAGCCTAGGTATCTGTACGTTTCTTCTTTGAGCATATTAACTATGATTTTATTGTTGATTGTTTCCGTCATAGGGTGGTCACTGTCCCTTGTTGATATGAAGTAGCTTGCATTTACTTATACCAAATTCCACGTTGATGTCCAGGGTAAACGTTTCTGTGATTTTAAGGAGTTCCTTTAGCTGTACACTTGTGCTAGAGTGTAATTTTACGTCATCCATGTACAAGAGGTGGTTTATATTGTGTAGGTTATTTTTTTGGTATTTAATTTGGAATACGAAATTTGTGTTATTCAGTGTGTTTGAGAGTGGATTGAGACAGAGGCAGAACTACAATGCGCTGAATGAATCTCCCTGGAATATACCTCGTCTGATGTAGATCACTTCTGTTTTGATGTATTCTTTCTGTGTTCTCAGGTTGATTTTGGTTTTCCACGTACCTACTCATGATTTGCGTAAGAAATTGCCTGAGGTTTTGTTTGACTTTGTTTAATTCTAGAACTCTGGTTACCCAACTGTGGGGTATCAAATCAAAGGCTTTTTTATAATCTATGTTACCAGTTATTATTATTAGTAACGTATGTCCCGTAAGTTTTGGCACAAAATTGAGGGGGCTTGAAAATAGGTTGTAAAGATAATATATCGAGATGGCTTTGGAAACAAAAAAATGTTTATTTGCTTGACATTAGTTTGACAAGTCATTTTTTAAAGTCAGTTGCATTAAAATGTCTTATAAATTAGAAATACGAAAAAGTATTTATAATTTGGTTGGGCAAATTCCTAAGGCTGAAATAGTTGGCATTTTTCAAAACCAAAATATTTTACGCAGAAGTATTTACCGTACTATAGCCGAATGTGAAGAAGGAATTCCCTGTTTAAATCTTCCAAAAAGTGGAAGACCAAGAAGTTTCACGCGAGAAAGGATTTAAGAAGAGCAAAAGACAGAATCGGAGTTTCTACAAGAAAATTAGCGCGTCAATTCCGATCTTCAAAGAGTACAGTATGGCGGGAATTGACAAGAAATGGTCAAAAATATCGAAAAAGACGAAAGTGTCCTAAATATACCGAAAATCAATTAGCACGATACCAAGATGCTGTCGAAATCTTAGGCGGATACATTTTTCAAATGAGAAAGTCATTATTTTGGACGATGAAAAATACTTTACCCTTGCCAACTCGGAAATCAAAGGAAACGATGGTTTTTATACGGACAATATAGAAGAGTGCCCAAACAATGTTAAATATAAGGAAAAAGCTAAATTTGCTGATAAAGTTTTGGTGTGGTGTGCGATTTCGATTAGAGGGATATCCAGACCTTATGTGGGTCGAGTTAGGGGGGAAGCTTTGGATGCGGAAAGGTATATTGACAACTGTCTTAATAAATTAGTTCATTTTGTACACCAACATCACGTGGGAGATGATATAATGTTTTGGCCCGACTTAGCAAGCTGTCATTATGCAAGAGCAACTCAAAATTACCTTCGTCAAAATAACATACCTTTCGTACCAAGACAAGATAACCCCCCTAATTTACCTCAGGCCCGCCCGATTGAAGATTTTTGGGCATTGTTATCCCGCAAAGTGTATGATGGAGGGTGGCAAGCCGAAAATGAGGAACAATTACGGCGTAGAATTTTTAGAAAGGTAGGCGAAATTGATGTTGAAGTTGTCCAGAACCTAATGCGAGATGTTCGCAGAAAATTGCGTCTAATTGAGCAGCACGGCCCCTTCAATTTAATTTAAATTATTAATTTTGTTAGTTACTAAGCCGTTAATTATAGTAAATAATAAAAGTTTAACCAAAGCTACATATTAAAAGAATATTTTGTTTTAAATTTTGTGCCAAAACTTACGGGACATACGTTATTATGGGTCTTGTAAACAATTAAACCCACGGAATTTGATAATTTTTTAATATAAAATAGAAAGTTTACCTTCATTTAATTGTTTTAAGAAAATAAAAGAAATGGATGAACCACTTTTTCTATTAAAAAAACCGAAAAGAAATTCGATATTTTCACTGTGTTCCAACGCGTTATATTCCTTAATATGACAATTTGAAGAAAGGCTATCTTGCATTGTTGCCAAACTTACATTATTGTATTGTATTACATTTTTCATGTTTGTCTCCCGTTAGTAACGCATGTGGATCCCTGTGCCGATCCCAAATATTAGACTTTCGCCAGTGATGCACTTCGCTGTCGTTGGTCTTTTATATTAGGGCTTTAATGATGATGCCTACGGCGCCTAACCTGGTGCTAACCCGGTACCAATCTACCTAGTGCGGTCAACACTAATCAATAGGCGGGTGCATCACTGGCGGAAGCCTAACATTCGACATCGGCCCTCTGGGCCGATGCCGAATGTTAGACTTTCGCCAGTGATGCTCTGCGCTGTTGTTCGTCTTTTAGGGCTTCAACGATAACGCCTACGGCGCCTAACCTGGTGCTAACCCGGTACCAATCCATCTAGTGCCTTCGCGCTCCTGATAGTACCGATCCACAACCCACAAATGCATTTTGTTTTTCCTATATAATTTATAAAGATCATATATAAAATAATCTTGGCAACGTAGCATCCCCAGCACACTGGATTTCCGTCCAACAGACGACACTGCCGCTCTCTTTTTATTTAGCAGCTGTAATTATGTTTAAAAACGTTTAATAATGTCTAATATAATAATAACTTCTAATTTTTAGTTAGAAATAATCATTTTTGTGTTATAAAGCATTATAATATAATCAGTCTTTTACGTAGTTCATAAATTAAGTTTGTGAAAAATATGTTTTTAGCGATACGCCAAAAACAAGTTCAGTGCAACCTTCCGAAACCTTAGTTTTTTTTGGATATAATTTGAAAAAGTGCCTCATCCATAAATTTTTGTGTATAGGAATTATTAAAAAAAGGTAATCTTTCAAATGTATATTTTAAATTTGTTAAATTCCATGGGTAAAATTCTTTACAAGAGCCCGTTATTATTATTACTGCAGGTTGTATTTTTTTTGCTCATTCTAGGCTAGGTCTAAAAGTTTATATATACATGTGTTCGAAAGGCCTTCTAAATATACAGTGTGGTCATTTAACTGTGCAACTTATAAGATTTTTTTTTATTAACTACACAATCAAAATAAGAATTTTGCCAAATTTGGCGCATCCTCGATAAACATGTAAAGTGTACTTAGAATGGTTGCAAGTCAAACAACATACAGGGTAGGTCAAAAAATATTAAAATCATTCAAGAGTAAAATACCCCTATTTCTAAAGATTCAGCAAAATGTTATTAAGAAAAGTTGTTTAGCATCAAAAGATATGCCTGGATACCAAAACATAGCCTCTTTGGAAAAAATCAAAAATTTTGTCGATTTTTTTGATAATTATCATAAACACTTTCATAGTTTAATCACAATCAGATCAGATTCACATAACTCCGTTCAAATTTAAGTATACTTGTGAAATTAACTTGGATTTTTAATTTTTTAGGGAATCACAAACTTCAGGTTTGTTGCAACAATATTAAATAAAACTTGGAAATTTCGCCAATATTGTTTTTAGCAAGATGAAACATTTGTGAAAAAAATATGCTCATTAAAAAACTTTCTTTTGAAGTGCAAAATTATAAAGTTGTTATTAAATAACTATACACATTAATTGACAAACCTGAAATTCTTTACTAAGATAATCGCGGATACCCATGGAAAAAACAAATGAAGGTTAGAAGTAAAAATTATGACAGTTCGGTGGCGCTAATATGTCATTCCAGAAGAACAATTATATTATTACATTATAACTTTATTTCATTTAAAATGCCTCCTCCAAGATAATTAACGCTAGTCGAGAAGACAGAATTAGTTTTGATATGTGGGTATAGATATTTTCAATGAACGACATCCAGACAAACAAGTTCACTACTCAACTGTAAGTAGAATTTTAATAAACTTCAAACAGTCAGGGTTTTTAGACCATAAAATGAACGTGCTAAAACTGCTTGTTCTGAAGAAAATCAATTAGCGGTACTTCATTCAGTTGTTGAAAACCCTAGAAGATCCACCCAGGAAATTTCTGCTTAGACGGGTATTAAAAAAAGCTCTGTTAAGAGCATTCCTAAGAAAAACAAGTTTCATGCTTATAGGCCAATGTTTCTTTGCACGTTTCAAGAACGAGACTATGACATCCGCTATGATTTCTGCATATGTATTCAAGGACAAATAGAAGATCAGCGTGATTTTCATACACACATTCCCTTTGGGGGTGAATCCACGTTCACAACCAATGACAACTATCTCTTCTCAAAATTGTAGGTGGTGGTCGGACGCAAATCCAAATGTTGTTATTGACAATAGAAACCAGTATTACCCAAAAACAAACGTGTAGTGCGGTATTTCAACGAAAAATTATTGGGCCCGTTTTTTTTTTCGCCGAAACCTAACTGATCATACCTACTTACAGTTTCTGGAAAACGAAATATCGGATTTTTTGGACAATATAAGTTTACAAGAATGGTATAAATTATGGTTAGTACATGATGGATGTCCCGCTCATTCTACTAGAAATGTTTCTGAATGGTTAAAAGGGAAATTTGTTATTAAATGGTTAGGACGAAACAGCGATTCACGGTGGCTTCCTCGTTCCCCAGATCTTACCCCATTAGATTTTTTTATGGGGATACTTAAAGCAAAAAGTTTATAAGGATCGACCATTTAATAATGTTAAGGAACTTGAAAATTCGATTCGTTTCCATTGCCGTAATATTTCAGCAAATATCTTGCGATCTACTTTCAGTGAATTTTATGACCGGACAATTAGATGCATTGAACGAGTAGGTGGGTACACAGAAACGCTTAGATAATTTTCATTTTTTTGTACAGGGTGATCAGTTAAGGGTAGCGAGCGGCCATATCTCATAAGATATTGGTCGTATAGATTTGAGAAAAAAAAATCATAATAAAAGTCGCCAAGAGAAATTGCTGAAAATTATTTTCGAGTTTGTCAAACGTCTGCTAGAGGGCGTAACAACCAACACCAAGTAGAAAAATGGGGTTTTTATAGAATTTTGCCTAATGAAAATATATCGATGATATCATTTTCATATTTAGTGACCATTTCCCTACACTTTTTGTCTGAAATGTTTTGTTCTATATATCAAAATAAAGCGGTGGGGGAAGTTCAATTGTTTTTTCAAACAAACCAAGATGTTTCCCATTTCTTTTGACCGATTTTAGCAAACTGAGGCTCATATGAAAGAGCATAATTTGCACTACAAAACGCTTATTTGGTTTTGAATTTTTGACTTTTGCTGGCGTTGCTAGATGGCGTTAACTGAATTAGTAGCATATTTTTTAGTTTTTTTTGAAAAAAAAAACAAATGTAATGGTATATTCATTTTTACATATTTTAAAAGGGGATAAATTTCTCTATAATTTAATGAAAATAATTTATCATCTACCTTTTTTTGAACCGTTGATATTGACCAAAATATTATTTTATTTTATTAAAAAATGGCACGCCGCTGCTTTTTGTCAAAATAAAAATCATTTTCGTAATAACTTATTAGTTGCTAATAAAAAGAACCTCTTGACTTTTTTTCGTTAGACGAACGGTTTTGGATTGAAAAAATAAGATGTTTAACAATGATAACTATAAGGTTCAAAATTATTTTTAAATATTACATCTCACAATAATAAAATTATTACCTATTATTTTTATCATTAATAATCATTTAATTAGCGAGAGAATGCTTTAGTTCATAATTTATTATTAATAATTATTATTATTTCATAAATTAAAAATCAAACTTAACTAACATCGCATTTAAGCGAAGCAGGCCATGATCTACGTTAAGAAACAAAACACCAAATTGTCAATCACGTTGATATTCATTTTGATAGTTCCTGCTATTGACATCTAATTTAATGTTATGTAAAAAGTATTTTTACAACAAATCATGCCTTTTACGAATGAAGAAGCCTTTGATATGTTGAGAATTTATTTTCAATGTCTTGAAAATGCGGCGATTGCTTCTAGGCAGTATGCACTGCATTATCCCCTCCGAAGACACCATTCGAGAATGGTTTTTCATCGTTTAGCCTTACGTTTAAGGCAACATGGCCAAGTGCAACCAACTCCAACTTTGAGAAGAAATCCTAGAGTAAGAAGAGATGATAACATTATAAATGTGATGGCTTATATTCATGCAGACCCCCATTTAAGCACAAGAGAGATCTCCAGAGATTTAGGAATATCCTATGGCTCAGTGCAAAAAATATTAATGGATTTTAAAATGCATCCATATCATATCGTGATTCATCAAGCCCTAAATGACACTGACTGAACGTAGGCTCGATTACTGCTACTGGCTTAGAGACTTCATTACGGAAAACCATCATATTTTGTCACAAATATTGTGGACAGACGAAGCATCGTTTTGCAGTAATGGCAGGGTAAATCTTCATAACGTGCATTACTGGTCGGACACTAATCCACACTGGTTACGTGAAGATTATCAGCAGGGTCGATGGAGCGTCAACGTCTGGTGCGGTGTTATTAATGGTGCTATTATCGGTCCGCACATCTTTAATGGCAATCTAACCGGTGACATGTATTTGAACTTTTTATTTAACGATTTACCAGGACTCTTAGAAAATGTGCCTTCACAAGTAAGAAGAAACATGTGGTTTCAACAAGACGGATGCCTGGCACATTATTCACGAAATGTGCAAGATTTTTTGAACAGGCATTTTCCTAACCGTTGGATTGGTAGAGGCAGTCTATTTTTCTGGCCACCACGGTCCCCCGATTTAACCTGCCTTGATTTTTATCTGTGGGGCCGAATAAAGGATTTGGTGTAAAAAAATCGACCAACTACTCGAGAAGACATGATAGTCCGAATTCAAAACGCCATAAATATTATACCAAGAGCGGAAATTGAGACAGATGTCAACTCCACCCAGAAGAGATTGGACCAGTGCATTCAAAATAATGGACAATATTTTGAACATTTACGACAAAACTATTAATTTATTTTTAACGTTTATTTTTAAAGTTCCATGTTCTTGTTTTTAGTGTTATTGCTCCTGCTGTTGTTGGACAGTTTTATTAAGATTTTTCATTGTTAAACATCTTATTTTTTCAGTCCAAAACCGTTCGTCTAACGAAAAAAAGTCAAGAGGTTCTATTTATTAGCAACTAGTAAGTGATTACGAAAATGATTTTTATTTTGACAAAAAGCAGTGGCGTGCCATTTTTTAATAAAATAAAGTAATATTTTGGTCAATATCAACGGTTCAAAAAAAAGTAGATAATAAATTATTTTCATTAAATTATAGAGAAATTTATCCCCTTTTAAAATATGTAAAAATGAATATACCATTACATTTGTTTTTTTTTTTGAAAAAAACTAAAAAATATGCTACTAATTCAGTTAACGCCATCTAGCGACGCCCGCAAAAGTCAAAAATTCAAAACCAAATAAGCGGTTTGTAGTACAAATTATGCTCTTTCATATGAGCCTAAGTTTGCTAAAATCAATCAAAAGAAACGGGAGACTTCCCCACCGCTTTATTTTGATATATAGAACAAAACATTTTAGACAAAAAGTGTAGGGAAATGGTCACTAAATATGAAAATGATATCATCGATATATTTTAATTAGGCAAAATTCTATAAAAACCCCATTTTTCTACTTGGTGTTGGTTGTTATGCCCTCTACCGGACGTTTGACAAACTCGAAAATAATTTTCAGCAATTTCTCTTGGCAACTTTTATTATGATTTTTTTTCTCAAATCTATACGACCA
Organism: Kuschelorhynchus macadamiae; assembly: GCA_030620095.1. Lineage (NCBI taxonomy): Eukaryota > Metazoa > Arthropoda > Insecta > Coleoptera > Curculionidae > Kuschelorhynchus > Kuschelorhynchus macadamiae. Next base: position 173,383 of record JAUTXW010002549.1, read on the forward strand.
ATATCTTATGAGGTATGGCCGCTCGCTACCCTTAACTGATCACCCTGTACTTCCTTAAATGTTTTTTTACTTCATGTTGATTTGTTATTTGTTAAGTTTTAATAAACATTTTTGGTAAAACTAGTGGTATCATATTCAATTAGATCTCGGTGCGTTTGATTTTTTGTTAATATTACTTCACTTTTAACCCTCGTTTGTTTTTTCAAGGATTTCCAGTTTGTCAATTATGGTGTACAGTTCTTTAATAAATATTTGAAATGAAAATTTTGCACTTCAAATGAAAGTTTTTTAATGTGCATATTTTCTTCAGAAATACTTCATCTTGTTAAAAAGACATTGACGAAATTTCCAAGTTGTGTTTAATATCGTTGCAACAAACCTGAAGGTTGTGATTCCCTAAAAATTAAAAATCCAAGTTAATTTCACAAGTATACTTAAATTTAAACGGAGTTATGTGAATCTGATCTGATTTTGATTAAACTATGAAAGTGTTTATGATAATTATCAAAAAAATCAATTTTTCAAAGACTTTTTAATTTTTTCTCAGGAGGCTATGTTTTGGTATCAAGGCATAACTTTTGATGCTAAACAACTTTTCTTAATAACATTTTGCTGAATCTCTCGAAATAAGGGTACTTTACTCTTGCATGATTTTAATATTTTTTGACCTACCCTGTATGCTGTCTGACTTGCAAGCATTCTAAGTACACTTTATATGATTATCGAGGACGCACCAACTTTTGGCAATATTTTTATTTTGATTGTGTAGTTAATAAAAAAAATTCCCATATGTTGCACACTTAAATGACCACACTGTAGACATATTATACATTTTTGCAAAAAGGAAAATGAGCTCTATCCAAATATCAACTAAAATATAGGGTGATCCATTTAAGAAAAAAAAAGTTGGTGTAAGTACCGCATTGTTGGACCACCCTGTATGCGAAAATTTTTCCTGACGGGTCACCTCAGACCCAACAATTTTTGTATTGTTTTATCTGTTTAAATAAAAATAGGAAAAATTGTTAAATTATAAAGATACACCCTGTACCTACATATTTAGACAAGGAGGGGATAAACCTTCATGCCGGCAATGGCAGCGTAAATTTAAAAAATTGTCCATTTCTAAAAAATAAAACAGATTTTTTTTTCTATTTATATATATTTTTTTACAAACATTACATCATTTTTAGTCTTCACATTCTTCTACCAAGCAGTAAGTGTTGACAGTACGTTGGTACCATGTGGCGGAATCTTTGAACGTTCTGGTACGGTTTTCGCTGTTGAAATCGACGCTGATGATTCCGAATTTTTGACTGAAAAAACAAGAAAATCAACAATTAATTACAGATATTATTTATTTTTTATTAGTATTCTAATTAATATTTTAAATATTTCAAATATGATGACAACACAATTTTTTTAAAGGGTCTCCAGATAATATATTAAGACCCTATTTGAAACTAGTAAAAAAGTTTCGTGTAACTGGATCTGGCCATGAAACGAAAGGCTATAGACCTACAACGCCTGGAACACAATGCATATTCCATAAACGTTTATTAACGTAAAAACTAACCGACAAAAACAGTGTGGTGTAACAGTGCGTTCAAGTCCAATAGCAATAGTAAATTATACGAAAGTTCTAGGGACTGCTGAGAGCTACCACCGAAAATTATTTTCGATTATACAGGATTGAGGATAAGTTTGGCACAAACTAAACTTACAATTTTTTTATACGAAACACCCTGTATATTGTTTTATTTTCAGAGTCCTCCATTTTTGGCCATTCACCCAATAAAGGGTTTGTGGGGTGTATACAGAGTCGTTCAAGATCTATGGCCACTTTTCGAAAATATTACAGCTACATTTGACGTTAAGAAACCACCTATTTTGACTAGTTGTGCGGGTAAAATGAGGCTTTTCAGTAGCGTTATAATGAAAATTATGTCTATTGACATTTCTATTTTTGTGGAATGTTGCTTCGTCAGTAAATAACACAAGAAAGTCAGCAGATCTTGGCTCTCTTTGAATTTGTTGTTGTGTCCAGTGACAAAAATCTAGTGGGCCTTATTTTTACAATAAAAAATTAAACTTCTCACCTCTATTTTCAAAAAGTGGTCATAAATCTTGAACGACTATGTGTAGACGCCACAAACCCTATATTGGGCGAAAGGCCAAAAAGGGAGGAATCTGAAAATATAGTAATATTCAAGGCGTTCCATTTAAACTAATGGAGAAAATTTGCATCCAGGATTTGTATTTACCCTGTATACCGTTATTAAAAACTACCACAGTTAAAAGAAGACCACAATGTACAGGGTGGCCGTTTTATGGTGATACAGTACCTTATCTAAAAAACGGTAATAGTTACGACAAAAAGTTAAATACAAAAGTTGTTTGGATTCAATTAAATTTTTATTTTATTTCACATTTGTTTATACAGGGTGTTTCGTTTTGACGTGACACATGTCAACTTTCTAAATTTAAGTGGGACATCCTATATATTATTACATGTTTCGATTCTACTGTTAATTTGCGAAAGTTTTTATAGTTGAATTCTTTACCGTTTTTGAGTAAATTGAGTTTTTAGAATTTTTTTTTAAAAAACATTTTTTTTTTAAATTTTTCCTATAAAACTTTAATGGAACTGACTAATATCCTAAACATACATTACCAAGGGTTCAATTCAACGAGTTTCCATGCTGGTCTTACCAATTAATATACAGGGTATTAAAAATGGAGAGCAAAATAAACAGAACTTTAAATGTAAAAATCTCCTGTTTTTCAAATGGAACACCCTGTATATTTTTATTTCATCTGATTCAGCATTCAATTACCTATAATTACTCATATATATGTTCTATACCTAAAATGAACAGTTTCGATTTTATTAGCCGTTTTCTGATTTATCCCGGAATTTTGCCAGTAAATGAGATCAGAAACTAAAAAATCAAGATAGGCTTAGGAAATAACCTAATGCAATTGTTGACTTAAGTTGACATTTGCTCTGTTTGTCGTTTTTGTCAAATTTTTGCTGCGAAATTTGTTAAAAAATGGCTTTATATAGTTTAGATGAACGTTTGAAATTGTACAACTGATAATAATCGATTTCCCTCCAGGACTATATTTTTTCGAATTGTGCGTGATTTGAAAAACGGTGTCCTTAAAAACTCTAAGAAAAATCGTCCCAATTTTGCCCTCACTGAGGAAAAACAACTGGAGATTTTACTTTATTTCGAGGAAGATGATGAAAGATCCCAAAGAGATGCTGAAAGAGACATTGCAGGTGTCAGTAGAGGAAGTATTCAAAAAACATTGCAGGTGAATGGTTATCATCCTTCTAAATTTCTTCCAACTAAATTATTATCACAATTAAACTTTAATGAAATATTGATTTTTTGTTGTGATATTATGGACCGGCAGTTCAAAAATGTGTTTTTTTCAAAAGTGCTTTGGACTGATGAGGCCTCATTTAATACGGCGGGTATTTTTAATCGGAAAAACACTCATTACTGGTCTCAAACTAATAAACATCTAATTAAAGCAATTAAAAAACAAGGCCGTCAAACCGTCAATGTGTGGTGCGGAATTATTTGCGACCGTATTATTGGACCAATATTTTTTAACAGGTCGTTAAATGGCGAAAGATACTTGGAGCTGCTTAGGAATGGAATCATGCCCCTTATCAACGACTTGCCAGCAAATATTCGAGAAAATATCATTTTTCAGCAGGATAGCGCCCCTTACCACACGGTTGCACCGGTAGTAAATTTCCTTAATCAACATTTTCCATTGTAGATAGGAAGACATGGTTTAATATCCTGGCCACCACGAAGCCCTGATTTAAGCCCTTTAGACTTCTTTTTGTGGGGTGCACTAAAAAATTAAGTTTATTAAAATAGATCTAATAATAGAAATGAGTTAAAAATAAAAATTAGGGAAGAGATCAATAATTTTAATGCATCTAATTCGGTAAGGAACGCTATTCGAAAAATGAAGGCTATTTACACTTCATGTATCGCAATGGACGGTGACCATATTGAAAATTTTTTATAATCTGTTTTAATCATGTTTAATACTCAGTTAGTTATTAGTTATACCGTGTGGCACAAGATATTTTTTTTGTCTCTCCCTTATTTTCGTAAACATTAAATAATAAGAACATAAATTACATAATATTTCATTTTTATTTGCATTTTCTAACATTATTTATAGTCGCTATCTGTGTTAAGGAAATGAGAATAAGGCTTAGTTTACGACATTTTTATTTTAGCCCACTTCATCTGTTTACTTATATTAAAAAAAATAGTCAAATCAGAAAACGGCTAATAAAATCGAAACTGTTTATTTTAGGTATAGGACATATATATGAGTAATGATAGGTAATTGAACGCTGAATCAGATGAAATAAAAATATACAGGGTGTTCCATTTGAAAAACAGGAGGTTTTTACATTTAAAGTTCTGTTTGTTTTGCTCTCCATTTTTAACACCCTGTATATTAATTGGTAAGACCAGCATGGAAACTCGTTGAATTGAACCCTTAGTAATGTATGTTTAGGATATTAGTCAGTTCCATTAAAGTTTTATAGGTAAAAAATTTGTTTTTAAAAAATATGTTTTTTTAAAAAAAATTCTAAAAACTCAATTTACTCAAAAACGATAAAGAATTCAAATATAGAAGTTATTATAAAAACTTTCGCAAATTAACAGTAGAATCGAAATATGTAGTAATATATAGGATGTCCCATTTAAATTAAGAAAGTTGACATGTGTCACGTCAAAACGAAACACCCTGTATAAACAAAAGTGAAATAAAACAAAAATTTAATTGAATCCAAACAACTTTTGTATTTAACTTTTTGTCGTAACTATTACCGTTTTCTAGATAAGGTACTGTATCACCATAAAATGGCCATCCTGTACCTTTGATATTTTCGAAAAGGGGTAATAAATCTCGAAATACTATGTATAGGGGTTCATTTCACCCCCGTTAGAATGTTGCAACTGTCCCCCTCGACAATAAAACTGATGGGCTCGAGCGTTTAAAAAAATTATGGTGTTCGTGAAAACGTGTCTGTTTCATTTTCCTTTGGCCACCTTGTATATAGATAGATAATATTTCAAATATTGATACTTACGTATATCCACGGGCCCACTCGAAGTTGTCCATTAAGCTCCAAGTAGTATAGCCACTAACTTGTACTCCATCTTCCAAAATGGCGTCCAACATATTGCTCAAATATCCCTATAAAACATTAACAGATAACTATATTTAGTCTTATAAACAAAAATATATTATAAGCTAAATTTGATGTCATGATAGTCGATATCTCAAAATCCGTAAATCATACGCTTTCGAAACTATGAAAAATTATTAAAAATTCAATAAAAAATGCAGATGATTTGTATAATTTTGAGTTCCTGTTTACTTTAATTAAATAAAACAACAACAGCTGGCAATAGCGAGTAAAAATTATAAAACTTTTACAGACTTTTGCATAGATTAGCATTTTATTTTGGTTTTTATCATTATATACTTTATTTGCAGATATCAAAAATAAACAACATTAACCTAAGAGTAAAAGTAAAAAAAATATATATAAAACTGACGGTACATTAATAGGCACGTAAAATATGTATGCAATATAGCTTTATTGCTGACTTTCCTTACATTCTGGACAGAGTTGGGATGTATGTTCTCGGCATATGTACTTTTGGCACTGTACGCACTGGGTCTTTGTTTTTCTGTTCTTCTTCGATGAGCAAAAGTGGCACCTGCCTGGAACACTATATAGGCTGGTTTCAGCGGGCTGTTCTGGGGTCCCTAAAATTTCTCTTATGCGATTTCTCATAGTTACTGGTAACATAGTCATTTCTCTGCGACGTTCAAGTTGGGGTGTAATAAGATGCATGGCTAATGATTTCAAAAATATTCGACGACTATTATGGGTATTGTTGTTTTGGCTATAAACGATATGGCTATTTATTCCAGAAATGTTAAGTGAAGAGAAAAATAATGTTAGAGGCCATCGACAACTTGTTCGTGACACAGAATAGGTTCCTTTTAGCTCGTCAACAACGTCAACGCCTCCCTTTGTTGCATTGTAAAATGTAATCATGCTTGGCTTGCAGGCATCACCACTCTCCGGATCGATCTCATCTGTGTAATGCATTGTTGACAATAGTGTAACTATTTTGTTTGCCTTAGGCTTATGGGAGACCAAAGTCATGTCTTGTGTGAAACCAAAGATGCTTGAATTAACTTTACGCTCCCTTAGCTTTGCGGTGAAAATGTCAGGAATTTCCCTTTTATTTTTTCGAATCGTGCCTGTCATAGTTAGTTTGTGTTTTTTCAATAAATCTAGCGCTAAAGGAATCGAAGTAAACCAATTATCGAAGGTTACATTTCTGCCAGTTCCAGAAATTGGCTGAACTAACCTTTGGACGACTGCAGAAGCGCTATTATCAATTTTATAGGGCCCGTCTGGTTGAGTCCCAACATACACCTCCATATTATAAGTATAGTATGATTTGGAATCGACAAGAGCTAATATTTTGATTCCGTATTTGGCAGGTTTGTTCGGAATATATTGCCTGAATCCACATCTACCACGAAATGACTCAAGCATTTCATCAATTGTGACAAATTCACTTACAGCATAATTGGCTTTGCATCGCTGAACAAATCCATCAAAAAATTTTCTAATAGCAGCTAACTTGTCATATTTTTTTCGTTCTTCTCTATCTTCAAGGTTGTCAAAGCGAAGTGCCCTCAACAAAAATTGGAATCGATTAATTCCCATCGTCAGACGAAAAATCTCTACGCCGGTTGCGTCCTGTGCCCATAGATCTCTCAAATGTAGATGTGACGACCTCAAGACCCCAGCCAAATAGAGGAGACCAATAAGCGCTTTTATTTCTTCCATATTTGTATCAGAGGCATCCCTTTCTCTACTGTAATTTGTTCTCAGATGTTGAATATATTTGTTTGTGTGTTCGACTATGTATTCTATTACAAAATCGGGAAAATATAATTGCCAAGCGTCCAAAATTGTTTTTGCTTCTCTAGCTGCTCCTATTACTCCTGAGGATTGAGTCACTATATTTCTGCTTCGAGTTTTCGTTTTCGATGCAGTTACGGGAAATTTACTCCATAACGTCTTTTTATCTCTTCCCAAAAAACACAGAGAGGGGTGTTGCTGAAATTCATTAAAATCTGGCAGCTCTTCTCCTTCTGATTGCTCTGAATTAGTGTCTTGGTCGTTAGCCTCCAAAACATCGTCGTTGTCCTCAGGAGGTCCTCCTACCTCATCGTCACTCTCAATTTCAGCCCATAGTGCTAAAAGGCGCTCGGTTTCTTTCTCGTAAGAACACATAATCTGGAAGAGAAATAAAAAATAATTATTATGGAACTACATTATTCGTACTAAAATTGCTAAAGAAAACCATAAATACAGCCAACTTACCGTAGAGGGAATTAAAAGTCACACCAATGTCTAAAAATGTAGTACTTGAACACAAATACTCAATTACACGCGCGCGGTCAAAAGCACCGACTTCAAGAAAATAGCACCTTATTTGTACACTGCCCAATTAAAACTAAAATATTGTTGTGCCGGACGGTGGTGGGGACCCCGCCTCGGGCATTCTCTGAAGGTCAGCCCAATCATCGTTTTACCAGTGGCGTCACTACGAAATTTATTAACCGTTAAGCCTTGGTTTACTCCAGAATTAAAAAAAATCATAAAGACTCGTAACAAATATTATTTAAACAAAAAAAAATTCTCGAAATCTTATACCACGCACAAATTTATACTGAATACAATAAATATGTAAAGAAAATGATTAGGTCAATGAAACAAAATTTAAATTTAATTCCTTTGACCAGAAAAGTATATGGAAAAATATTAACTATCTATTAACAAACACTCACAGGAAACAATCAAACTAAAATAATATTGAATATATTTTAATCGAAGGGAAAAAAATAACAGAAGAAAATGGGATTTGGGAAGAAATGAATAACCATTTTATCAAAATTGCATAAAATTTATGTAAAAAATTAAAAGACTACGAATTAGAAGCAGAGCCAATGCAAGAAAATTATGTGTTTATGGATGAAGCGAGCATAAGTAATGTGGCTATAGAAAAAATTATTGATAACCTAAATCCAAGAAAATGTAGTGGTCATGATAATATTTCAATAAAAATTATTAAAACAGTCGAAATACAATTAATTCTAATTTTAAAACATCTAATTCATTTATCTTTTAAAACAGCTATTGTTCCTAAAAAAATGAAAAGATCTAGATTTTCGCCAATATACTGGGTGTCAACGATATCGTTTTACACGATGCCATTCATTTGCTTTTTAGGTTAGGATATTTATATTTGGGTTAACGAAATATGGTATTAAGACACATATTTTTCATGAAAAAACAATTGAATATTACTGCCAGTTTTTCCGATATCAGAACCAAGTTAAGAATTTCAAATGGAACCCTGTATATTATTTTACATAGTTTGATAGAGCTTAGAATTACCTTTTCAATGATATATCACAAGTTATATTTTTTTTTCAAAATGGCGGACCAGGAAGCGCTTTTTCAAAATTCAATAAGGCGGTCGTTTCCCGATACCGATGAAATTTTTTTTAACAAATTATTAAAATATTAAACAAAATGGTGTTTTCAATGGATTTTAATCAAATTTAAAATCAAATTTTTAATTTATCACAAAATGGGATAAGTTTAATTTTTTCTTTAAAATGTGAACTTTTTCTTAAATTTTCTCAAAGATTTTAAATAGAAAGTTGTATTTATTAAATATTAGTATTAAAGTATATCTTATTAGCTACACGAAACCGCATAACAAGCCGTATTTTTGCATTTTGTTTCAGAAAAAATTGACAAAACCTTGCCGATACACATTTTTCCTAATACATAACATGAAACAAACACACACATATTATTAATCAGAAAATCCTGGAATATTTTTTATTGTTTATTGATAAGTAATTTTGTATTATTTTGACATTTTGTGACTGTTGTCTCATTTTAGGAAAGCGAGAAAAAATCACAAGTAGTATTAATTTTATTTTACCGGTAGATACGGTGCAGTAACATGAAAGATGACTTAACTAAGATAAGTAGGCCTTGGAAACAATTGCATAGGGATGCCATTATAATTTTCATTAGATTTAACCAGAAACGTCAAAAGTACTGTTTTGTATCGACATTTCTGATAACTTTCGTTACATTTTTACACTGAGAAAAACAAAAAACAAAAACAAAACCGCATAACAAACCGTATTTTTGCTTTTTGTTTGAGAAAAAATTGACGAAACTCTGCCGATATACATTTTTCGTAATACACAACATGAAACACACACACCCACACACACATATTATTAATCAGTAAATTTCGGAATATTTTATATTGATAAGCAATTTTGTATTATTTTGACATTTTATGATTTTTGCTGTCTTATTTTAGGAAATCGAGAAAAATTCAGAAGTAGTATTAATTTTATTTTACCGGTAGGCTTTCGGTTTTTCCGGAAATACCTAGACCTAAGTCAAGAAGTTTAAAAAGAACCCTGTATATTTTTTCACACAGTTTGATAGAACTTAGAATTCCCTTTACATTGACATATCACAAGTTGATTTTTTTTCGAAATGGAGGACCAGGAAGCTTTTGTTCAAAATTCAATATGGCGGCCATTTTCTAACACCGAAGATATTTTTGAATTATAGGTAGAAATAATAAACAAATATGGGGGTTTTTATTGGGTTTAATGCTAATTTAAAATCAAACTTTCACAATTAATACAAAAGTCACTCAATTAAATGTTCTATGCGCTGTCCGCCTTGTTCTTGGCATAGTGTAACTCTCTCAACATTTTCCGCGAGCAGGTTTCGTAAATGCTGTTCTGAGATACTCTCAACGGCTCGTCTTATTCTATTTTCTAACATTTCCAACGATATTACAGGAGTTGCATACACTTTTTCTTTCAGATGACTCCATATAGAAAAATCAAGCGGGGTTAGGTCAGGCGACCTCGCTGGCCATCGAATTGGTCCATTGGTTCCCAACCAGTTCTCACCAAATCGTTCATTCAAGTAATTTGCAACAATTCTTGAATTATGAGCAGGGGCGCCATCTTGTTGGTAAACTAAATCATCATTTTGCTGCAAATTATTTATAAAATGTTCAATTTCATTTTCCAGAAAGTCCAAATACATCTCGCCAGTTAAAGGCTGATGGAATAATATTGGACCAATAACGCTTAGTCCTATAACGCCTAACCAAACATTAACTCCAAAACGTTCCTGGAAGGCACCTTCTCTTACTAATCTTTGATTTTCCTTTGCCCAATAACGAAAATTATTTCTATTAAACATCCCTAGATTAGTAAACCTTGATTCGTCCGAAAAAATAATTTTATGATGAAACACAGGACTTATTCTATAATTATCTAAAAACCAATTGCAATAAATAAGTCGTCTTTGGAAGTCATTTTCAAATAGGTGGTGGTGAATTTGATACTTAAACGATTTAAACCCCTGTTTCTTTAAAATTTGTCTGGCGCTTTCATGGGACGTATTACACTGTTTGCCTAATTCACGAAGGGAAGCTGTACGGTCGTACCCGATGTACGCTAAAACGTTTGTTTCCACTTCTTCGCTTACTACGAAACCATCATTGCCATTAGCATGGACACCACCATTATTTTCATTTTTTAAATGTTGTACTAACCAAGGATAATATGCATGTGAAAGAGCGTCACGATTCGGAAAGCGTTCCTGGTATAATCTCTCTGTGTCCCTTGAATTTTTGCGACATTCCCCATAAATAAGGAGCATGTCAATTTGATGTTCTCTTGAATAAACCATAATATTTATTTTTAAAACTAACTAGAACCACTTCTCAGTGTAAAAATGTAACGAAAGTTATCAGAAATGTCGATACAAAACAGTACTTTTGACGTTTCTGGTTAAATCTAATGAAAATTATAATGGCATCCCTATGCAATTGTTTCCAAGGCCTACTTATCTTAGTTAAGTCATCTTTCATGTTACTGCACCGTATCTACCGGTAAAATAAAATTAATACTACTTGTGATTTTTTCTCGCTTTCCTAAAATAAGACAACAGTCATAAAATGTCAAAATAATACAAAATTACTTATCAATAAACAATAAAAAATATTCCAGGATTTTCTGATTAATAATATGTGTGTGTTTGTTTCATGTTATGTATTAGGAAAAATGTATATCGGCAACGTTTTGTCAATTTTTTCTGAAACAAAAAGCAAAAATACGGCTTGTTATGCGGTTTCGTGTAGCTAATAAGATATACTTTAATACTAAAATTTAATAAATACAACTTTCTATTTAAAATCTTTGAGAAAATTTAAGAAAAAGTTCACATTTTAGAGAAAAAATTAAACTTATCCCATTTTGTGATAAATTAAAAATTTGATTTTAAATTTGATTAAAATCCATTGAAAACCGGATTTTGTTTAATATTTTAATAATTTGTTAAACAAAAATTTCATCGGTATCGAGAAACGACCGCCATATTGAATTTTGAAAAAGCGCTTCCTGGTCCGCCATTTTGAAAAAAAATATAACGTGTGATATGTCATTGAAAAGGTAATTCTAAGCTCTATCAAACTATGTAAAATAATATACAGGGTTCCATTTGAAATTCTTAACTTGGTTCTGATATCGGAAAAACTGGCAGTAATATTCAATTGTTTTTTCATGAAAAATATGTGTCTTAATACCATATTTCGTTAACCCAAATAAAAAAATCCTAACCTAAAAAGCAATTGAATGGCATCGTGTAAAACGATATCGTTGACACCCGGTATAAAGGAGGAAATAACAAATTATTGAAATTAAAAATACTATTCAGTGGTATTACTGATGTTCAGTTAAAAATTGATCAAAATAAAACATTTTGTATCTTATCCTCAGACTTATGCAAAGCTTTTGACACAATTAATCACAATATTTTATTTAAAAAATTATACAGTATTGGAATTCGAGGAAATATCTATTATTGGTTTCAAATTTATTACTAAAATATTGGGCAGCAATATGTCCAAATTGAAAATGATATTAGTTATAGGAAAGAAATATCATATGGTATACCTTAGGGTTCAATGTTAGGACCTATTTCATTTTTAATATACATACATTCAATTTCAAAATTAAAACTTAATGGAACTATAAAACTATTTGCGGATGATATAACTATTTTTTTATTTTGGAAATAATTTTTCAGAAATTAGATACTACATTGAAAAAGATTTAACAATTATATCCAATTGGCTACAATCCCATAAACTAACTTTAAATGTTGAAAAATCTTCTTTTATGTTTATAAGCAAAAAATTAAATTCAACCAACAAAATATTAATTATAGTAGATGCTTTCAATTTTTGGGTCTATACGTGGATGAAAATTTAAGTTGGCGGAATCATATAGAATATCTTAGAAAAAATATATCTCCTATAGTAGGAATTCTATATAAAATTCGTTGTAATATACCATTCAAATTTATGAAAAATATTTATTTTGCATTAATATATTCAAAATTGCAATATTTGATTTCAGTTTGGGGATCTGCTAATTTAAAAACATTGAAACCTTTATGTTGTTTACAAAATAAAATTATTAAATGTATACATAAACTTCCTTTCCTAGAACCAACAATAAATTTATATACAAAATTTGGCTCTTTAGATACTAACCATATTTATAAGTTAAAACATGCATTTTTATCCATTCAATGCTTACAAAAGATAAATTATCCAATATAGATTTAGAAAAAGGACATACATAATCATGACCAGGGGCGTGCGGTAAAATTTTAAGAAAGGGAAGCAATTTTTAAAAACTTGTAAAGTAGTTCGACTCTTCAATCATTTTTTGCAAATTCGTCAATAACGTCATCATAAAAACGTCGATGCTTCCACATATTTTGGAGAAGTTTATTTTCAATGGACAACAGCGATATATGCGAAAGTCTCTCCTGCCCCGTTGAATTTCTCACGAAATTTTTTATACGTTTAAGTGTTGAAAAATTGCGTTCTACTGATCAACTTCTGGTAGGTATTGTCAATACTAATTCACACAATTTCGACACTTCGGTGTAGGCATCTTCCAGCTCCTTTTCTTCTAAAAATTGCATTATTTCCTTAGCGTTATTTTTTTCGCTAATGTCATCAGTTTGGTAAATCTCTTTTAGTTCAGATCGCAGTAACACTCGGTCGAAGAACTGGCAATAATGAAGAAGAGATTTAAACACATCAAAAGTTTTTCTTTTAAATGCATCAAAATTGCAGAGCCCGAGGAATTTAAAATCATTTAAACCGTTAAATCTATAGTTTATTTGTTGCTGAATTTGATCGATTATTTCATAAAAGAGGCGTCTGTATGATGTTTGAACATCTCCGACCTTGTCTGTTCGAAGACCCTTGACTTGTGGCTCTACATTTAACGTCATCGTTTTCTCCCAAAATAGGTCAAAGTCATCTCTTTTTTGGCTTAACATGGACTTAAAATCATCCACTTTTTTTAAGCAAAAAGCAATATCATTTGTTTTAGTTTGTAATATATTAAAAACATTGTCCGATAATTAAAATATTTCTGAAAATATGTTCAACAAATAATTAAAATTAAAATCTCGTTTCAAATAGTCCAAAAACCCCCTCGAACTGTTTATTGCTTCTGAGTCCCACGTTTCATTATTTTCTATTATATTCCCAAATAGTTTAATCAGTAATTCACGATTTTCGAATAATGTTAACACAAGTCTTCCATTATAGCTTCACCTAGTAGGAGCTGCTTTGAGCAATCGTTTGTGGACAATGGAGTCCAAAGCTTGTGTACGTCTTGTTGACTTGGACAAAAAAGCAGCCATGCCACTGTAACAGCGAAGTTTAATGTTGAAAATCCCTTTATTATTAAGACACACACCACACATTCACACACACACTTCTTACTAAATTCTCCAACATTTTTAGCGTTATTACCGACTGCCTAAGTTGACGGTATTTGCATATCCAAGTCCGTATTATTGTCTTCCATATCGCACCATGCACGACGCGACGTACGAATCATACAACACACAGATAGCCGTTCAAAACTTCAAACAAAGAACCTACTCCAACGATAGCTTCCGCCCCCACTCAAAGCACGCGACTTAAATGCAAAAATTGCAAACAGCCGGTGGAAAGTTCAATAACCTCTGGCTCGATTCACAGGAAATCAAGCATACAGGACTTGGCTGCAGAGAAGCTAGCGACCCGCATAGGTTCTATTCGATTTCTGTTGTGGCTCGGTCGGAGTCAAGGCCGCATTTATTACGGGCTTGAAAATTAAGATAATATTTTAACATTTTTAATTGGTTTCCTATTTTAAAAATTACATTTTAGAAGATGTTTTGTAATTTTTTTTTGGGGAAGCACTGCTTTCCTTGCTTCCATGGACTGCACGCCCCTGATCATGACACACGACAAACAGATTTATTAAATAGAACTGATATTCGAAGCAATTTTGCAAAAAAATCTTTATTATATGGTGGTATATTAATATATATAATCAATTACCAACACATTTACGCAGAATAAAAACTTTAATAAAATTGAAAAGAGGAAGTAAAAAAACATTTTTTATCGAAACGTGATTTATAGAAAAAATAATTTTGACTGTGTTAATATTATTTTGTTATTTAATATTATTCTTAATTGTTAGTTTGTTATAATATTAGTATTGTTAGAATTCCCTGTAATGAACTTATACAGTTGGTTGGGAATGTTGAAAATAAATTGGGCGTGCCCAAGAACCCCCATAGACGTAGGTTTTGGGGTCAACTGAAACTTAGGTCCGAAAAAAAAACGTTCGTCAGCAAAAATGTTTTTGACATTTATCTGACTCCCTGTTGGTTTTATGAAAGGAACTTTACTAAACTTTTTTTATAGGTTTCAAGCTTTTAGGAAAATATTGAAATTCGATCTGACTGAATAAGTATAAGTAGTATTTCTCGCTAATATTTTATGTTTGAAAAAAATTACCTGTAGGTAGTCGATTCTAGTTTGATCATCGAGAGTTCCATCAGTGGCCCAACCATTTTCGGTAACGTAGATTTCACCTGGGTTGTAATTATTCCACACGTAGTTGAGTAGCCCTCTCATACCTGAAATATTGTAGAAAATCAGTAAAGGTAACTGTGGTTATAACTAGAGGAAATAAGAGATGGCTACATTAAACCGAATATGCACTTATTCGAATCAACAGTTATCCGAACGAGCAGATATCGGAATTATCCTGCCAAGTCGCTAATGTTCGGATTTCATATGGGCGGAGTTAATTTTGACTAATGTAAGATGTCATAGATGGCAGTGTAGACATTTTCATTTCATCGAGCTATTAACAGAAGCTTGACATTATTTTTATTTTGTGAATTTTTAGTAGTATTTTCACCCTGTGTTTTGATAAAGATAAATGAACCTATTAGTTTTATATTCTAAGTGATTTTAGAAGTCCTAATCAAATACTCTACATCATATTAAAATAAAAAGGTTTATTTTCTAAAATGGTAAATACAGTTGATGATCAATGGCAAGGGCGATTTTACCTTTTGATCATTGGAGGGTAATTTTAAGTGACGATGCGAAACACTCAAAATATGCTCCTGAACGATACAGGCATAATGAAAAGCAAGACGTAAGATTTTCTGCGGACACGGAAAACTGCATAACTTTTCTTCATTCATATAGTTTTATATCGCCATATTACCCACTAACGGGCTACACTAACATTTTAATAATTATCTCGAGAGCCATGTGGAAAGAATGCATTATTAGATGAAATGTGATTCATCTCTTGGTTAAGTTTTTCAATGATTCTGGGACAGTTCGTTTCAGATTTCTATTTTATTTTTAGTGAAAATACTATACCTAAAATCATAAATACCATTAAATAATTACGTATAGGTCAATGCACCAACAGATATTTTTTCAATAAGTAAAAAAATATAATTACCCTTAACGTCCTAAGAACATTAATATACAATTTAGTATTTGTTAAGTAGGTTAAACATAGTGTGTTTTAAAAAGGTATATTACTGTAAAACTCATAATAAAATAAGACACAGGGTGCTCTTCTAAATTAGCTCATTTCACTCGATTGAAGATTTTGAAACAGCCATCTTGTAGAGGAAAAAAAGTGGTAATGAAGTTGTGTAATGTGTTTTGCTCTATTAAATAAAAAGAACGTTCCAAAATCTCGATGAATTTAAGCAAAATGTATTTTTTCTTTCAACTCATAAGTATCTCCCTATTGCACACTTTTGCACCAAATGAATGAACCCTATACCCTTAAGGTTATTAAGATTGCTATGATAAAACATTCAATATCTAACTATTACAATATTTCACATCTATAATTTAAAAACAATTTATTAGGAATTTGCCTCAAATTTAGTAGATTAACATGAGTTTTTGGCTGGTTGCCCCAACTGACAAACTCCACGATGGGGCCCATGTTTGTTATTGTACGTAACTACACTACGCATCAAAATTAACGAACCACTATAAATTGCACAGCATTTCAATGTGGATTTTCTGGCGAACCGCTGAACGGATTTTGATGATTTTTTTTTTAAATGTAGGTTTGTTTATTGCTAAAAACGCCGCGATGTGAATTTTTATTAAAATTTTAGATTTGAGCATATACAGGGGCCAACAATGAGAGTAATTTTTCTCCAGAATGTTTGAAACACCCTGTGGATTGTTTCAGCCCTAACAGCGGGTATACGCTTGATGCAAATTATAGTCCCATGTTTTGTTAATAATTTAGTTTTTGTTTCATGTCAATATCTCTATTTTTAAATGAAATACAGAGCAAAAGATTAAATGAAATGAACAAGTTTGACAAACTGTTATGTTTGTTTATTATGTGTCAATTTTATCTTTGAAAAGTGTTAAAATTTTGGCTAAGGAGCGTCAAACAAGGAATTTGTCTCGCGACGAATGCGAAGCAGCAATTACATTCTCTCATTCATCAATATCGCGCGTTGTCCACCGTTTTGAGCAAACTAACGATCATAACCGACGCCATGGGCAAGGAAGGCACCGAGGAACAACAGTGAACCAGGATCGTTTCATTCGGTTACGTGCTTTGAAAAAACGTTTTGTAACAGCGAGAAATCTTCAGGTACAACTAACGCTACACATAACGTCCAAATAAGTGTATCCACTGTAAGAAGACGACTTGCAGAACAGAATTTAAGATTCCGAATTCCAGCAAGAGGGCCGAGGTTAAACGCAAACCATCGTAGAGCGAGACTGCAATTCGCCAGACAGCATGTAAAGTGGAATCTTGAAAATTGGGAGCGAGTCTTGTTCACGGACGAGTCGAGGTTTTATTTGTACAGCTCCGACCGACGCGTACGAGTACTACGCAGGCCAAATGGGCGTTATTCACAGTGTAACATTCGTCAAACCACGCTATTTAATGGAGGTTCGGTAATGGTATGGGGAGGAATTTCTTTGATTGCCCGAACAGAACTTATTTCTTTACGTGGTGGTCCATTGAACAGTGAACGGTACATTACTGACATCTTATCCGAACCATCTTATCCGTTTTATAAAAATATCGTATGTATTTGCTTAAATGTTTACATGTTCCAATGATGAGCCATGGAAAAACAATATCCAATATAACACATGATTAGTATGCGTTATTTATTGAAAGCTGTCAGTGATAAACTAAATCTTCTAAATCGAAATGGAAGAATACTCAAACGCTGATATTCTCAATCTATTTTATATTCATGGAGAATGTTATAAAATGTTGGAGAGAACGTGTCGTGTGTTTAATGAACGCCACCCTGATTTGCCGCCAATGAACAAGTCAAAATTCAAGAGGATTGAAACAAACTTTTTGCGTTTTGGCAAGGTTAAAGTTACAAAAAATGTTCCGAAACCAGTGACAAATGCCGAGGATAACGTAATAAACACATTAGCTTATTTCCACGCAAACCCGCAAGGTTCAATACCGTCTGCAGAAAACGATTTGGGAATTTCTTCTTCATCTGTCAAAGAATCTTGAGCGAACATTACATGCACCCTTATTCCTTCCAAAACGTGCAAGCCTTGAGACCTGGTGATGACGTCCGACGAGTAGAATTTTGCGAATTCATGTTTTTGAAAATTCAAGAGGACCCTCAATTCCTTTCAAAAATATTTTGGACCGATTAAGCGAAATTTTCTAGAGAAGGAATAACAAATATAAGAAACGAACATTTCTGGGCAGCAGAAAGTCCGCACGCTTTACGCGAAACGCGTTCTCTAGAGAGGTTTAGCTTCAATGTTTTCGGTATAATATTAAATGATCAGGTGCGGTATTGTATTTATGAAGACAATTTAAACAGTGATAAATATTTGGAAATTCTACGAGGGACGGTTTCTGAATTTATAGAAGAAATTCCTATTGGTGAGTTGCAAAATTATTGGTATCAATTAGATGGGACACCAGCACATAATTCCGCTGCAGTTTATCTCCAATTATCTCGAATTTTTGAAGATCGCTGTATTGGTCACAATGGCCTCTGGAGATGGCCCCCGCGATCGCCTGATTTAACACCCCTAGACTTTTATTTATGGGGATTTATCAAAGGTAAAGTCTATGCTTCTCCAGTAAATAACCAACAAGATTTACTGGACAGGATACGAACAGCTTTTTCCGAATTAGAAAACGGACAAATTCAACGGGCCACAGCAACTGTACAAAGAAGAATTGAAATGTGTCTTCAAATGAACGGACAGCATATATAACATTTGTTATAATTCAATTTTATTATTTTATTTATTTATTGTTGATTGTTAGATTGCTATAATTTTTAAGTTCACTAAAATAAGTGTAGAACAGTCTCGAACTTAGTAGATATGGTTAAAAATAATGTAAACAATTTATTACATTTTTTATAACTTTAACTTTTCCGAAACGAAAAAATTTCGTTTCAATCCTCTTCAATTTTCTCTTGTTCATTGGCGATAAATGAGGATGTTTTTCATTAAAAACATGGCACGTTCTCTCCAATATTTTGTAACATTCTCCGCGAATATAAAATAAATTGAGAATATCAGCTTTTGAGTGTTATTTTATTTTAATTTAAAAATTTCAAATCAGCTGTCATGTTGAATAGAAAAGCACAACAATTGTTTTTCCATGGCTTACTACGAGAAGGTGTAAGATTATTTCGAAAATGGCAAATACATATGATAGTTGATAGTGCATAAAAACCTTTTGACTTTGGCGGCTTTGAAAATGTGAATGTTTGCCGCTGAATTTAGGACACCCTGTATAAAAATAGACAAATTCAATAAAAAAATAGAAACCTAAGATTATTTACCGATCGTCTGCAAAATATGAAGATTATATCTTCAAAACTTACAAAAATATGAGATTTTAAAATTTGGTACCCCGAAGGTTCATTTTTGGTTCAAGGTCAAGTATCTTAAGAACGCTTGAACCTAGGTATAGGACATGCTACATAAAATAGCATTAGAATTTTCCGTAGAATCCAAAAGTATCATAAAATACAGGGTGTTCCGTTTAAAATAAACAAGTTTATACCAACTTACGGTTAAACCGGAAGTGACAGGAAGTTGAAAAATATTTCAAAAAAGAAGTACCCCTTGACCTTACTTTAATCCCAAAATTTGAAATTTTTATCTAAATGGCATCATCAAAAACTTTTAATGAACGGGTTGCGTGAATAACCCTGTATATACATACCGTATGGGTAGGAGTATAACCAAGTGGCAAGCGATGGGGTCCAATCGGATTTGACAGTACTGCCTACTCCAATGTCAAGCCAGTAACTCGGCGTACCTACCCCTGGTTCATCTACGGCGTAGATGCTGCTGGCAGTGTACCTAAACGAAAGTTATTTGGACTATTAACGCAATGATACACTTGTTTGTTTATTTGACTACGTTTTGATTTACAGGGTTTTTCAAAAGAAAAGTGTAAATTTTATTTAGCCGATAATATTAGCGCATTTAAACAATTTATCCATTGATAAGATTGTTTTATCTGATAGTTTAAAGCTAGCTACTGTTCTACCTTTCCATAAAAAAGGGGAACATAATAATGTTGAAAATTATCGTGGCATAAGTCTGTTATCTAGAGAATCCAAAATTTTCGAATTGATAATTAAGGATCATCATCAGCATGGTTTTACTATGAATAAAAATACAGAGATAGCACTGTGCCAGTTTTAGCGTACCATAATCGAGTCCCTAGATATGAGATTGTTGATATTGGATATGTTTATTGACTTTTCGCGTGCCTTTGATGTAGTAGATCATAAACTGTGGCTTTCAAAACTGTTTAGATATGGTGTAAGGGGTAAACCTTTCACAGAAGCAGACCGCGAGAGTAAATAGTCCTCATAGTGGTCCAAAAATTGTTGAATCACAGATTCCTAATGGTTCCATTTTTCGATTTTTGCTAATGACCCGATTAGCTACGTTACTAAAATATCGGAAAACATTTCTGCAATTGCATATGCTGATGACACCAATGCTTTAGTTGTTGGTGATAATTTTCTTTCACTCGAAACGCAAGCCGAGAATGTGTATAAAAAATAATACTATGGTTCAAAAAAACTAAAGATAAATAAAAATGAAACTACAATAATACGTTTTTCGATGAGATCTAACAATAAAATGGTAGATTTTAAACTGTTCGAGAATGCGGAGAATCCATTGACTCTTGTAGAGAAAACCAAACTGTTGGGTATCACTTTTGATACAAATTTAAAGTAATCTTTCATGTTGTCGAACTTTCATCTAAACTGCGCAGTGCTAGAATGCAAGAATCAAGTATCCGCCTCATGGGCTGACGGACTCTGTCAAATATTCTAGAGGTATTGCGAATGATGTAGCATGAAGCTATTATTCTGTTTCTTAAATCTTCTTCTGTCTGGATTGGAGTCTGATACACCAATGTTTCCAGGTGTCCCCAGAAAAAGAAATCCAGGCTATTCAGATCTGGAGGTCTAGGGGGTCATGGCTGAGGTACCCCTCGCCCTATCCAACGGTTGTTGAAATTATTATTTAGCAACACCTTCACCTCTATGCTGAAATGTGCTGGTGCACCATCGTGCATGAACCACATTTGATTTCTAAAAAGAATTGGCACGTCTTCTAGCAATACCGGGAGTTCGTCTTCGAGAAATTGACGATAATATCGTCCGTTTAGCCTTGCTGGCAGGAAAAATGGACCTATCAAATAATCTCCAATAATGCCGACCCACATATTTACTGAAAATTGTTGCTGGAAATTATTTTCATGCATTGAATGCGGATTTTTATGTATGACACTCCCAGAAAAATTTGCCTCATCGCTAAATAAAATCGTGTTTCCAAATGGATTTTGTGCTAGCATTTGTAAGAACCACTGGCAAAAATTTAAACGGAGTGGAAAGTCACGTGGGAGAAGAGCTTGAACCCTTTGAATGTGGTAAGGATACATTAACTTGTCTAATAAAATTTTCCATACAAGCACAAATGAAATGTTAAGTGTTGCTGCAATTTTCCTCGTACTGGTAGCTTCCTCGACTTCAGGAGTCCTAACCGTTCTATTTGCCCCTGCTAAATGGGTGGATTTCTTGAATGATCCATTTTCACATAGCTGATTATGTACCTTTGCAAATGTTTGTCTATTGGGCACCATGCGATTTGGATATTTCTGTTCATAGAGTCGTCTGGCTTCATAACAATTGCCGTTGACAAGTCCATAAATGAAATGAATTTCTGCATATTCTTGATTTGTGAATTCAACCATCATTAAACAACAAAAAAATATTTCTTACAAAATGTCAGATTAAAAACAACATAAAATACAAAAGTTGTAGAACAATACGGGCTACATAACCTACAATTATTTTCATTTATACAGGGTGTCTCAAAAATCTGTAGCGAAACAAAGTTGTGTTTTTTCTTACGGGACACCCTGTATATTTTTGCATATTTAGATTTTGCTCGTGATTCTACACATTTTTTGTATAACATGTCCTATGTCTAAATCTGATAGTTTTTCTAATATCCGCCATTTTGTAAAAAAATATGAATTGCAGTGCCTTTTTTCAAACGACGTGGGCCGATGGTTTTGATATAGGATTATGATTTTTGGCAGGAACATTAACAAAAGTAATGGGTTGACTTTCAACGTGAACAAAATTTGTCGACGTTGTACAGGGGGTCCTAAAGAAGTAGGAGAAATTAAAAAAATTAAAAACATCATATCTTCATTTTTTTAAATGAAATGCATAGTATTTTAATATTTTAGACTATTGACCCAAAACCCTATCTTTCGTTATAAATATGTCCTATACCTATTTGTCATAGTTTCCGAGATTTTGACATTTTTGTATTTACTATTTCGTTTTCAATAACAATCGCCTTATAATTTGCTTTATTATCGAATTTTCTAATTATAATACACTACAAGTGACGCAAAATTAAAAATTCAGCCCATAATATTGTGATAAGAATCGCGACCTAAAGACTTACAACAGATATTTTACCAACTATTCTTAAATATTTACTATTTTGGCTATTATAAAAGCGTAGGTAGTGTCAACATTTAGTTAGAACTTAATGTACGAAGATGCCTTAGACAATCCTAAAGCAAAAACAAATGAAAACGGGGAAAATGTTGTCATGGCGAAATGTCAAACTCTTGTATTTGTGTAGCAACGGTGTTCAAATTGATTCAAAATGGATTTTTCTAGAGAAGAATTGATTAACATGATTTATGTTTTGAGCGCAAGTGATCAAAATTGTTTTTTAACAAGTAGAGTTTATGCGCAACGCTTTAGCAATGCCGAACATCATCCTCATGAGGTATCATTTGTCAGACTCAAAGAACGATTTGAAAGAACTGGATGTGTCGATTACGAACAAAAATTGGAAAGGCAAAAAAGAGCCGCAAATGAAGAAACTGAATATCTTGTTATGCAAACTTTAATCGAAAATCCTCATATTTCATGTAGGCAGTAAGAAAAAGAGAGAGGTGTTGCTAAATCTACGGCAAATAGAATAATTAGAAAACATAAATTTCACCCATACCATATTCAGGTGGTACAAGAGCTGGATCAAGACGATTTCAATCCAAGACTTGAATTTTGTACTTGGGCATTAGCAAAAAATAGAGAAGAACATGATTTTTTCAATAACATTTTATTTACTGACGAAGCGACATTTCATAATAATGGATACGTCAACCGACATAATTTCCACTATTATAGTTCTGAAAACCCCTGATTCATGGGCTGGTATAATCGGTAACCGTATCATTGGACCTTATTTTTTCGAAAATAGAGTTAATGGAGACACTTTCCTAAATTTACTGCAAAACAGTTTGCAGGAGTGGATTGACGAATTACCTTTGAATCTAATGAGGCGGATGTGGTTCCAACTAGATGGCGCTCCGACACATTTTAGCAGGCAGGTGAAGCAATTTTTAGACGCGAATTATGAAAATAAATGGATTGGTAGGGGAGGTCCAGTATCATGGCTGGCAAGGTCTCCGGACCTCACAAAATTAGATTTTTTCTTGTGGCGTTTTGTTGTTAAAGACTGCCATAGAGAATATGAAAATGAGAATTAGAAATGCATGTACAAATATCATTGATGATGAATAGAGTTAACAATTCCTTTGTGAATCGGCTACAAGTGTGTGTTGAAAGAAATGGTGCTCATATTGAACATTTAATCAAGTGATTGTGGGACTTCTTTTTCTGTTGTGTCTCTTTAATTAAAATATTTATTTGCCTTTTTACATAAAGAAAAATAGTAGAGTGAATTTTTAATTTTGCATTTTTTACTGTGCATTAATGTACATGGTGATTCATCGAGATTTGCCACCCCCCTTAATTCCTTTATTTTTAATAACAGAGAAAAGGTTGAAATACAAAAGTGTCCCTCGGATATCAACTTTGTTATTTTAAATGGACACCCTGTATATTATTAAATTTTTGGATTCCTCGGAAAATTCTATAAATTCGATAATAAAGCAAATTCTAAGGCGATTGCCATTGAAAACCAAATAATAAATACAAAAATGTTAAAATCTCAGAAACTATGACAAATAGGTCTAGGACATATTTATAACGAAAGATAGGGTTTTGGGTCACGAATAGTCTAAAATATTAAAATACTATACATTCCAATTAAAAAAAATGAAGATATAATGTTTTTATATATATATATATATATATATATATATATATATATATATATATATATATATATATATATATATATATATATATATATATATAAAATATATATAAAATATAACTATCAGATTTAGACATAGTATATGTTATACAATAAATGTGTAGAATCACGAGCAGACTCTAAATATGCAAAATTATAAAGGGTGTCCCATAAGAAAAAACACAACTTTGCTTCGCTACATATTTTTGAGACACCCTGTATAAAAGAAAATAATTTAGGTTATGTAGCATGTATAAAATTCTACAACTTTTGTATTTGAACTTTTTTTATATCGCTATCCGATTATCATAGATATAACCGAGAATTTTGACGATTGGGACACTATATATATATATATATATATATATATATATATATATATATATATATATATATATATATATATATATATATATATATATATATATATATATATATATATATATATATATATATATATATGTACATATAAGGCTTTCCAAATCTCGATGCCTATTGCATACACTCAAATTTGTAACATCCTGTATAGTCAGTAAAATGCAATTTCTTTGAAAACCGTTTCGGCAAAAAGGTTCATAGTTCACAAAAGTTGTATAACACAGGTGTATTGTAATCGTAATATACAGGGTGTTCCATTTAAAATAACAAAGCTGATGCTCATTTTCCCAATTTCCGATGTTCATATGTTTTGTTTTTAATAACAAATTCTGACGATTCAGACTAAATCCTAAAACTTTCACAGTAGTTCTTTAAATTAGTAAGAACAAAAATAAAAAGCAAAACTTAAAAGATATTTTAACAGACTGCTAAAAATAACTTACATATTGAGTAAGAAGAAATCATGAGTTCCCTTAACAAATTCAATTTCTTCGGCAGACCAGGCTGGCAATCTCGACTGAGATAAACCTTCCAACTCGCTCCTCTTAGCTATCCTGTCTATCATGATCTGGGGCCAGTCGCCTAAGAACACAGGATGGGCGTACCAACCAAGCTAAAATTGTATTGAAATCCAATCATTTGCAGAAGTTTATGGTTAACTTTGTCGAACGCCTTTGAGAAGTCGGTATACCCGGCGTCTACCTGTAAACCGCTCTCAATTTGTTTCTTTGGTAAAAGGTTTTTTATTTTTTGTTATCGTTTACTTATTTTCCCTTAAATTAATTAAATTGTCCAGTGTTTGTGACATTTTACAAATTAACTCGTTCCCTAGAAGGAGAGGAGATGTATTAATAGGTATTTTTGCCGTATGAATTATATGTATCTTTTCTTTCTTACTTACACTAAATTGATTTGCCCATTCGGCTGCTTCAGCATCAGCGGCACTGTCGGTGGCGGGTTCCATGTAGGTGGAATCTAGGACTAAACTGACTTTGCCTTTAAAACAACAATAATATATATTAATACCCGGTGAAAGGCAAGTGACAACAAATCAAAATCTTCAGGGATCATCTGTACTACACTTTACCGCAGGAACAAGGAATTTTATGTATTTCGTTTTATTTTGTTTCGTTAAAATACCGCTTTATGTTGTTTTGTGCAGATATGACATAACCAAGTGATATGTTTAATTTTCTATAAAATGTGGATGAATGACGAAAGCTACTTTTTTTCTTATGGGGCGTGACGCCATTGCCATTTCAACTTGTTACTCGTAAGTCATCGTCTACAACAGGGGTGCTCAAACTTGAACTGCTGGTGATCTACCTCAATATTTTTAGACTACTTACGATCGACTCTGAGAGGCTGCAAGTATGTGTGATGCAGGGTTGTCGTACATACACCTTACCTACCTACCTACCTACCTAGGTAGGGTGTACCGTAGCATATATAGATATTAGCTTTAGTTTGGGTTGGGTTTAGTTAGGTTCTTCTCTACAATATCAATGAAAAAACTAATAGTTATTCAAAATTGCGATTTTATTGGTTGTTATAAAACAAAAGAGTTACATATGGTGTTAAACTTAACTAAGCAGTGACTTTGGATGTTGAAGCGTGGCACTGCATGTCCTCAGCATACTTTTCATAAGATCGTACGTAACCACTGAGTGCTAATCGCAAGCATGATGACATATGATCGTCAGTTAGTCGATTGCGATATTTTGACTTAATTATCTTCATTTCAGAAAATGCAGACTCGCACAAGTAAGTTGACCTAAACATTGCTGTCAGTTGAAGGATGATTTGCCTTAGATTCGGATATTTATCTTCAGATATAAAACACCAGAAATTTGCATCAGATGCTGTAGCTTTGAGATATATATCTGATATAATCTGCACCAACTCATTTTCAACAGAACATGAGGTCATATTAAACTGATTTGCTATTTCAGTAGCTAATTCCTCAATGTTTTTACATGAAAAAGGATAACTCATAAATGATGCTACATTTGCCAATTTACTACAATCATAAAAACGCATTTCGAATTGTCCCAAAATATTTGATAATTCAACCTCATACGTATCATAATTCATCTGAGGAATCCTTGCTTTCAAAGACGGAAAATAGTTCAGATCCTTTCTTTTCAGTTGATCTATCATAAGTTGCAATTTACTTTTGAATGCGTATTCTACGCTAATCACCTCAATAACAGTTTTTCCTTTACCTTGAAGCTCCAAGTTAATGGTGTTTAAGTGCATTGTGATGTCAGTCAAAAATGCCAAATCAGTCAGCCATTTTTCGTTTTTCAACATCTGAGTGTCATCACCTCTTTCGTCTAGAAAAGCTGTTATTTCGGACAATAATTCTTGAAACCTTTCTAGGAATTTTCCGCAACTCAACCACCTGACGTCCGTATGAAGAACTAAATCAGTTAGTTCCAACTGCAAGTTAAAGAGCCTCCGTTGCAAGCTACGTGCACGGATGGAATTTACAATTTTTGTTGCAATGCCCATAATTTCCTCCGTGTTTAAAACTTTTGAACACAAAACTTGTTGATGTATAATACAATGAACTGAAAAAAATTAAGGGAAATCTTCATTAGCTCGACACAATGCCACAAAACCGTTTTTGTTTCCAGTCATTGCTGGTGCTCCATCGATTGTAATGCACACTAATTTATATATTGGTAGCTTGTAGTTTCTTACAAAATTGAAGAAAACGTCATATATATCTTCGCCACGGGTCTTCCCCTTCAGAGGAATGATTGTCAAAAATTCTTCCTTAGCCAACATGTCATTCAATACCATCCGAATAAAAATACACAGCTGGGCAGTGTCTATCATATCGGTGGATTCGTCGAACTGTAAAGAAAAGTATGTACATTCCATGATATCATTTTTTAGTTTATCTGCCATGTCCTGACTCATGACTTCAATACGCCTTGTGACAGTCGGACGAGATAACTGAAGTTCTCAAATAGCAGACATGATTTCTGTTTTATTTTTAAAATCTCCAAATAAAGTCTCACCCGCTTCAATAAATGCTTCCTTCCCAACCGATCCATCTTCGAATGGTTTATTGTGTTTCGCCAATATATGAGATATTTTAAATGACGCGATCGTAGCAGCTTTCGATTGTTTGGCTGGTCTTGTGAACATGGTTTGTTCTTTTTCCAAACAAGATATCAAATCACACACTTTTCGTTTTCTTATTTCACTCTGTGGCGGAAAATCCTTTTCATAGTTTTTATGAACCGTTTTATGATGCCTCTCTAAGTTACCACGCTTAGGTATTGCAACTGACGCACGACAAATAAGACAAATGCACTTATTCTTCACCATACAAAACAAAAATTCTTCCTCCCAATCGTTATTAAAATGATACTTTTTAGATTTCTTCGCTGCACTCATTTTGTACTATTTAATAATAAACTTTGTATCGACGTAGTATTGCCTTCAAGTTGCAATTCAGAATGACTCCAATTCCTGCAGGCGCAACATTTATATCGGCTTTTCTTTGACAAGTACCGCGCGTTCCTTTGATAAAGCCGCCTTTTGCCGCTAGCAGAGTGTTATTTTATTACGTAATAAATTTTTGTAGTTTAGTTAAGTACCTAAATATTAAAAAAAAAAATTCTTTTCGAGATCTACTCAAAAAGCACTCGCGATCGACCGTTTGAGCACCCCTGGTCTACAACACATACACAACTAATTGAGATTGACAAATTTGGACCAAATATAATAGAGTTTAATGGCTGTATACCAAATTACAGTAACTTTATAAGGACGGTGGCGACAATAGGGTAACCAATTTTTGATTGGTTCCTCCATATTGCTGCTAAAATCGTTTTGCTTACTTTCTGCCTACGTGGGTTTCTTATGAGGTTTGTTGTTTTGGTGTAATATTTTATTAGTTTTTGTGATTATTAAAATGAATGTTGATTCAAACAATAAGTCCTAAGCCATTGTCCATATGGGGAAATGTGTTTAAGCCTGCTTCACCTGCTTTTTGCTTGTAATTAAAGTGTTTGTGATGAATTTGTAAATGACTATGAGCGTAAATATGTTAAGTTTAAGTTTACTCCAAGAAAAGTTATTAAATATCGCACATTATTATGTTTTGCTTTTATTTTGCCGTAAAAGACCATATTGTTTTATGTCTTTGTGTAAGTTGTACTTTATTCAGCACCCCAATTTGAGGTAGAAGCTCTCAAAGATTAGCATAAAAGAAACTTCATTTTTTAAGCCTTCTTCACTACATACTACATTACTAAATTCACTTGGTAGATAACTGTCATTAGTAACTTGCACAAACATTGTTATTTATAAAAAATCTAAATGAAAAAGTAAATTTGCACTAGACAGTTAGCATAGATTATTAGACAACTGGCACTGACAGAGGTTGTCAATGTAAAGTAAATTTCTAATTTTTTCTGCGACATATTACACTTTGTAGATTGAAATTAACAATAATTTTATTAAGAAATCATGGTTCTTGGGATTACACCGTTTCAAAATTTCACTTTCCGACATTTCGCCTTCGATTGCACGAGGCATCTTCAGACATCTTCACTTCACGAGATCGGAACACTGAACACTTACAAAATTGGTAGAGACCCACTCTTTCAAATATTCTTAATAATTTAAAAACACATTCATATATTAGAAACTCTACGCATTTTGTAGAAAAACTTAAATCAATCCAATTAGATCCCAAAAGATATCAGTTTTGATGTCAGTTTTGATTCAGTTTCCATAGACTTACTTTTAGATCTAATTGACAACTCACTTTTAGATCTAATTGAACCATCAACGCATTTTGTCTTTCAAGGAACTTTCTATGAGCAAACCTCAGGAGCATTCATGGGATCTCCACTGTCACCGGTGGTAGCCAATATCTTCATGGAAGCTTTTGAGGAGGAAGCCTTAGAGTCGTCTCCACTAAAACCAAAATCATGGTTCAGATATGTAGACGACACTTTTGTAATATGGCCACATGGTCCAGAAAACCTCCCTGGGTTTTTTGATCATCTAAATCAACAACATGTTAACATAAAATTTACAATGGAAATTGAATAAGAAGGCACGATTCCCTTTCTAGATGTTCTTGTATAAAGGAAAGGAGATGGTTCCTTAGGACACTCTGTATATAGAAAACCGACGCATACGAACAGGTACTTAAATTCAAATTCCCATCATCATCCAGCACAAATGCAATCAGTCATTAATTCATTGGTTTACAGAGCTCTCGCGATTTGTGACCAAAATTCTTTACAATCAGAAACAGAGAAACTGACTCAAGCTTTAAGAAGGAATGGATATTGCACTGATGATATTAGACGATCAATTAGAAAATATAATAATCCTACTCCACGAAATAATACTAATAAGGAATTACCGATAGAAAATGTAGTTTTTTCGTTTATACACGGAACCACAGACAAGATTGCAAGGTTACTTCGCCAGTCCAACATACGTCCAACCTTCAACACACACAAGAAAATTGGACAATGTTTGAGATCGCTAAAGGACATTATTCCTTTTCAAACGGAAAGAGTATATGCAATTCCTCGTTCCTGTGGTGATGTTTATATTGGAGAAACTGGACGATCCATATCGACTAGGCTTAAGGAACATGAACGATGTATCAGAAAGAAACACATTGTAGAATCTGCTGTATCTGAACACCAACATTCGACTGGGCATGTCATAAATGTAAAAGAAATCAAAGTTCTTGCATCGGTTTCGGGACTCTATAAACGCAAAATTAGAGAATCTATTGAAATTTATAAGCATCATGACCATTTTAATAGAGATACGGGCTAATTTATTCACCTAATTGGCAAAAAATAAACTGTACAGGGTGATCATTTATAATGTCCCCCCCTCTAACTTTTTTATTTGACGTTTGGTAGAAAAACGTCAAATATAAAAGTTTCACAAAAAACAATAAGGTATTTGCAGCATACATTTTTATATATACAGGGTGTTGCCGAAATCACCCACAGATAAAAGTTATATTTTTTTAAATGGAACACCCTGTTTATTATACGCTAAATTAAATCCTATGAAAATTCTGCATATTTTTTGTATAACATGTCCTATACCCAAATACAATAGTTTTCGAAATATCTGCGATTTTATCATTCAGAAATAAAAACATTATTCTAAAGCTTATAATTTAGCTTAGGTGGCTATGAAGTAGATCGATACCAACAAACAAAATATTTGTTTATAAGTGACAGTGACAGTTACACATTTAGCAACATTATACGTTATTTTTATTGTAAAATGCCTTATTCGGAAAGAGAAAAACAATTAATTTTGGAAATTTTTATTACAACAAACATCCAGACTAGCGAGAAAAAAGAAAACATTGGAAATTGATGAAAGCAGTGATTTAAACATTTTACTAAAAGTGGAAGAAAAGCCCAATATTTCCATAAGAAAAATATCGGGAAGCCTGAAAGCTTCAAAAACAAAAAAAAACTTCTAAAACTTAATTAATAATTTAGATAATAATATAATACATTTATTCTTACAAATGGAATTGTCCAACTGGTCCCCAGTTTTCTTCAATACATTTGATGTATGTTCTTCGTAATCGATCCAAAGCGGCAGTGATAGACTGGGAATATTCTTGATTTAGAATTTGAATTTCCGTTCTAATCAAGACTTTTAAGTGTTCTCTATTTTCGATGTTATTTGCGTTCACACGATCTTTTAGAGTTCCCCATAAAAATGCATCCATCGGCGTCAAGTCAGGACTGTTAGGTGGCCAGTTTATCTTACCATTTTTTCCAATCCATTCCGTGAACTGTTGGTTTAAATAATCTTTAACCAATACGACACAATGAGGAGGAGCACCATCTTGTTGGAAGACGAGGTTTCTCAGTTGCTCCAATGGGAGCTCATCCATGTAGTTTTCTAATTCGTTCCGGAGAAAATTCATATAACCATTATCGTTTAAAGTATCTTCGAAAAAATGAGGGCCTATTATTTTATTGTTTAAAATAGCACACCACACATTAACAGTTTGACGTCCTTGAAATTGAAATTCCCTGTAGCAATGGGGATTTACTGTGGCCCACTGTCTGCTATTTTTTCGATTTATCATTCCACTAGTAGAAAACGATGACTCGTCGGTCCAAAAAACATTTTTTAAATAATCTTCATTTTCATTAACTTTTTCCAACATTGCATGGCAAAATTCAACCCTTTTTTCTCGATGCCTGGGCGTTAATTTTGTGGTAGGCTTAATTTTGAATGCCTTGTATCCTGCATTTTTGAGAGTGGTTTGAGTTCTCCCATAAGATGTATTTTTTGGATCAATAAGCTCTTCTCTCAGGCTTCCCGATATTTTTCTTATGGAAATATTGGGATTTTCTTCCACTTTCAGTAAAATCTTTAAATCACTACCTTCATCAATTTCCATTGTTCTCTTCTTTCTCGTTAGGCTGGATGTTTGTTGAAATTTTTCATAAATTCGATGAAAGGTTTTTTTGTCCGGAATGTGCATCCGGGGGTTAATTACACGTAATTCTCTTTGAGCCAATTTAGCACTCTTATTTGTTTTGATAAAAGTTTCCAAAATTAATCGTTTTTCTCTTTCCGAATAGGGCATTTTACAATAAAAAGAACGTATAATGTTGCTAAATGTGTAACTGTCACTGTCAGTTATAAACAAACATTTTGTTTGTTGGTATCGATCTATTTTATCTATCTATTTATTTGGGTATAGGACATGTTATACAAAAAATATGCAGAATTTTCATAGGATTTAATTTAGCGTATAATATACAGGGTGTTCCATTTAAAAAAATATAACTTTAATCTGTGGGTGATTTCGGCAACACCCTGTATATATAAAAATTTATGCTGCAAATAGCTTATTGTTTTTTGTGAAACTTTTATATTTGACGTTTTTCTACCAAACGTCAAATAAAAAAGTTAGAGGGGGGGGGACATTATAAATGATCACCGCGTACATCTCGAATAAGTATTTTACTTGACCGTTGGCGGCATGTCTTTTTAAAACGTTCAATCGAACTTTATTATAACAACTATAACAGTGGCGCAAACCGGTTCGACTTTGCTGGAGGTGCTATGTTTAGTTTACAATTTTCCTACTACGCTCTCGGTGAATTGCTAATGCAGTACACTACACCCACGTGTCGTTCAGTTTGAGGTGGGTGTTTGCTTTTATTTTCGCGGATTTCGCTGCAGCCGGTTAGTTCTTTTGCAGTTTACTTGACTGTTTTGTGTTATATTTATTTATGGTGTTGTTACAACTCTATTTGGTGTCAGGTTTATTAATTTACATTGTTGATGAATCCGATTAAAACCGATTGAAACTCCATTTAATCGATGGAAGAAACAAGATCAGAGTTTTAATCGTCATCCTGGTTTTCGGCGTACAAATGGTTATGTAGTAGTCAAATATTACAAAAATTGTTTTGCTGGCCTTGTTTACTAGTTTCCAATAAATAAGGAATAAGGAAGGATTTACAGGTATGTTAAATATATGAAGGTCTTTACATAAACATGAAGACTCGGCGGAGAATTTAAAATGCGAATTAATGCTAAAACATTTGTAAAAAATCAAAGCACTATAGTTGACACTTTAAAAGAAAATGCTAAACTATATAAAATACATAATCAGAGCAGCGAGTCAATAAATAGGGGAATTTTAAAAAGCTTTTATGTTTATTAATATCGAGATCCTCCCAAGAACTAAAAGATCATCACAAAAAAATTAAAAATATTTTTACTGGTGACTCGAAAACTATTCAAAACGAAATAATTAATTATTAATTGAATGCATTTCTGATTAATTAAAATGACTTGTAAAAATGAAATAATGAACACACAGTTTTTTTCTGTGCAAGTGGATGACACCACTGATATTACGCAAACCTCCTGATATACGTAAAAGTTGCCTCACAGCAGACCTTACGGTGTTATATGCTGATGATACGAATATGCTAGTCAGACAACTAGACTAATTATTCATCAAAGCAACTTGGTTTCAATAGAATTTCAAATATATTGCCAATTAAATAGACTTAATATAAATACATAGGTAAAACATTATACATGTGGTTCTGCCCCAAAAATGGCACTCATAGTATTAGTCCATTAATCACAATCAACGGAAAATCAATCAAAAGTTCTGAAACTTTTAAGTTTTTAGGATTATATATTGATCCCAAATTAACATTTGAATCTCACATTAGCGTTCTATGCAAGAAATTAAGTACAGGGTGTCCGGATTTGGTTGCAAAAGCAGGGTATCTCGCTTATTTTTGAAGATAGCTTGCGGTTTTCACGAACTTGAGCTAATTTTTTGTGAAACTCATGAAGCCGTAAATAAAATTTTCATAGCCTTCTTCGTTTATGAGATACAGGGCGAAATAGAAAAATTTGCATTTTGGGACCCCCCTCGTATCTCGGCTATCCTTTAACTTAACGCAAAGGGAAAAATTTCTGCTTATGCAGTTTTTTACGCTGGATCCAGTGACGTAGTCATATTTTTCATTTGAGTTGTTATTTTTTAGATATGACCCAAAGTTGTGTTTTTTAAATGGGACACCCTGTATATTTGTCCAGAAATTGATTTGTCCTTTTAAAAGCTTCTCAAAAATATATAATAGTATGGGTCTATTTTAATAAACAACAACAAAAATCCTAATTTTTATAATTATCATCCCAAATTTTGCAGTAGGCCATGCAAAACGATGCCGTTTTCTTTTGTTTTCTTGGAAGCAAATGAAATTTCCCAATTTTGTACGCGTAGATAAAATATAGCGCTAGTTTTTTGTATTTATTTATTGTGTAAAAATATATTTGTATTATTATGGAAGAAAACCAAACTTTCGAACTTTATGAAAAGTACGATATGTTAGCTTGTTTTATATTAAGTAATGAAAATCTTGAAGCGGCTTCTGAGATGTATTTTAACAGGTAAATAGTTAATTTTTAGGTATGTTGAAATACTATTGCTTAATTTTTATTTAGATAACCAGAAAGGAGGCAACCTAATATATCCACTTTTTATCGGATAAAAAAAATTTACTCAATCACAAATCATTTATCAAACCTCGTACGAAATCATATAATAAAG
This sequence comes from Kuschelorhynchus macadamiae, assembly GCA_030620095.1. Taxonomy (NCBI): domain Eukaryota; kingdom Metazoa; phylum Arthropoda; class Insecta; order Coleoptera; family Curculionidae; genus Kuschelorhynchus; species Kuschelorhynchus macadamiae. The sequence continues at coordinate 208,195 of JAUTXW010002549.1, forward strand.
AAAATCGGGAGGCTGAGGAAATTACGGTTTTGGCTAATGCAGAAGCTTACCCTACAAACTCTTGTAGGGCCAGTGAAAAGAGCATAGGGATTCCAAAAACTAGAGTTCAAGAAATTCTAAAAAAGCACAACAAATACCACCCATACAAATTTAGGCTCGTGCAGCACTTACAGCCAGGGGATGCAGAGCGTCGGGTAGTCTTCTGCAATTGGTTTCGAGAAAGGTGCGATATGGTTAGAGATTTTGAAAGGAAGGTTATATGGTCAGACGAAGCACACTTCAGTAATTCTGGTATACTCAATAGTAGATTCTGGTCCCAGGAAAATCAACACCAAATATTTCCCAGAATACAGCAGGGCAGGTTTGGTCTAAATGTGTCCTGCTTCATATTAGGAACACATATAAAATTTTATATATTTGAGGGAAATCTAACAGCCAATCGCTATATAGAAATTTTAAAGGCAGCTGTACCTGAATTACTTGACGATGTTCCTCTAGAGTAAATTAACGAAATTTATTCTCAACAGGACGGTGCTCCTGCACACAATTCTGGAATGACGAGATTATTTCTGGACAATAATTTTACCAATCAATGGATCGGAACAAATGGACCTATAAGATGGCCCCTAGGTCCCCATATTTGTCGATTTTAGATTTCTTTCAAAAATATATGGAGATATCTGGAAAATAGAATTTACAAAGACCACTATGATAATGTCCAAGATTTAGGAAATGCAATAAGAGAAAATTTTCGCTATTTACAAAATCATCCCGTTATTTTGCTTAATTCCGTAAAACGAATACGAAAATTGTGCGAAGCATGCATAGAAAAAAATGGAAATCAGTTTGAACAGTTCTTTTGATTTCCTTGGTTACTGTAGTTCTTATACGACAATTGATTTTTGCTGAAAGGCTTGTTACATAATAATTTATTACTGTTTTGTTCTTGTGTTACATAAATCTAGGTAGATGGTACTTTTTTTTGGTGCGAAAGAATTATCAATACATATTTTGATAAATAGATTTAATTACATATTTATTTTGATTTATTGTTAGGATGTAGATATTGTTAACGACTTTAAATAAAAGGCAGCATTATTTTGCATGTTTGCTACTGCAAAGTTTGGGATGATAATTATAAAAATTAGGATTTTTGTTGTTGTTTATTAAAATAGACCCATACTATTATATATTTTTTAGAGCTTTCTGGACAAATATACAGGGTGTCCCATTTAAAAAAAATACAACTTTGGGTCATATTTAAAAAATAACAACTTAAATGAAAAATATGACTACGCCACTGGATCCAGCCTAAAAAACTGCTTAGTTAAAAGATAAGCGAGATACGGGGGCGGTCCCAAAATGCAAAATTTTCTATTTCGCCCTGTATCTCATAAACGAAGAAGGCTATGAAAATTTTGTTTACGGCTTCATGAGTTTCACAAAAAATTAGCTCAGGTTCGTGAAAGCCGCAAGGTTCTATCCTTAAAAATAAGTGAGATACCCCGCTTTTGCAACCAAATCCGGACACCCTGTACAGCATGCTATATAATAAGAAATATATTAAAGGTACTGTTTCTAACGAAATACTGAGAATGTTGTATTTTGGTGCCGTTCATTCACACTTGCAGTATGGTCTGCTATTCTGGGGTTCCTCAACCCACTTTTGTAAAGTCTTTGTCTATCAGAAGAAAATACTGAGGTGCATAGAGGGTGTTGGATCAAGGCACTGATGCAGGCAGTTATATTCGAAATATTAAATATTAACTTTACCTTCTTTATTTATTTTTCTATTGATAACCTATATTAAGGCTAATTACTTCTCTTTTACAAAAATCAGTGAGTTGCACTCGTACAAAATCCGCTCAAGTGATAATCTCCGTCAACCCTACTCTAGACTAACTGTGTCTCAAAAATCACCAACTTACCTCGGAATAAAATGTTTTAATAAAATAGCACCGGTAGTTAATGAATCAAAAAATTTTAAACAGAATGTGAAACAATATTTACCGTAGACGAGTTTCTAAATTACAAATTTTAAATTAGAACCTTGGATTGATGTTCTTTTGTTTGTTATCCGCCATTTTTTAGCCGAAAATACTGTTTTGTAGATTTTTTTTAAAATGTTTTTTTTTGTTTGTTAAATTTATTTATCTGCCGTTTTTTTTTTTGTCGAAAATACAGTTTTATAGATATTGGAGATATTTTAAATGTTTGCAAATATTTGACTAACCTTATGATTTGTGCATTTTGTATTAAATTTAATGGTGAATAAAAATATTTTGTATTTGTATTTGTATTTATATGGTGTTGTTACAACTTTAATTGGTGTCGGGTTTATTGATTTACTTTATTGATGAATCCGATCCCGGATGTGGTTTGCATTTTGTTGGGAACTGCATTTAGTCGATGGAAGGAACAAGATCAGAGTTTTAATCGTCATCCTCCTGGTTTTAGGCGTACAAATGGTTATGTAGTAGTCAAATATTACAAAAATTGTTTTGCTGGCCTTGTTTACTAGTTTCCAATAAATATTCAGTGTGGAATAAGGAAGGATTTGCAGGTATATTGAATATATGAAGGTCTTTACATAAACATGAAGACTCGGAGGAGCATTTAAAATGCGAATTAATGCTAAAAACATTCGTAAAAAATCAAAGCACTATAGTTGACACTTTAAAAGAAAATGCTAAACTATATAAAATACATAATCAGAGCAGCGAGTCAATAAATAGGGCGAATTTTAAAAAGATTTTATGTTTATTAATATCGAGAACATCCCAAGAACTAAAAGATCATCACAAAAAAATTAAAAATGTTCTTACTGGTGACTCGAAAACTATTCAAAACGAAATAATTAATTATTAATTGAATGCATTTCTGATTAATTAAAATGACTTGTAAAAATGAAATAATGAACACACAGTTTTTTTCTGTGCAAGTGGATGACACCACTGATATTACGCAAACATCCCAGTGCTACATAATTTTAAGATACATTAATTCAGAAAGTTCAGTAGTCGAGAGATTCTTAGGATTTCATAAAGTCAGCTCCGATAGAACGTCGGAGAATTTATATTCTCTATTGGATCACATTTTGGACCAATTTGACTATAAACATAAATTAATAGGGCAATGTTACGATGACGCAAGTTTGATGTCTGATGTATTTGTCCTGATGCAGCAAAGTTTAAAAATATTTCTAAATGTCGAATTCTTTTGCAAGCCTTAGTGGTATTCCCTTATTTTATCATCACTCAGCCAAACTAACGTATGCTCTTACATCTGCATCTACGATGCGTATTCCAACAATTACAGAAGCTTGTTGGTCTTCAAATTCGAAGTTAGTGAATGTGATTGTTCAATTGCGTTCTTCAAAAAAAAAATCGTTGGATATTCATTTTTGCATATTCAATATAAAACGCTGTCGTAAGGCGCTCTGTAAAAAAAGAAATGAACATTTTTTTTAATACCATGTTTGATAAAGCAAATTTATTCCAGAAATAAATCATTACAAACGGGAGCTTGCTAAGCTTTCACCTGAAGAAATTAGGGCTAAATATAGAACCCTTTTTTATGAAATAGTGGACCATATTTTAAGGGAAATGACACTAAGATTTCAAGACTCTGAAAAACTTACATTTTTATGTTTGGCAGTTTCTGCTAAATTTTCCGAATATAGTTTAAATTTTCCGACTGGCCCGTTTGAAAATTTGTTTCAGTTATATGGGGAAATATTCTCAAAATGTCAACGACTTAAAAATGAGCTTGGTCTTATTTTTGCCAATGACAGTAATTTGAATATATCAATGCAAGAGCAAGTGGAAAAAATTAATGAATATAAACATATTTGAACTAAAGCATATAAAATGTTTTCCCTAATTTTGACAATACCGTCGACAAGTGCTTCAGTGGAAAGAAGTTTTTCTTGCCTCAAACGTGTAAAAACTTATTTAAGAAATACAATATCTCAAAAAAGACTCACTTCTCTAGGCAATATTTCAATTCAAAAGGAATGTCTGGAGGAGATTAGGGCAAGTCATCCATTTTATGAGGATGTTATAAATAAATTTGCTGCTATAAAGGATAGGAGAATTGATTTAGCATACAAAATTTAGGTAGGGGAGATCGGGGTAAGATGACGAAGCTAAAGGAAAATGAAAATATAAAGCAAATACATTTATTTGAGGGTTAAATACATATCAGTACAAACATGTTTATGACTTAGTGTCAAATTAATCTTACCAAAACTATGAAAATATAAATGGGTTTTCTACAAACAACAAAAAAAAGTAGGTAATTTTCGTCAACTTACCCCATGCTCTGGGTAAGTTGACGAACCTATTGGGTTAAGCTGACTAACCACAAAGATCACAATTAAAACTGCCAAAACCCTCATAGTTGCTGCATGCTTCATGCTACCATGATAGACACTGACAACATTGCAACCAATTTTCAGATGGTGGGTCACTATATTCCTCCTCACATCCAGGGCATAAATATTGAATGTCACTACCGGAACCTGCAATATCAGCAGCATTAGGCAACAGCGTTATTCGATATTTTTGTGCTCTATTTTCTGAAATTGTTGATTTTTTTTGTATTTGTTTCTTTTCTTGTTTCAATTGTTTATGTTTTTCTTTTTCTTCATTCTCTCTTTGTTTTTGTTCTAGTTGCAATTTGATTGGCGTGCTGCTTATAACAGAAGATGCCATTTTCTTTCCAGGGTTTGAGGACCGTTCAGCCATTGCAATTGGTCTAATATCCCAGATAGAAGAAAGGGAATCACTGGAAGTGCCCTCGTCTGTAAATAGTTGACGTTTATGAGACTTTATTTGAAGTTTCTTTGCAGCATCAAATGTTTCTTTTGATGTGTTCTGCTCTCGTGTAGTAACCGATTTTATATTTTGAGCCAACACACTCAAAGGTATTTGGTCCTCTTCATCAGTTGACGACGAATCTGCGCTTCCTACTGTCGACCTGGTATTGTAAACCATTGAAAGGGCACTGTTATCCTCAGATTGTTCAATATGTTCAGTTGTTTTAGAAGGTGCGAAACCACTGTCGTCAAAAATCAGCGGGTTAAATGGCTCAATGCCACGAGCTCTGAAGCCGTTTACAGCATTGTTGACATTGGCTGCCCTGCAGTAAGCCTCTCCAAACAAAGGTCCGATATTTTTATCAGTTATTGAAATTCCTGGATGATTGATTAAGAAAGAATCACACATTTGACTGTAAAATGATTTGAAAGTCTCTCGGCAGTTTATTCCTGGGAGGGAAATGTGGGAACTGTGGTTATCAACCAGTAATAATACAGGATCGTTAATAGATGGTCTTGCATAATGGGCAAAGTGTTTTAGGTAGGCAAGAAGAGTTTCAGCCGTCATCCAACCTGAAGGTTGTGCCCTACCATCAGAACCGGGAGGACAACCATTTAACAGTTCGGGTTTCATTCTAATTCGGCCAAATATCAGAAATGGGGGTATATATGACCCGGCAGCATTCATTGTACAAACCAAAGTTGTATTTCGACCTCTCTCGGCTGTCACTATTTTAGCCATGCAATTGAAGTGGCTTCAGGATTCCTCAGACTCAGGCTGTTACGTGTATTAAAAGTTTTGAACCAATCAGTCCCGGCTGCTTTTGTTTCTCTGTTGAACCTGTGTTCTATATGATTTGCTTCTGCATATTGATATGCAAGTTTTCGAACTTGCATGCAAGTTAACCCAAGACCTCGTTGATTACATTCTGTTAGGTAGCTAACAAATTCTTTCGTCTGCTTAGCATTGAAGGTGTTTTTGAAGCGGCCCCCACCCTCCGGGAACTCTTTATTTTGAGCGTCTCTTTTTATGTATCTTCTCAACGTGGGTTCCGGTATTCCGTAAGTTATTGCGGCTGCATTACAAGATAACGATCTCTCTCGTACTTCTTTCATAGCTGCTATAAGAGAGTCTCCATTCCACTCCATACGATTAGTTTTACGCTTGTATACTCCAGTGGCGGCTCGTCAGGGTAGGCCTCTGAGGCCGCGCCTCACCCCCAAAATTAAGGAAAAGAGAATTTTTTTATATAACTTTTTATCTATTACCAATTAGAAATATACTTTTTAACAGTTTTACAACATAATAACATTAAAAAAAAAACAAAATATAATCCCATAATAAATATTTTAGAAAATAAATTCTGACCACATCAAAAAACCGACCGTGCAAACCCATTCCTAAAGAAAGTGCTCTCGAATGAGGCGAAATAATTTTAGCTTGGAAAGTTTCGACCTATTTATCAACGGCCGGTGCCGATGCCGGCGAGTCACCTGATTACGACAGAGCGGGATGGCGATTGCCGATGCACGCGTTTTCTATTGCATTCTTGAGGCGATAAATCTGTAGCTTGGATATGCTTTTATTGGTTATTTAAATCACATGACTAGCGAAATATTCCAACGGCTTCTTTTTACGTAGTGCGTGCGGCTGAGAAAGAAATAGGAAATAGATTGCGATAATCGCTGATTGAGGGCGTTCTGTTTTTTTAAGGTGATCACGCGTAAGTTTTTGTTTTGTTTTAATTTGGTAAGTTGGACCGTTCCATTTTTTGTATTTGCTTTTTGCTTTTGAAATGAGTCCTATTCACGACATTATTGCTTCATTAATTGAAACGCCTTTTTTAAGAAGAAGCGAAACTAAAAAGAAACAGATATTAGGTAGCTGTCCGACGCCGAAAATTTTAGCAATATTTAACGATAAGAGGCAAGGTAAAAAATATTCAAGAACTTTTCAAATATCTTGGTACGAAACTTATAGGTGCCTATGCAGAAGTATTTATAAAGAAAGCTTATATTGTTGGCCTTGTATTTTATTAGGTTGCGTCAAAAATAATTGGAGTTCAGGGGGCGGATATTCGGATTTAAAAAATTTTTCACGAGCAGTAAAATCGCATGAAAGTTCAAGAGAGCATATTAAAAATTCGGTAGCACTTACAAGACTGGAGCAAAATAGGGCGACTATTGCGGATGCACTACAAGAAAATGCAAGTCATAATAAAATTGTTTATAATGAAAATGTTCGAAAAAACCGTTTATTATTAAATTATTTAATTGATGTTACTATTACTTTGGGTAAACAGGACTTGGCATTTCGAGGTCATAATGAAACAACAGATTCTTTTAACCGTGGCAATTTTAAGGAAATATTTGCATGCTTAATAAAAAGAAATGCCGAACTTACTGAACATTGTGCTAAATTTAGTAATATTTTTATGGGACAATCTAAGACTATACAAAATGAACTAATTGGTTGCATACATGACTATATTCAAGAATATATAAAAAAAGAAATCAATGACACCGATTGTTGTTTTTTTGGCGTAATTGCGGATGATAGTACTGATATACCAGAAAAATCACAGTGTTCGATAACAGTTAGGTATGTGACCAACGGATCTTTAAAAGAATGATTTTTAGGATTTTTTGACGTTAGCGATAATAAAACAGCAGAGAGCCTTTTTCATTTAATACAAAACAGCTTAGAGCCTTATGACTTTAAAAATAAATTGGTCGCGCAGTGCTACGATGGGGCTAGTGTTATGGCAGGTGAAATAAATGGGCTTCAAACAAAAGTTAGATCTATTGCTCCTTTAGCTATGTTTACTCATTGTTGCGCCCACAGATTAAATCTAGTTTTACAACAGGGAACAAAACTGATTACCCAAAGTCGTATATTTTTTGCCACTTTATTAGGAATACCAAATTATTTCCACCAATCACCAAAACGGTCTTTTGTGCTTAATCAGATAGTAGGTAAAAGAATTCCGCGAGCTGTAGAAACGCGATGGTATACACGGTCTAAAATTTTAAACATAGTGGCTAATGAATGGGTCAATTTAATTATAGTATTTGAAACTATTATTAATGACTTAAGTTCTGTAACAGAATCTATTAATGGTGCAACAGGATTTCTAAAGCATTTTAATGATTTCGAATTTTGCCTTTTACCGCATATTTATAAACAAATTTTTAGTTGCACTGATGTACTGTTTCAAATGTTACAGTTAAAGCATTTAGATATAAATTACTGCATTTCGCAAATAAACCTTGCCAAGCAACGAATTATTGAATTTAGCAACGAGGACCATTTCAAAGAACTTTTCAATATTGCTAAAAAAGCCACTATTCTGCCAACTAACACACGTCGAGGGCAATGTTCTAGCGACTTTGATATTTTTACTAAAATAAAATATTATATTTCGAAATAATAGATTGTATAATTCTTCAATTAGGGACGCGGTTTGAAAATTTAAATAATTTAAATTTCTTTGCTTTAGTCGATTGCACAAAATATTCGGAATATTTATTATAAAATAATTTATTAAAAAATTATCCAAACATTTTTGACAGAGATAGATTAAAGAATGAGCTTTCTGTATTTTATAGGGATGAACAATTTTCAAATTGAGATGTCGAAAAAAGTCTAGCCTTGTTATTTAAAGATTTTAAAGCAATTTTTGCGGAAGCATATAAGCTTTTTAATTTAGTTTTAACTATTCCCGCAACAAGTGTATCGGCCGAACGAAATTTTTCATGTCTTAAACGTATCAAAACCTACCTAAGAAACACAATGACACAAGAACGGCTTTCGGGTTTAGCAATGATGTCAATAGAGCAGGAATTACTGTCAGAACTTAGTGAAGACCAAAACTTTTACGACCAAATTATAGATAAATTTGCAACCTTAAAAGACAGACGTATAGATTTAATTTACAAAAAGTAGTTTTTTTATCTTATTTCCTACAACTATTTATTTTAAGTTTTAATAAACTAAATTATGTTTTTATTATCGCAATCACCGCTATATTTTAGTGATAGGTGTACATATTTTACTGGTTTTGTTTACTTTTTATTTACTTTTTTTAGAGTTTATTTTTTTAGTTTTTAATGGTTTAGTAGGGCTATTAGCGATGACCTCCATTAAAAAAAAAAAGGTCAACGCGTCGCAGAATAATACTTCATGGGTGACGTGGAAATTTATTCACATTTAAACAAAATTAACCTCATGTAGCCTCACCCTACAATATACTCACGAGCCGCCACTGGTATACTCGCGGCATTCTGTACAAGAAGTTACTTCAATATATTGTTTGCTTGGGGCAAGATGACGAATTCGTCATCTTACCTCCGTCATCTTACCCCCGTTGTATAAATTTATCCAATTTTAAGGTTAAAAGTAAACACAAACAAAAACATCAACGCTTTTACTACTGACAATAACTATTGGTATTAAAGAATTTCTTGTAACAAATTAGGTTTACTGACTTACCTGATGAATGCACAAATCGTTATTAAATTCACGAAAATATTACAAACGATACCATCAAAACAGCTGTTTACGTATTACTGATACGGTAGCGACCCGGCCGGGAGTGGGCATTTATTTTAATAAATATACAAGTTCATCATCTTATCCCGATCTCCCCTAAGTCGTAAAAAAATATTATACCCCTTCCACGTATAAAAAAAATTCTGGAAAAAAAATGATTGCGTTATTTTCTTGCTTCATTTGCACTTCACTGACTTTCTCACCCACGAGCCGCCACTGTATAGTAGGATTTATTAATAATAAATATTAAACAGTAGTATTATTAGTAATAAATATTAAACAGTAGTAGTGGATACAGTTATAGCTACTTTAGTGCCAGCTGAATAGGCTTAAGGAAGTATACATACTTGAACTTTGCTCATCTGAGTTCGTTTAGTGTTTTGATCTTGTGCAGTAAAAATCCCTGAAGATGCCTCGTGCAATCGCAAACAAAACGTCGGGAAGAAATTCCAATTTCACACGGCTACAATGATCTAATCTGACCAAGACAAAATGACAAGTAAATTTTGAAATGGTCATAACTCAAAATCCCCTTGAGTTTTGAGTGCAATCGCAAACAAAACGTCGGGAAGAAATTCCAATTTCACACGGCTACAATGATCTAATCTGACCAAGACAAAATGACAAGTAAATTTTGAAATGGTCATAACTCAAAATCCCCTTGAGTTTTGAGCTCCGGTTTTATAAGACTTTTTGCTCTAAGCTGTGCTACTAAACGTTAAAATATCTGTAGTCACTTCCCCAGACAGTAAATTTGATTACTGGTTAGTTGAAATAGGAAACCCTTTATTCATTTAAATTAAAATTATTTCGTATAAATACAAACTTACCCCCTTGTTCAGCGGCAAATTCGTCATAGTAAATGTGGTAGGCTGTGGCGTGGGCAAGAAGCTGAACTCTTGCGCACTGGTAAACACCGTCGCCAATAAGCGTTAAACCTGGAGCGTGTTCCTTAAACGAATAAACAGGTATCTGAATTAATTTTTTTAATCATAATGATCCTTAATCTTGTAGATTTTAACATTAGTCAAATAACAATACATGGTTCTTGGGAATACTTGATTGTGTGAATTCAGTGTTCAAATTTCGTGCAGTAAAGATCCCTGAAGATGTCTCGGGCAATCGCAGACGAAACGTCGGATAATAATTCCAATGTTACACAGCCTGATCCCAAGAACCATGATTTCTTGTAGATTTCGTTGATTTTAATGATTAGGCAGGATCTAAGCTTAATAAAGCTAATTATCAGACCAGACTGATTGAACCAAATCCGTGAAAGCTTCCGTTCTGTTCATATTCTAATTCAAACAGGGCATTTAAGAATATATAATTTAAAAAAATATATTAAATTAGGTAAAACAAGTCCATTCTTATACTTACACCAGTTCCATATCCAAGGGTGCAGGTAGTTTTTGGTTCGTTTAACGTAGCCCACAACTTGACGTAGGGTCCCAAATTTTCGAATACAATTCTGGCGTATTCACCAAATCGTTCAGCGGTGGTTTCGTTCAGCCATCCACCCTGTTCGTTAAGGGTTTGCGGCAAATCCCAATGATAGAGGGAGACCATGGGAGTGATACCTGCATTTACCAATTCCTGAAAGTAGCATAAGAATTTTTTTTATATGTAAACATAAAAAATGTATTTTCGGAAGCTTGAAAATAAATAAATATATTATCATAACCTAATTTATTTTATAATTTACAATAAATATTATTTACTTGGACAAAGGTGACATAAAAATCAACGCCCGCTTGATTGTAACTGTCTAGATATCCAGTGGGTAAAATTCTGGGCCAAGAAACCGAAAATCTAAAAAAAAATTCAGTTTATAAAAATGTAATTTTGGATGTACTGGGTTTTCCCATATATTTTTCCACCCACCTAGAAAGTTTTTTTGAATATATACGGAAATGTCGTAAATACAAAAGTTTTTTATGAAGATTTAGAATTTTATATCATTAGTACGAAAATATTATTGAAAATGTCAAATTTTGACAGGTTGTAAGTTTTTTTTAATGAAACACCCTGTATATTAACTCATATTCATGAAGATCTTTTTTTTTCTAATTTCAAATATATGTACTTTTAATATATTCTGTCAATTAGTTTTGGATATATAAGGTTTAAACATTAAAGAAATGGTAAGGTATTTTGCGCTAAAACATAGTGAGCCATGGTCAAGACAATTGCAATGAACGACGCCTTTTTGACGTTTACCAGTTGGAAGTATCTATTTACGAGCATTTTTAATATCTAATACGTTGGACGATGGGTTATTCGGAAGAAGAAAAACTAGACATAATAGACTTATTTTATTTACATGGTAAAAATGCATCGATAGCTCGTAACGAATATCATAGACGGTTTCCAGATAGACCAACACCGACTTGTAGAACAATATTAAACATCGCTAAACAATTGAATGAAAGAAAACACTTACGAAAAGTTAGAATAGTGGAAAGAAACAATACCATAAAAAATCAATAATATAAAGTAGTAAGAAAGCGTCCATATTCTCTAAGAGAGCAACTTTCAAATGACTAAACTAGAAATAAGACACAAAGTCTCGGTCTCAGTCAAAAAGAGTATAATGCGGTTACACGTGTTTCGCCTTTTCAGGCATCATCACACCTACAATTAATATAACAATCAAAAACTATCAATAAATATACAAAATTCAAACAAAAAACTAAAATCACAAGAACAAATCAAACAACTATAACGTCAAGTTTTGAGAGATGTTTTCATTCCACAAAAAATTGGTAAAGAGTACCTCAAAAATTTATTAGACAAAATTTGTTCCTCAGCATACCATGCATTAAATTGGTAAAGAGAGACAAAACTCTCAGCACTAGTAAAGGAGAATCTCGTTTCTCTGCTCTCCACCGTACTGAACCAATTTTTTTTCAAATTTAATGGCTTATTTTTTAGACAGTTAACGGGTCTAGCGATGGGTTCCTGCCTTTCCCCTTTTCTTAGTGAGATTTTTATGAATGATTTGGAGGCAAAGATTATGAAAAGCCGTTTTGCCAACCATCTATTAGCTTACAAAAGGTACGTAGATGATATATGTATCTTGTGGAAAGGAAACAATCAGGAGTTGACTGATTTTTTTTAATTTTGTTAACTCCCTTCATAACAAAATAGATTTTACTCTAGAGATGGAGAATGAGGGTAGATTACCTTTCTTAGATTTAATGTTAATCAGGAACAATACCAAAATAGAATTTGAAATATACAGAAAACAATCGTCTACAGATAACGTTATTCAATTTAGTTCCATTTCTCCTCACTCACACAAGTTTGCAGCCTTCAACTAATTTTTCTATCGGTTGTTCAAAATACCTCTTTCCAGGGAAGCTTTCAATGAGGAATTGCAGATTATAAAACAAATTGCTTCCAACAACGGTTTTCCTATCCACCCCATCAATAGACTTTATTTTAAGTTTTTTAATAAATAAAAAATGCTTCAAAGGTTTAACATTTTTTGGTAATATTTCAATGCAGGTGGCGAAGTTTTTCAAACATTTAGATGTCTCAATTGCTTTTAAAACAGTGAACTCACTTAAGAGACATCTAGTAATGACCAAAGATAAGACTGAACATCTCTCAAATTCAGGGGTGTACTCATTGGGCTGTGGAGATTGTTCTGCTGTATATATCGGACAATCAGGGAGAAGGATTTCCACTAGGGTCCGGGAACATTTTAGCCTTTTCGATAAATATAAAAACACTGATATCACTGAGACAAAGTCGGCTTTTGCTAACCACTTGCTAACAACTGGACACCATTTTTCTATACCAAACAATGTAAAGATACTACACGAGTGTCCAAAGAGTAAAAAACTGGATTTGTTAGAGAAGATGGAAATTACAAGGGCTAAAAGAAGCCCAGTTTTACATTGTGTTAATGATGTCTTCAATTTCGAACTCAACTAATTTTTAATAATCTTGGCGCTAATATTAATCGGCAGGAAGATGATGTATAAACTTTTCATTGGACCTGCTGGTAGAGTGGTGGTCAGTATCTCGGTGTGTCACGCCGGAGGCTCGGGTTCAATTCCTGGGTATATCAATAACCTTTTTTTATATTTTTTATTTATATATTTTTTTGTCTTTTATTTGATTCAACTTTTATCTGCGCGTGTCAATACCTTAGTTTCTTAACCTCATGTCAGTGTGTATTTTAACATGTGACGTTATAGTTGTTTGATTTGTTCTTGTGATTTTAGTTAATGTCGAAGGTCTGTTTGAATTTTGTATATTTATAGTGATAGTTTATATTGTTATATTAATTGTAGGTCTGATGATGCCTGAAAAGGTGAAACACGTGTAACCGCATTATACTCTTTTTGACTGAAACCGAGACTTTGTGTCTTATTTCTAGTTTAGTCAAATATAAAGTAGGTAAATAATAACATTAGCTTAAAGAACTAAGTTTTGGTATTCTATATAGCCTCCGTGGTTTATATATAATATTATTATAATTCTGTGTATGGATGCGTAGATAAAATGAGTTGATTGGGTGTTTAAATCGTCGATTGTTTGGACTATATTTTGCTCTAAAGCTTGGATGGTTCTTGGCCTATTGTAGTATATCTTATTTTTTAGATAAGCCCACAAAAATATGTCCAATAGAGAGGGATCGGGACTATTTGCTGGCCATCTTAATCGTCCATGTCTTCCAATTCAAAATGGATACCTGTCATTAAAAAAATTGGTGACCGGCTGGACATTATGAAGAGGAGCACCATCTTGTTGCCATATCAAATTAAGCTATGGATTAATCGGTAATTGTTCTAAATGCTCCTCGATTTCGTTTTCTAATAACTCCTGATACCTTTGTCCGGTTAAATTCCCATTTAAAAATATAGGTCCAATAACATGATTGTTAAGAAAGCCACACCAGACATGTAGGGATCTTCTTCCCTGAATTTTGACCGCCTGAAGAGCCCGCGGGTTTTCTTTTGACCAAAAATGCTTATTTTTCCGGTTAAACATGCCTCCAGTGGTAAATGTTGCCTCGTCAGTGAAAATTATGTTTGACAGATTTAGTTGGTTCATCACAACACGTCTTTCTATTTCTTGGCAGAAGTAAGCGTAATCGGTCTATTTTATTTTGATCGGTTAATTCTTGAGTAGGTAAAAACTTATATGGCTTATATTTATAATGTTTTAGAACTGAGTGGATTTTAGATATGATTTGTTAAAAAAAGTGGCTACATCGGGAATTGAGCGCTCAGGATTTTCTAAAACAAAAATAAATAAGATAAATAAATTATTTTAATAAAAAAGTTTCAGAATTACCTTCAAAATATAATAAAATATTTAAATCTTCTTCAGCGTTTCTTTCCACTATTTGAACTTTTCGCTTAAGTGTTTTTCTTTCATTCAATTGTTTAGCGATGTTTAATATTGTCCTACAAGTGGGTGTTGGTCTATCTGGAAACCGTCTATGATATTCGTTACGAGCTATCGATGCATTTTTACCATGTAAATAAAATAATTCTATCATGTCGAGTTTCTCTTCTTCTGAATAACCCATCGTCCAACGTATTAGATATTAAAAATGCTCGTAAATAATTACTTCTGACCGGTAAACGTCAAAAAGGCGTCGTTCATTGCAATTGTCTTGACCATGGCTCACTATGTTTTAGCTCAAATTACCTTACCATTTCTTTAATGTTTAAACGCTTATATATCCAAAACTAATTGACAGAATATATTAAAAGTATATGTATTTGAAATTAGAAAAAAAAGATCTTCACGAATATGATTTAATATACAGGCTGTTTCGTTTAAAAAACTGACAACCTGACAACATTTGACATTTCCAATAATATTTTCTCACTTATGATATAATATTCTAAATCTTCATAAAAAACCCAACAACTTTCGTATTTACGACATTTCCGTATCTATTCAAATGAACTCTCTAGGTGGGTGGAAAAATATACGGGAAAACCCTGTACAGGGTGAGTCAGGAACTAGTATCATACCAAATTTTGTTTTTTTTTAATGAAGTGTCCTATTGTTTAGATTCTCTTTATTATTCCCCTTCCAAAAAGGTGTGATATGTCTACTTGGATCGATAGTTTTAGAACTAAAATATGTTCGAGTTCTTCAGCTCTGCATTGTGTTCCTTAATTATTTTCATTAAAATTATAAAATTTAAAACAATGTTTTAAAGCAATTTTTTTTACTAAAACTCAATAAAGGTCGTTAAAATAATAAAAAAATGTAAATGAGTGTTTCTTGATCAAGACAATCTTTTAAGAGATTTCTACCTTTGAAATAAAAAAATGCATTTTTTGAAAGCCCGTATTTCCCAAAGCTAATGACTTATTTTGCTGAAATTTGGTATAAGGGGGATCTTGATGATGCTGAGTAAGAACCAAGAATCAAAATTTCGTTAAAAAAATTCCTAAAAACTTTTAGAGTTAATTCCTGAGAGTGTTTTCTCTTTTAAATGAGTCACACTGTATGTTATTGTCCTTCGTGTTGGGACTATTATACCGGGAAATTGGCCTATGATACTCATTCTGAATGTGGATAGGGTTTCTATTATAGCATATTATATTTAATTTGTCTTCAATGGAAATAGGCTATTTATTAGGAAAAACTAACAGAGACAAGTTAAATGAGAGAGACAATCTGATAATCTCAGTACCATCAAGACACCTTAGACACAATTTCACGTAAATTAACTAGGAAAAGGGGAAATTTCGTCTAATATCTCAAATATTACTTATCCGAGTATAGACACATCACACTTGTTTGAAAAGGGAATAATAAAGATCATCTAAAATATCAAAATTATACGGGGCATTTCACTAGAAGAAAAACAAAAGTTGGTATGCTACTAGTTTTTGATTCAACCTGTATGTTCAAAGTTATTTTTCTAAGGAAGTTCTCTAAAGTCCATCTACAAAAATGAACCCTGAAAATGGGCAAAAGCAGGGTATCTGGCTTATTTTTAAAGATAGAACCTTGTGGTTTTCACGAACCTGAGCTAATTTTTTGTGAAACTCATGAAGCCGTAAACAAAATTTTCATAGCCTTCTTCGTTTATGAGATACAGGGCGAAATAGAAAATTTTGCATTTTGGGACCCCCCTCGTATCTCGGTTATCCTTTAACTTAACGCAAAGAGAAAAATTGCTGCTTATGCAGTTTTTTACTCTGGATCTAGTGGCGTAGCCATATTTTTCATTTGAGTTGTTATTTTTTAGATATGACCCAAAGTTGTGTTTTTTTAAATGGGACACCCTGTATATTTGTCCAGAAGTTGATCTGTCCTTTTAAAAGCTTCTCAAACATATATAATAGTATTAATTATCATCCCAAATTTTGCAGTAGGCCATGCAAAACAATGCTGCCTTTTATTTAAAGTCGTTAACAAAATCTACATCCTAACAAATCAAAATAAATATGTAATTAAATCTATTTATCGAAATATGTATTGATAATTTCGCACCAAAAATGTACCACCCACCTAGATTTATGTAACACAAAAACAAAACAGTAATAAATTATTATGTAACAAGCCTTTCAGCAAAAATCAACTGTCGTATAAGAACTACAGTAATCAAGAAAATCAAAAGAACTGTTCAAACTGATTTCCATTTTGTTCTATGTATGCTTCGCACAATTTTCGTATTCGTTTTAGGGAATTAAGCAAAATAACGGGATGATTTTGTAAATAGCGAAAATTTTTTCTTATTGCATTTCCTAAATCTTGGACATTATCATAGTGGTCTTTGTAAATTCTATCTTCCAGATATTCCCACAGAAAGAAATCTAAAATCGACAAATCTGGGGACCTAGGAGGCCATCTTATAGGTCCATTTGTTCCGATCCATTGATTGGTAAAATTATTGTCCAGAAATAATCTCGTCATTCCAGAATTGTGTGCAGGGGCACCGTCCTGTTGAAAATAAATTTCGTTAATTTGCGCTAGAGGAGCATCGTCAAGTAATTTAGGTATAGCTGCCTCTAAAATTTCTATATAGCGATTGGCTGTTAGATTTCCCCTGCTGTCTTCTGGGAAATATTTGGTGTTGATTTTCCTGGGACCAGAATCTACTATTGTGCCTATTGAGTATAACAAAATTACTGAAATGTGCTTCGTCTGACCATATAACCTTCCTTTCAAAATCTCTAACCATATCGCATCTTTCTCGAAACCAATTGCAGAAGACTACCCGACGCTCTGCATCCCCTGGCTGTAAGTGCTGCACGAGCCTAAATTTGTATGGGTGGTATTTGTGCTTTCTTAGAATTTCTTGAACTCTAGTTTTTGGAATCCCTATGCTCTTTTGACTGGCCCTACAAGAGTTTGTAGGGTAAGCTTCTGCATTAGCCAAAACCGTAATTTCCTCAGCCTCCCGATTTTCTTTATTATATGTTTTCGTACGAGGTTTGATAAATGATCCGTGATTAAGTAAATTCTTTTTTATCCGATAAAAAGTGGATATATTAGGTTATCTGGATATCTAAATAAAAATTAAGCAATAGTATTTCAACATACCTAAAAATTAACTATTTAGCTGTTAAAATACATCTCAGAAGCCGCTTCAACATTTTCATTACTTAATATAAAACAAGCTAACATATCGTACTTTACATAACGTGCGAAAGTTTGGTTTTCTTCCATAATAATACAAATATTTTTTTACACAATAAATAAATACAAAAAACTAGGGCTATATTTTATATACCCGCACAAAATTGAGAAATGTCATTTGCTTCGAAGAAAACAAAAGAAGGAGGACGAGGATTTTTGTTGTTGTTTATTAAAATAGACCCATACTATTATATATTTTTGAGAAGCTTTTAAAAGGACAAATCAATTTCTGGACAAATATACAGGGCGTCCCAATAAACAAAAATCCAACTTTGGGTCATATCTAAAAAATAACAACTCAAATGAAAAATATGACTACACCACTGGATCCAGAGTAAAAAACTGCATAAGCAGCAATTTTTCCCTTTGCGTTAAGTTAAAGGATAACCGAGATACGAGGGGGGTCCCAAAATGCAAAATTTTCTATTTCGCCCTGTATCTCATAAACGAAGAAGGCTATGAAAATTTTGTTTACGGCTTCATGAGTTTCACAAAAAATTAGCTCAGGTTCGTGAAAACCGCAAGGTTCTATCTTTAAAAATAAGCGAGATAGCCTGCTTTTGCAACCAAATCCGGACACCCTGTACATGTATGGAAAATAAAATCAAAAGAAAAGTGGGAAACTGACTTACCTGTATAATTTAACCCCAAGTTCAGTCAAGAGTGCGATATCTTCCCTCCACTTGTGATAAGAGTCACAAGCGACCTCTCCATTTGTATCATCGTCTATTCTTGCTGTAAAAATATCCTTTTATTAAAGATAACCGACCCAGTTTTCAGAAAGATTATAAAAAAAGAGATAGGTAATTTTAGGTAGATTATAAATTAAATTTTTAAAAATAAAATTGTAAGCCATTCTTTGTCTACAAAGGCACATCTACTTTACAAGCATTTTTTCGAAAAATTTTTTTTAAATATAATTTTTCTAATACAAAACGTTCCAAAAAATATGTTTTTGAATATATTTTTTTTAATATAGACCGTAATATGTTAATTTTCTGATTTCTGATAAGTTTTTAAATTTTATTACAATTTTGTTGTAAGCAGTTAAATAATACACTAGTCACACTTATAACACAGGCCAACACACATTTTGGTGCCTGCGATTTTTTAACTGTTCCTGGGTAATTTTTGGATGCAGAATGTAAAAAAAATCTCAAATTTTGTCTATCAGATCTAGTTTAATAAAAAAAAATTGTGTATATATTTTACGTTATAACTGTTACTATTGCCAGTTAAAAAAACAAAGACACATGGATTTAAGTATTTATCGCAAAAACTTAATTTACATAATTACATTAGTCACTAATCACATAAAAATTTTCTTTTATACGACTTTCTAGAATGGAGTTTACTAGGGCAGTCTCGCTGAATGCTCCAGCAGTAGTCCGTCATCATGTGGCTATCACATCGTCCTTGATAACGATCTTCCATAGTTTTAATATCCTGATGGAATCTTTCCCCCTGTTCTTCACTACAATCACCTAAGTTTCCTGGAAAACGATCTAGGTGGCTGTGAAGGTAGTGAACTTTTATACTCATGTTACAGCCGAGAATATTAAAATTTGAAAGCATAGTTTCCACTAATTCTACGTAATTCTCTGCTTTATGATTGCCAAGAAAATTTTGTACTACTTGAACAAACGAACACCAAGCGTTAGATTCAGTCTCGTTCATTGATGTGGTGAAGTGTGGATCTTTAACAAGTTGCCTTATTTGAGGATCATCAAATATACCAGCTTTTAGTTTTTCCGTGCTAATGCTAGGAAATTTACGTGACAAATACCCAAAACAATTTCCATCTCGATTTAAACCCTTCACAAATTGCTTCATTGGGCCTAGCTTGATATGCAAGGGCGGAAGTAAGATTTTTTCTCTTGAAACCAAAGGCTCGTTGATCACGTTTTGTTTTCCTTGAATCATGACATCTGTTGAAGGCCAATTTTTGTTAACCCGTGCTCATTTTTAGATCTGCTGTCTCAAAGGCACAAAAAAACAAGGATATTTTGTATAACCACTCTGCTGTCCAAGGAGGAAGTTAGCCATTTTTAAATCAACACAAATTGCCCACTGATGTTCTTCGTACTTAATTTTTCTCAAAACTAATGCAATTGTTTCATATTCTTCCTTCATGGTAGTAGAATGACCAATAGAAATTGAGCCTTATTTGTTACCGTTATGTAAAAAACACATTTTAAACTAAGTTTTGAACTGTCAATAAAAAGACGTCAATCATCTGGAGTGTATTCAGGCAAACCCATTTTTTCTAAGAGCCCTTTTATATTGTTACAGAATACCAAGTCATTTTCCTGAGCGAAAAAAGGCAGCAGATCCTTATCTCTTTTACCATAAAATGTAATATTAGTACCTGGACTAAGGAGATTTTTTTCTTCTAATCTGGATGCAAGTAATTCACCGGATTCCTTTGAGAGATTCAGGTCTCTTATAAGATCGTTTAGTTCTTCTTGATTGAAACACTGCGGAGTCACTAAATCTGCTTCAAATTCGCTGTCGTTTTCTGATTGAATTCTTTGAAATTCGTCAGACGTTGATGTTTCTGTATCATCTTCTGTCAGTTCGGGTAGACTGCTGAATGATGGAACGGGTATTTCTTCCGAATGCGCTACAGGCCTTCTTGCATAATCTAGATCAGGATATGTCCATTTGTGTCTATTGTTTCTATTTATGCCTTTAATATTAAGGAGACAAAAATAGCAGTCGTCATGATGGTTTCGCGGTTCTCTCCATTGGTACACCAAACTTTAGGCACTTCCTCTTTCCAGTTGTCCACTGTCGCAAATGTTCAAGAGATGTTTTACGTATAAAATGTGGGGCCCAAGATTTATCTTGATCTCCTAAATGAACGCCAAAATAGGCAAGATAAGCTCTTTTCACAAAGTCAGAAATCGTTTTTCTGCTCTCTTTCAAAGTGTATTCACCACACACATAACAAAAAACATCGGGATGATTTACACAGGTACGTCTGCTTGTGGATGCCATTGTTTCAGTTTAGTGTCTTGATACTACAAAACGACCAAAATTTACACAAAATGATAGCACAACTTTACTTGGGAAAACTCAGTAATATACTAAATCGAGTACAGCCAAGCAGGTATAGAAGGATAGGGTCATAGGCAATTACAGGTATAAAAGTAATTAAGAGCAGTGTATTGAGTAGTTCTTAGTATAGGAACATTGGGTCAGGAACAATTCCAGGTATCCATTTGGTTAATTAGATTCTGGGAAATTTCTATTTTGACGATTAAGTACATATTTATCTCTTTATTTGTTATGCTTTATCAGAAAAAAATATCAATTAACCTGTAACCTGTATCTCAAAAACTAGAGCTGATAGAAAAAATCTGGTGGCATTTTTGGAATCAGCACATCAAAAACATCTAAAATCAGATGCTGGATTTCCGGCACCAAATTTTTGGTTTCATTTTGTTACCCTGTGTAATGCGTCACTGATTTTTATTGTTAATTTCAAATGCACTTATTCTTGTTATTATTCAACCGATTTAACAAACTTTTTTTTTTGATAGGTCAATCTTTCTGCTTTCTGAAGCCCTGTATTGTACCGGAAAAACGAAAAAAATATGACTGCCCAAAAAAACGGGGCATGCAGATTTTATTTTTTCATATGCTACGGATACGTAACGATTTACTGTATCTCATCACCAAGTTCGAAACTTTAATTTTTAATACAGGGTGAAAAAAAGAAATAGACTTTAAACCATAACTTACAAAAATGGTTAATTAAAAATACACTTAACCATTGAACATTTTTGAATACCTAGAAACACACTCGTAATTTTAATTTCCTTGAACAGTGTTGCCAAGTTCAATTATCTACGAGATTATTTTTTTGATTATTTTTTATTTTTATGCTTTAATATACGCATCAAGTAAAAAAGAACTAAATCTAATTGTAGAACTATTGTGTGCCCTCGCAAGGTTTGACACTTGGAGTCTTAATACAGGTTAGATAAAGTTCTATAAGGTCCAAATGGTTTATTTTACATTTGGGGACACAGCAGTTACAGCCCATTAAAAAAACACTAATAAACCGTTAATATAAATGAGTTTTTATTACCTAACATACAAAAGAAACTATACCAGAGCGACAAAAAAGATTTTAAAAAAATGCGAAAAGATAAAACGACAACGTAACACAAAACACCAGATCCAATGCCTTGCTCAATTTTTTTTTTGGCATGCTCTCGATTTAATTGTTTATATGGTGGTGTGGAATTGCATTCCATCCCTCCACAGTGGCTTTAATAAGGTTGGAAAAACCTGCAAAACATGCATTAATTTTTTTCCTTAAAAATATATCCCTAGAACTTTCGAGTGGATTTAAGTCCGGTGACCGCGGAGACCAGTCCTAACTTGATATTCCTTTTACTTCATTGCTCCTGTCCTATGTGCGGTAGCACTATCATCCATGAATAACACATTTCGACCTACAGCACCCCACCACATGCGAACAATCGAGTCCAGGATATGTTCTATGTAAATTTGACCAGTCATCATTCTGGCTATAGATATCAAAGGGGTTTACTATCCCACATTATCCCATCCCAAAACATGGTTGTACCGCCTTGATATAGTGGCACTTCTCTATAGTTGTCAGCTAGCGTTCTAGAACTCGTTAAACGTGATTCCGTAGGTCATCGGACAATAAACCAATTCTGGTTTCATCGCAAAAACTGTCTCTTATATAGCCTTTCCCGTAGAAAGCCTAGAGTTGTGACTTGGGGCACCACTTTGTAAGTAAACACCATTAATTGAGCTAATTGAATATTTTTAAGCAGTTCTGGAATAACTTCCTCAAGGATTTCTAGGTATGTACGTGCTGTAAGACATCCTTCAAAAATCCTCTAAACTATATTTCTGCCCTAAATAAAACATGACACCCCAACGCCAAATCGTCCTTGTTATGCCCTTTAAAATACTAAATGTACTACGCCAGTTCCTGGTATTGTCAAAATTAAAAATTCCAGCACTTGAAAAAAAGCATTTGTCTGCCAAATAAATCGTTAGCATCGATTTGTTGCAAATACCACTTTATATAAAACATATTATAAAGAGTTAGTGCAAAGTTGATGGGAAATTCGAAAAAAAAATTTTCAATGTGAAAATTTAGTCATATCTTCGATAATATTATTAGTTTATTGCATTCATCATCTCAAAAATACCCTTATAAACATATATTTTCCAAGCATTTCCAAAAACAAATTTTTTTTGAAAATTTTCCTCAAAAAAATTTTTTGAAAAATTTTTCGAATCTCGATTTTATTAAAAAGTTGTTTATATACCAATTTGATGTCGTAAAAACCAAAAATAACATCAGTTTGGTTGTAGGATGTACGGTTGAACTTTCACGATCCGTGGAAAATCGGAAAATTCGCGATTTTACAAGGTCTCACGAAAATATTCGTAAGTTTTTTTCCTTTATAGATATTAAAATGCAATTTTCACCAATCGATTCAGAAAGAATGAATCTATTACCGTTAACAATTTCAAATTTTTATTACGATTATAAGTTTTCGAAAAATATGGTAGATTTTTCGATAAAATTGCGAATGTACCGCGTGCAGCGGACCGGAAAAAAATTAATATTTCGAAAAGTAAATAAGTTAGAGAAATGCGGTTTGCGTTATTTTATTAAGAAAGAATCACTTTAAAAGATATTATAAAGAGTTAGTGCGGAGTTGATGGGAATTTAGAAAAAAAAAATTTCAAATTGAAAATTTAGTCATATCTTCGAAAATATTAATTCCTCGTGCATTTCTATGTGTTTATTGCATTCAGCAGCTCAAAATACTCTTATAAACATATATTTTCCAGGCATTCTCGGAAAAAAAAAAATTTTCGAAAATTTTCCTCAATACATATACATGGAAAATTTTCGAAAAATTTTTCGCATCTCGATTTTATTGAAAAGTTGTTTATATGCTAATTTGATGCCGTAGAAATCGAAAATAACATCAGTTTGGTGGTAGGATGTACGGTTAAATTTTTATAGCCAATAGAAAATCGGAAAATTCGTGATTTTATACACGATTATCACCATATCCACACATATGACCCGATAAAAAATTTTTCTAGTATATTTGGACCACAAAACTTTGGGCATATCTTATATATAGTTTAGTTAAAGAGTGTGTAAAATTTCAGGTCTGTAGCTTACCCGCATCATTTTTTTTTCCGCTATAAATCTGGTGTTATGCTTTTCGCGAAAAAATGCAAAGTAAAAATTCATCATATCTACATATATGGTTCAATAAAATTTTTATCTCATATATTTGGAACATGAAACTTTGGGAGTAGCTTATATATAGTTCAGTTAAAGAGTGTGTAAAACTTCAGCTCTGAAGCTTACCCGCTTCATTTTTTTTCTGCTGTATACCTAGTGTTGGGCTTTCCGAGTAAAACTTCGAATGCACTGCGTGCAGCGGTCCGGGAAAAATTCATATCTCGAAAAGTAAATAAGTTAGAGGGGTGCAGTTTGAGTTGTTTTATTAAGAAATAATCACTTTAAAATATATTATAAAGAGTTATTGCGAAATCGATCGGAAATTAAAAAAAAAATACAAAATGAAAATTTATTCATATCTATGAAATGATTAATCCCTCGTGCATTTCTATGTGTTTAATGCATTCAGCAGCTCAAAATACCGTTATAAACATATATTTTCAAGCATTCTCGGAAAAAAATATTACATATACATGCAAAATTTTCGAAAAATTTTTCGGATCTCGATTTGTGTGTCCCAGATTCGCTTCTCTATACAGGGATCTCGGCTCCTATTATACCGACAGCAAAGGTTAAATGGGGAAAGTTTTATAGGAAACTTATTGCATTCGATATCCGGCATCAGATTTACGATCGATCAATTGTTTTTGGAAATATCGGGGAAAAACCGAGAATGGCGAATTTTGTTTTTGGCCAGTATATCCAGAACGGTAAATTTGACAGCTGCCAAAATGTGACATTATTCGGGCACATTTTTAAAACAAATAAGATGGCTTATACAACACGTCTTTATTGTTTTTTGTTAACCCGCAACCCGCCTCAACTTTCATTTTTCTTATGGCCGCCATATTGGATTTTTCGATTTTTGGAAAGAGTTTAAAATTTCCAGTCTAATGATATCTCACAAGTGCATTAAAGATTTTAGTATCATCGAAATATTACACTTCGTAAAGTTAGGTTTCAGTTTTTTCTAAGGAGGCCATGATTTAAAGTAATGTTAGCTCTTAATGCTTTTCTAAGGAGGCCATGATTTATCTGTAACAAAATTGGATTTTGACTTTGACGTTAAGTTAAATAGTTGAAAGTATCAAAGCTGTGTTTTAATAAGTAGTAGGTACGCTTTTATCCCAATAAAATTATAAATCTGACACATAAATTGTCAAAACCTATAGAAAATAGATTCAAATGAAGAAAAGGTTGACATGTTAGCTCTGGTACTTTCAATCATACAGAAAACGTTACCTCCAAGGTACGTTACCTCATAAAACCCAATTCAGGAAAATCGTAGTTAATTTAATTAACCATGGTGCCTTCGAACAACCTAGAAGCGGATGATATGAAAATCGAGACAGAAACATCATACAAGCTATCAACGAAAACCCTAGTGCATCGGTAGGAACTGTAGAACAAGAAACTAACGTGCCAAGATCAACAGTACAGAGAGTTTTAAAAAAGAATAAGTACCATCCATACAAACCCATAATAGAGGACTTAAGGAAACTGATTTTCCAAGACGACTACAGTTCTGTGAGTGGTATACTAGGACATGTAATGAAAATCCTGATTTTGTAAATCATGTCTTGTGGTTCGATGAGAGCAGGTTCACGAATTGTGGAGTCTTTAATAGGCACAACCGTCATCATTGGGCTGTGCAAAATCCTCACGAAGTGGCAGAGGGACGTCTACAGATCAGATTTGGAAGTAACGTTTGGTGTGGGATCATTAGTAAGTTAATCTAACCAAATGATGGTCAAATAATAATCTTTTTTTTTTCATTTAGTTCTTTAATGATACTAAAAGAGTATAATCTAATAGAAAAAAAGTAAAACGTTCTACTCTAGTCAGTCAACTTACTTTTTTGGTATTGTATTACATTTTTATTCAATCATTTTGTATTGTAGTTTCGCGGAACCTATAAAAATAGAATTGGGTTCTATAAATTTATTAACACTTTATCTAAATTTTCTGCATATTTAGCTAATTCTCTAAAATTATTTTGATTGAATTTAATTATTTATTATTACCCGTGAAGCCTAGTTCTTGCGTTATGAAAAAAATACCATATTAATCAAATGTCGAATTATTTTTCGATTTTTATTATGATTTATAGAAAAGCGTTCAGCTGTATTTCCGAATAATTTAAATTTTAAAGCGCAAGGCGTTTGTTCTTTTGATATTTTATGTTTTAGTAAGACACGGTGTACTTCTTTAAGATTATTATATCACTGAAATAAATTGATTTAGTATTTCCAAAATTAATATGCAATACCAACAAAATAATTTATTAGGACTATTACTTCCCGCTAACCAAATATGTTTTTCTTTTTCATAATAAAGCTAAATAGGTTTCAACTGTATACAAGCTCATTCATTACGGAATGTTTCGATAATTATTTTTGGAAAGAAAATATCTACTTTTTAATAAAGATAATTTTCCCTTTATAATTTATAGTTTTTAGTACCACCCGGCCGACCCTGCCGCCCTTGACTGTTGTGCACCTATTTATAAATTGTTAATCATTTCAGGAAATCGACTTATTGGACCATTTTTGTTTGACTACACCCTAAACGGGCAGAGGTACCTAGAGCTTTTGCAAAACCAGGTTGTACTGATGAATTAAGAAGAACTTGGTTTCAACAAGACGGATGTCCGGCTCACAATACCATTCAAGTCAGGAACTTCTTAAGAGAGTAGTTTGACGAAAGAATAATTTCTTTGAATGGTCCAATATCTTGGCCTCCTAGATCCCCTGACCTGTCGCCCTTGGATTTCTACCTCTGGGGTCACACGAAGAATGAAATCTATGAATTTGATCCCCTCGTGACCATAGAAATCCTGAGACAAAGAGTTCTGGACACATTTAGAAATATTAACCGAAATATACTTGCGAGGGTTGTACGAAAAACAGTCACCAATTGTCAAAAATGTCTCGATGCAAATGGACGTCATTTTGCAGATTTGTAAATTAATGTTACCCACTTACAAAGTAGTTAAAGCTTAAAACAATGAAAACGTGTCGTATACGCCATCTTATTAGTCTTAAAAATGTGTCCGAATAATGTCACATTTTGACAGCTGTCAAATTTACCGTTCTGGATATACTGGCGAAAAACGAAATCCGCCATATTCGGTTTTTCGCCGATATTACCCAAACTTATTGATTGATCGTAAATCTGAAGCCAGATATCGAATGCAATAAGTTTTTAAAGCTTTCCCCATTTAACCTTTGCTGTAGGTATAATAGGAGCCGAGATCCCTATATAGAGAAGCGAATCTGGGACACACTGTATGTGTAATAAATAAATATAATTGGACATCTAAATTTTGATTGAACTTTTTCAATTGAACGACGATATTTTTCTTGATAAAACATGTTTTTAATTTTAGCGTTTTTTTTTCAGGAGCAGTGCCGGACGAGGGTGTACCTGACATGACAAGACTAACAGTCCTTGATGAGGCAGTTATCAATAAGAATCTCAGAGTCCGATATACAAAAGATAACATTTACGTATCCTTTTCATGTAGTAGTATTTTGAATACTACGAATTTCGGTGTAACACAGGTCCTAGGGGTAGGGCTTTCGTTTATATTTTGACACCTAGTTACTGCTTTAAATATAAAAAAAAACTTTAGACTCAAAAATTGTGGGATTTTTCTTCTATTATATTTTAAGAATATCAAACATTTCTAAAGTTGTCGAAAAGTAGAAAAAAATACATATACGTATTTATATTTTTTTAATGAGTATATTATTGTTTAATTAAACGGGTCTTTTCATACCGATTAGTAATAAATATACCAGGTTTAATACCTTTATCTTTGAAGACAGCCGAGAAAGTTGACTAAAACTCTGACATAGGACGCAATCCGTTTTAAATGAGGAATCATCTGGAATACACAAAGTCTCTTATGACACGGTTTTTGTCAATTTTGTCGGTTGTCTTTAAGGATAAAAGTATAAAGCTGGTATACTTATAATCGTTAAGAAAAGACTAATTTAATAAAATAATAATATGCAGGGTGTCCCATTAAAAATAGAGGTTACGTAATTTTTTCTACTTTTTAACAATGTTTAGACATTTTTGATATTAGAAGGTAATAGAAGAACAATCCTACAAGGTTCTTTTTTTTAATCTGCTATAGTTAAAGCTGTATCTAGGCATCAAAATATAAATGAAAACCCTGTATATATTGTAGGTTCGGGTAAGGTAGGTAAAGTAATATATAAATATATATATATATATATAAAATATATATATATATATATATATATATATATATATATTTATATATATATATATATATATATATATATATATATATATATATATATATATATATATATATATATATAAATATATATATATAAATATATATATAAATATATATATATAAATATATATATATAATATATATATATATATATATATATATATATATATATATATATATATATATATATATATATATATATATATATATATATATATATATATATATATATATATATATATATATATATATATATATATATATATATATATATATATATATATATATATATATATATATATATATATATATATATATATATATATATATATATATATATATATATATATATATATATATATATATATACATATATATAGAAATTCGAAATTTCCAAATATGTACCTGCTTATCGATTACTGAAACATACGTATCATTGCAAATTTAACTGTTGTTACTGGAAGCGATATCATTAATAAGCATAAAGCACATGAAGTAAGATAATATCAATAAAATAAGTAAAAGCATTCTAGATATATGTCGTAACAAATGTTTGAACAATATGTATTGGAACTTGCCTTATTATGAGCCAAGAAACATGTCCCAGTCCATTTTAAAAAAACAAAACTCAGTGGCAGAACGTTGGAAATAAACGATGAAGCAGTACTGTCATATTAAGAAAAATGCAATAAGTCATTCCATTAAAAAAAGCTCGTATTTCCCAAGGCTAATGACTTATTTTGTTGAAATTTGGTATAAGGGAGTTCTTGGTGATGCTGAGTAAGAATCGAGAATCAAAATTTCGTAAAAAAAATCCCTAATATCTTTTTCTTAAAAATCGTACCATCCCCCCACCTCTAGGCTCGCACGCCAATGAGCGATGTCATAGTTGAATGTGTCAAAATAATCATATTTTAAATCCATACACATCACCAAAATTTGAAACTAATCTGGCAGTTAATTCCTGGGATACACCCTTATATCCCCTTTTAAATGGGTCACACTATATATGTATTTTGTATTGTCCTGAACATTCTAAACCCTTTTTGTGTTTCTTATACGTAGAGTTAACTGTTTCCGACAAAATGTCGTTTTAAAATTGACATTTTTAACTATTTAAAGCTCTGAACGACATTACAACGAATTGGATTTCATTCTCCTATCTTAGTTTTAAATTATCTATTTCCTCATACCAATTTCTGGTTTGACAGGAGGTGTCAAAATTTGACATTTCCTGTCAGAGTAGAAATTGATGTCAGGAGATAACTAAAAACTAAGATAGGTAAACGCAATCCATATGGTTGCAAGTTAAGTCGTTTGGGACTCTGAAAGGGTCAAAAATATCAATTTTCAAGCGCCTTTTTCTCGAAAACATTTGAAATTAGGTATAGGAAACATACCACAAAAAGTGTTTAGAATGTTCAGGGCAATACAAAAATGCAATAATTTAAAGTCGTTCCATCCATTTTTTGGATGTTGCCACCGGTTTTAAGTAGAAGCGGCAACACCCCACAATTTAAAATATTTTTAAAAGAAACTATATGTATATATATATATATATATATATATATATATATATATATATACAGGATGTTTCTTAATTGAGTGTCAATATTTAAGGAGGTGATTTTTGGGTCCATTTTAAGAAGAAAACTTCGTAAACATATGTCTTAAAAATGTAAATTTTGAGATACAGGGTGTTAAACTTTCAATAATATCATAATTTTTCGATAATATCTCCAATACCACTCTAGATATTGTAATGAAATTTGGTATAGAAATACTATGCATCTAGTGGAATTTTTTGATGTAGAACATTTTTTTTAATTTGCTTCATAAATATTTTTTATAAATTTTATTAAAATAATATGAGATTCTTCAATAATAACAAGTTATTTACAAAACTATACTAATACAACTAGGTATATAATTAATAATTTCAACAAAAACCAATTAGGTTTTAACAAATTGACAGCACACTTTGTGAAACAAAATAGAAGAAAAAAATTAGATAAGTTGTTGAAAATTCCCATCACCTTGGAGAATACACGCTTCAGCCCTTTTCCTCATGTTGTCGCGAACTCTTTGAAGGATACCCTCGGTGTTTCTGATAATATCGCAAGAATCTCTTATACGATCCTTCAGCTCCTCTACAGTGTTTACTGGGGTGCGGTAGACTAAAGATTTAAGATGTCCCCATAGAAAAAAAACTATTTAGGTCTGGGAACCTAGGGGGCCATGGTTGGGGTCCGCCACGACCTACTTATCTGTTGTTAAATGTGCGGTTCAAATATTCTCTGGCTTCAATACTAAAGTGAGCGGTCGCGCCATCGTGCATGAACCACATTCTGTTTCTAATCAAAATTGGTATATCTTCTAACAATATCGGCAAAACGTTCTCAAGAAACCGGCGATAATTATGGCCATTTAGTCTTTCTGGGAGCAAAAAAGGTCCAATTAGGTGATTTTCGATAATGCCAGCCCAAACATTTACAGAGAATTGATCTTGACGATGATGTTCTACAGTGGCATGGGGGTTCTCGTCGGCCTAGATATGATTATTGTGGAAGTTTCTGATAGCGTTCCTGGAGAAGTTCGCTTCATCTGTGAACATTATTTCGCGGTCAAATAAGGGATTACGCCCAATTTTTTCCAAAAACCATTCACAAAAATTGACTCGGAAAGGAAGATCTCGGGGAAGTAAGGCTTGCACTCGTTGAATGTGATATGGGTATAAAAAAACTCATGTAGAATTCTCCAAACTAGGATGTGCGAAGATATTTAGGTTAATTTCAATTTTCCTAGTACTCAGTTCAGGATTTTCATCTATGGAATTTAATACTGCCTTTTCAATTTCTGGAGTTGTTACAGTCCGATGGGCCCCTTTTAATTAATTATTTGGCTTTAATGTACCTGTTTCAGTCAACTGGTATGACTCTACCAGGAAAGCGCTCTTGATATAATCGCCTAGCTTCCGGTGAACTGCATTGATAAACTCAACCATTTCTTTTCTCAGATATATCAGATATTTAGAACATAAAATTAATTAAACCCGACTGAATCTGAAAGTTGAACTGTCAAATTAAGTTACAAGGAAAGTATTAATTCTGACAGCCAAAGCCTACTACAATAGTAATTATTATTACTATTTCTTTATTGATGAACTAGTAGTATTTTATAGTTTCGTGTTAAAAAATTATAAGCTCAAATAATAATTTTGAAATCTTTGGGTATTAGTTATTCATAAGCAAATTTGATTTCTTGAATTTCAGTCAAAAAAAAATTTCCTTGCGTGCCATGGCGATTGGTGTTGTTATATTAGCGATATTGTTAAAACTCTGCAGAGAAACGGTTTTTATTTTTTAAAACGAAAACCGTGCGTTCAACTCAAAATTACTAAGAGATCAAACTTGCTCAAAAATGAATGGTAATATCAAAAAAGTGGCGTACCATCAATGTCTGCGAAAATATGCAGGTCAGATTCCATTGGTGGAAATAAAAAAAAATCCACTAAATGCATAGTACCTCTATACCAAATTTCATTACAATACAAAGTGATATTCGAGATATTATCGAAAAATTATGAAATTATTGAAAGTTTAACACCCTGTATCTCAAAATTTACACCGTTTAGGACATATATTTATATGAAGTTTTCTGCTTAAAATGGACCCAAAAATTACCTCCTTAAATATTGACACTCAATTAAAAAACATCCTGTAGACATTTCCTCGTCATCACAAAAGTTTCTATTTTCTGAGGTTAGCTGTTTGTGTTATGACCAAATGGTATCATCAGTACTTCGTATTTGTTCTTCTGGCGTGGCATCTGCTGCATCAGCCATACTTTTTGCATTAACACTTTTTAGTTGCTTATCAACATAGGTAATTCATCGCCTAAGCACAAGCATTGGGATTGCCGAAATGAATTTTCTTAAATCTAGGATCTAATAAAGTGGAAATGGCTAGTAATTTATTATCCTCAATTGCCCCAAAACGTTTGGTAAGTTCAGATAATACAGTCTGTTTCATACTTTCAGTTTCTGGCGTAAAACATTGTAGACTTCTGATCCTATTTGTTAAACAATTTACAATTGGTATTATTTTACTGCTAGTTTTCACCACTGAATTTCTTTCGAGACCTGTTCTATGGGTTTTAATATACACACTATCTCTCTACAAATTTGTATATCTG
This sequence comes from Kuschelorhynchus macadamiae, assembly GCA_030620095.1. Lineage (NCBI taxonomy): Eukaryota > Metazoa > Arthropoda > Insecta > Coleoptera > Curculionidae > Kuschelorhynchus > Kuschelorhynchus macadamiae. The sequence continues at coordinate 240,923 of JAUTXW010002549.1, forward strand.
AAGCAGAACACATTTTTGGATATTTGGGGTCATTTAATAGAATCATTGTGAATACATTTTTTTATACTATAATAGATGGCTCTAGGCGCATAACATATACTCACCAATTATAATGGAGAAAATTGTTCATATTTTTCTTAAGTGAATAAAAGACAGAGAAAGATCGAAAAATCGATTTTTGGGTTAAAGTTACGATTCTCTTAAGATCGTACCCCAAAAGATCGATTCAAAAAAATCGATTTTTCGGTGTGAAAAATCGATTTACAAAAATATCGATATAATTGTGAATCCCTAGTCCAAATGAAACGAAACCTCTCCATAGATCGCGGTGCGAGGCATGGATAGTGTGTCGCGAAATTAAAAGGACGGTCAACGAGTTTATACGGTTAGGATAATAGAGGGAATTTCCAAATTTAAAAAAAAGTTGAAAAATATAAATTATGTAGGGGAAGGTTGCCTATATTGAACCGCCTCCTAAATTGGACCACCGCCATATTTAATTGGACACGCGCGCTGGTAGCGACATTTATGGAACCGTCTTTGACTCTCGTTACAAACTCACCATTACAAGATAATTCGCCGCCATTGATGCACGTTTTATATCGCTATTGCAAACATCAAATCCAAATACATCGGCATGTTAAACATGTGATTTTAAAAAATAACTGACGGTTTCCTAAATTGAACCACCACAGTGTTGCTTAAATTGTACTGGTCCAATTTAGGAAACTCAATTTGTGTATTTTAAGTGTGAGAATTCGTGTCAATATGTAGTGTTTCAATTTCTCATAATGAAAAATATTTTAACATTATACAGTTAGTTACTAATGAGTGGTCCAATATAGGCAACCTTTGTTACAGAATACCTTGCAATAATAATGGAAAAGGCACAAAATATGGTAAATGGAGTAAAGAGGATATGGCTAAAGCCTTAGAGGCTTACAAAGGCAAAAAGTATGGCCTAAATGAAATATGCCACATGTACAGGGTGGCCCACATAAGATGACCCACTACCTTATCTCATAATCTTGGAGTCAGGGAAAAAAGTTTTATACAAAAGTTTCTTGGGTTTATCTAAGTTTTTTAAATATTGTATTTTTATATATACATGGTGTGTCATTTTGAGTTGACGGTGTCAAACTCTCTTCTTTTAAATGGAACACCCTGTATATTCTGATGGATTTGAATAGCTCTCTCTTCAAGACGATTTCAACGATGTATTATAAGATGGGTCTACGAGGCACCGTTTCGGAGGATGTGTGCCGATCATCTTCAATTTTTGACATACTTTCAACTTGTTGTATCTCTCGTATTATCAACTTTTTTGTTTCATTTTTGTGCAGGAAAAAACATAAATTTTGTGCTCTGTTTTATTGGACGTGTAGGTCAAATTTCTGAAATTGAAAAAAAATGTTACAGTGTTGTGCACGTTTTGCGTACCATCCAGTTTTCTCAAGATTTTTAAATGCAACCCCCTATATTTATAAGCGGATTTGAATCAATATATTATAAACATAGGTTTACAAGTCACATTTACCGAGTTTTTTTGGGGATTTTCTAGGAATCAATTTTAATATTAAACAATTTTTACTAAACATAACATAAACTATTAAACATAAACATTGACAGAACAAAAGCAAAAAAATAAACATTACCTAAATTAAATTTTCTATATAACCACCTTCCTGTGCTATACATGTTGTATAAATAATGTCTAATTTTTTTATTGCCCTACGAACTGCTCCACTCTCATTGATCAAATGGATCTCTTCCATTATTCTCCCCCTTTAAATCGTCTACGTTATTAACTTTATTCTTATACACTTTGTCTTTAATATTTCCCCATAAAAAAAATCTAGTGGAGTTAAATCGGGACTCCGAGCTGGCCAGGGTATTGACCCAAATCTGCCAATCCACATTGGAAATCTTTCATTTAACCATTCAATTACAGGTCTTACGGTATGGTACGGCGCACTGTCTTGTTGAAATATAAGACCATCTTTAATTTCATCTGGTTTCAACCGGCCCAATCACTCGGTCCTTTATTATTCCGCACCAAACATATACACTTTGATGTCCCTGCTTTCTGATGGCTTTGATTTTATGTTGATTTTGCATTGACCAGTAGTGGCAGTTCTTTCGGTTAAATATTCCCGCGGTGTTGAAAATTGCTTCGTCAAGTGAAAAGAATTTTGTCAAAACCGGTTGATCAAAGTGGCGGTCCCATCATATCCATGCAAAAGTAGCTCTGTTGTCAAAATCAGGTATGGATAGCTCTTGCGGAGTGAATTTGAAAGGATGGTAATCGTTGATATTAAGTGTTCTCTGAATACTTGCTCGGCTAATATGCGGTATGTCCCGTGCGGCATCCCTTTGGGAATTTTCATTGCTTTCCTCAAAATATAAAAGAACATCAAGTTGATTTTCTTCTGTAAGAACTGTCCTAGGCCGGTTTCTTTTATTGTTTATCACAACGCCATTTTCCAGATCTTGTGTAATTCTTACGAAGATTTTCTTACTTGGAATTCTGCTATTTGGATACAGTCTTCTATACTCCCTTAACGCTAGTGCGGGACTCTTATTGTTTCTATGAAGCACTCATATAAATTTAAACGTTGTTGAATAGTGTAGTTCGACATAATTATTTCTTAAATTTACTAATTTAATCAAGAAATGCAACCAAGCTGTCAAATTTCATGCAAATAATATTTCGTTTGATTCCATGGTTTTGAAGCACAGCCTACTTAAAATTGTTGATAGGGTTGTGGAAAGGTTGGTAAATAATTGTGAGAGAAAAAACACGAAGCCAATACTTAGCTTGATGACGTTTATTACTCGACTGACTTTCAGACGCTCTATATAAAAACGAAGCAACAAAAATGATTAGTAAGCAAAGACATTTTGCGGCACCATTATCGACACAGTCACCTTGGCCGTCTGTTTCGGTAATCGCTAATCATAACATTGATAAGGCTTATTTAGTATATGGGAAGGAAACATAAAGAACTATTTTTAAATAGATTCACACTATTTTAACAAAAATACACATTATGTATTTAACTGATTTTTAGAGAGTTTTACGTTTGATCTGGAAAACGGCGTGGTAATAATTATTCAAAGCAATTAGAAAATCTAATTTAGATATTCTTTAGCATATAATATTAATTTTGTTGTCTTCGTTCATGTCATGTCACGTTTAATAGTTTATATTATGTTTTAGTAAAAATTGTTTAATATTAAAATTGAAGAAAATCCCCAAAACTCGGGAACCGTGACTTGTAAACCTATGTTATATATAATATATCGTTGAAATCGTCTTTCGATGCTCTATTTAAATCCGTTATAAAATATAGGGGGTTGCATTTAAAAATCTTGAGAAAACTGATGGTACGCAAAACGTGACAACACTGTAACATTTTTTTTCAATTTCAATATTTTTACCTACACGTCCAATAAAGCATAAAATTATGTTTTTTCCTGCACAAAAATGAAACAAAAAAGTTGATAAATACCAGAGATACAAGTTGAAAGTATGTCAAAAATTGAAGATGATCGTAAATATCTCCGAAACGGTGCCTCGTAGACCCATCTTATAATACATCGTTGAAATCGTCTCTAAGAGAGCTATTCAAATCCATAATAATATACAGGGTGTTCCATTTAAAATAACAAAGTTGACATCTGTCAACGCAAAATGACACACCCTATATATATAAAAATATAATATTTAAAAAATCTAGATAAACCTAAGAAACTTTTGTATAAAACTTTTTTCCCTATCTCGTACAGATTCTGAGATAAGGTAGTGGGTCATCTTATGTGGGCCACCCTGTACTTATATATGTATAGATATGGTAAATAATAAACGTTATTAGTATTTAAATGATCTAACGATGCTACATGTTTTCAAAATGACCGATTTCTGGATGTTTCTGTGATTGTCTGTATTAAGTTCTAATTGAAACGTTGTTGGGGTGAGGCCTGTTACTGTTATGATGATAGGAAAAATGATGGAAATAAAAAGGCTGTTTCCTCAGCCTTCTTATTTCCATTGCCAAGTGGGTGTATTTGACGATCTTTTCACTGTATTTCGCTTGGATGTTCTCGTCGTTGGGGACAGCCATGTCAATGTGTGGTTGTCAATGTCCCAATAGAGCTTGTAGTTTCGGTTTTCAAGTATGGATGTTGGTGTATAATGGTAGTAAGGGTCTGTGTTCTCCGTTAGTTTGTATGTTGTGGCTAATGCTTGATGAACGACCTTCACTGCTGAGTTGTGTCTCAGGGTGTCTACAGTTCCAGCCATTATTCTACATCCAATCGTTATGTGATCGGTCGTTTCTCTCTGCTGGTGACATCTCCTGCACCTGTCGTCTTCAATGGTTGTGTCCTTGATGATGTGAACGTGGGTGAATACCACGATGGTTGTATGTGCCAGTGGCAGCCGGTCAATTTGTTGCACCGATGATAATATTCAAGCGAAAAAGGGCTTTTTAATCCAGATCTTAAAGTTGGAGCACCTCCTGACTGCCTGGTAGAGATATCTGACACCGGATACATCAATAAAAAATTGTTTGTTACCTGGCTCCAATCTTTCTTGATGCCGTGAAACCAACATAAGTATTGATTGTTTTAGATAGAACAGTACGCACTCTAAAAATCTTGAGGCAATAAGTTGGCAAAAAATAATGGACTAATAATATTACAGCTTCCGGGGCATACCACCCATCGGCTTCAACCCCTTGACGTGGCGGCATTTAAGCCATTGGAGCTCTACTAACTAATCCGGAATTGACAGTTTCTCAATACCAAGTTGCTCAACTTTTTGGAGAAGCTTATGCAAGGGCTGCTGTATTGGCAAATGCTATGAATGGATTCAAGAAAACAGGCATTTGGCCGGTAGACCGTAATGTTTTCAGCGATGTTGATTTCGCACCTTCCGATGTACTTATCCCGAAAACAAGTGTCGACATAGCTAAACATGATAACAGTGGAAGTAGTTCTGACTCCAGTGATGAACATGCCCTTGATTCGTTACAGTAAAGGACCAGCTGCGACAAAAAATTAACCTCCTTGATCAAGGAGCTTCAACATCAACCTCAACATCAGCTAAGGAACTAATAGCAACTACATCAGCTGAAGTTAATTCATCACAATATCATCCATAGCTAATGAAGTAGATTCTATCGAACAAATATTAAGAAGTCCCCTTGTTGATCACAAGAAGGTGAAACCATCTGGAAGTATTCAAAAAGCCCAAATCATCACATCCGCACTTATAAAGATGACCTTGAGGTTAAACAGACACCGTCAAATATGTCAAAAAACAAATCTGTCAAGCGCAAAGTTAAGTTTGAATCAAGTACTTCGACTCCTAAGAAAAAAATATTAAAGACAAAGAATATACTGCAAACTCTGCACTGAAAGCATTGTTGAAGACTTGTTTCAGTGCCTAAAATGCAGAGATTGGGTACGATCATGTAAAAACGTATTGTCAAGAGAGAAATTTCTCTGCGATATTTGTTCTTAGTTCTAAGGAAAAATTGTTTCTATTTTAGTTTTACTATGTCAGTTGTGTTATAGTTCTTGCTTACTAGCATTGGTTAAGGTACCAAATATTATAATCACTGTCACTAGCATCTAAAAATACAGTTTTTTTAAAGATTTTAGGTTTAGTTGTTCTTTGCTGGTGTTCTTTACTTTTGTTCTTCATTTTATTCTTTTATTGTGTCATTTTTATTTGTTTATGGCAGGATTTGTCTTTTTTATATTATTTCAATATATTTTCGTTTTTTTGAAATTTGGTTTTCAAATAAAGCTTATTTTCTCTTGTTCAACTAAAATTGTATTTCATTTAACGTAACTGAAATAGATGGTCCAATATAGGAAGCCACTGGTTCAATTTATAAACCAGTTTCCTATAATGGACCAGTTGGGGATTTCGGATTATATTTTTCTACCAAAAACTGTTGGATAAAAAATTCTGAAAAAAATACTGAAAGTGGGGCACATATCAAAGTATTTTGTGTATAAACTTGAAAATGTTGTGATTTGTTTTCTTGAAGTTAGAGCATAAAAACCTAAAACTGGTCCAATATAGGCAACCTTCCCCTATTATTTAATTTATTTGTTTCTGTTTGGAAATATTTATTGGGGGGGTCATTGACCATTTGACCTAATGGGGGACCCGCCACTGCAATAGTGTAATACAAGCAAGAGAAATAATATGATATAGTGTAAAAAATAGATCATTAGCTCTAAATCCTGTGTCGTAGAAAAAGCTGACCCATACTCTTAAATATACTTGCTTTATAAAAAATAATAATGTTTTTTCAACTCACCCAGCAATCAGGCACGCCACAGATACCAAACTTAGAACGCTCATCTTAACTAAGGAAAATAGCTACGATTCGAAAAAATTTTCAAATACTTCAATTTATATGCACCGTTATCAAAAACAACCACGTAATTGCTAAGCATTGTTTTGTTGATAAATGTTGGCAGTACTAAAGATAGTGTGTACCTCTCATTTGTGTTTTAGATATAAAATGATTCTTATCGATTCGTTGAAAGGGGTACTAGAAGGAAACGATTTTTGAAGATAAATAAGCTTGATAATAGTTTTTTATATCGCTGTCTTCGTTATTGTTTCGTACGCACCACCCAACAGTTAAATTTAGGTATAGGAAACATAACAAAAAACAATGTTTAGTATATTTAGCACGAGAAAAAAAATGCAAAAATATACAGGGAGTTTTATTGGTTTTACAGATATTTTTTCTAATAGGCCACTCACAGGTGGCAACTTCGCTATTTTAAGTGAAATGCTCTTTATTTTTCACTTTTTCTGAAACTTCACGTGTTTCTGAGCAACTTTTCTGAATACTTCCCTATACCTATCTGTAGCCGTTTTCCAGGAATTAATTTATTTGAAAATTTTTTTACGAAAACAATCAAAAATAAATCTGAATTTCTGCCAACTCGAAAGCAAATTTGAGCTACGGTTTTAGGTATCCCTTTAGGTATTTGATTTTTTTTTATCATACCTCAGTTGAAGCATACAGGGTGATCCAGAAATAACTTTATGTTGCTGACTTATAACTTATATCATTCATGGGAACCGCGATTTAAATATGGCTGTATGTCTGTGAAATTGTCATATGTGGTACCTTTAGAGTGGAATAAGTCAAAAACTACTGTTCTGAATATAGACAATTTACACAGGGTAACAAAAGGAAAACAAAAATTTGGTGCCGGAAATCTAACATCTGATTTTAGATGTTTTTAATGTGCTGATTCCAAAAATGCCACCAGATTTTTTCTATCAGCTCTAGTTTTTGAGATACAGGTTACAGCTTAATTGGTATTTTTTTCTGATAAAGGACAACAAATAAAGAGATAAATATGTACTTAATCGTCAAAATAGGAACTACTCAATACACTGCTCTTAATTACTTTTATACCTGTAATTGCCTATGACCCGATCCTTCTATACCTGCTTGGCTGTACTCGATTTAGTATATTACTGAGTTTTCCCAAGTAAAGTTGTGTTATCATTTTGTGTAAATTTTGGTCGTTTTGTAGTATCAAGACACTAAACTCAAACAATGGCATCCACAAGCAGACGTACCTGTGTAATTCATCCCGATGTTTTTTGTTATGTGTGTAGTGAATACACTTTGAAAGAGAGAGAAAGAGATTTCTGACTTCGTCAAAAGAGCTTATCTTGCCTATTTTGGCGTTCATTTAGGAGATCAAGATAAATCTTGGGCCCCACATTTCATATGTAAAACATGTGTTGAACATTTGCGACAGTAGACAACTGGAAAGAGGAAGTGCCTAAAGTTTGGTATACCAATGGTTTGGAGACAACCGCGAAACCATCACGACGACTGCTATTTTTGTCTCGTTAATATTAAAGGCATAAATAGAAACAATAGACACAAATGGACATATCCTAATCTAGATTCTGCAAGAAGGCCTGTAGCGCATTCGGAAGAAATACCCGTTCCATCATTCGGCAGTCTACCCGAACTGACAGAAGATGATACAGAACTATCAACGTCCGACGAAGTTCAAAGAATTCAATCAGAAAACGACAGCGAATTTGAAGCAGATTTAGCAACTCCGCAGTGTTTCAATCAAGAAGAACTAAACGATCTTATAAGAGACCTGAATCTCTCAAAGGAATCCGCTGAATTACTTGCATCCAGATTAAAAGAAAAAAATCTACTTTGTCTAGGTACTAATATTACATTTTATCGTAAAAGAGATAAGGATCTGCTGCCTTTTTCGCTTAGGAAAATGACTTGGTATTCTGTAATATATAAAATAATATAAAAGGGCTCTTAGAAAAAATGTATAATATATATATATATATATATATATATATATATATATATATATATATATATATATATATATATATATGTATATAAATGAGGGCATAAAGTCTGGAAACCTTGAGATATGTCAAAAACTATACAAGTTGGGTAAAAAAGTTTCATATAAAAGTTGTATAGTTCCTAACGATTAATGATTCAAAAATGTCTTGAAATATACAGGGTATTTTAAAATCAAGTTACACGCCAAAACTTCAGAATCTCTAATGGAACACTCTGTATATTATTTCATTTTAAGAATCTACATGAAATTCTGATCATATTTTATTAAGCATACCCTATGCCTAAAGTCAACTGTTTTTGAGATAAAAAAATGAAAAAATGGAAATTTGACTTTAAACAAAATTAACTCATTTCCCTATGCATAGTGAAACCTGGTGGATTCTTTTAGAACTCCTGTAGAAACTGTCATGTACTGACAATAAACTGTGTCAATTTTTAACATATTGTTGGAGAGTTACTTTTTTCCTGATAAAAATGCTTTCAGAAAGAAAAAGAATAGAGATTCTTATGATGTTTGGATGGGGAGATCGCCAAAGAAATCTTAACGAAGTATGTGAACTTTTTAGTAATGCGCATCCCGAGGGAGGACAAGCAATTGCAAAATCCACAGTTAGCAAAATTATCCAAAAATTTCGTGATCATGGTTGTGTAAAAGATCTTCCCAGGACAGGTAGACCAAAACTAGATGATGATATGAAATTGTATGTTTTACTCAGTTATAACGAAAATCCACATTTACCTACAAGTCAAGTAGCATTAGATTTAAACCTTAGTCAATCATCGGTAAAAAATATTCTGCACACGGCAAAGTATCATCCCTACAAAATAAGATTAATCCTTCATATAAATGAAGACGACTTTGACCGCCGACTTGAGATTTGCGAAAGTATGCAAGAGCGGTGCAACCTGGATCCATCCTTTTGTAGAAATATTTTATTTTCCGATGAAGGCACCTTTTTTCTTAATGATACTGTCAACCGACAAAACTGTAGATATTGGTCTACAGAGAATCGCCATTGGGCTCAAGTGGCTTATACGCAATATCCCGAGAAAATAAATGTTTGGGCTGGAATATTTCAAGATAGAATTATAGGTCCCTACTTTTTCGACGTAAATTTAACCGGCGAAATTTATCTTGATTTTTTACAACTCGAGTTGATTCCTGCCTTAGCTCAATTGTATCCAGGTAATGAGCCCGATATGCCTACTGCAGCAATGTGGTTCCAACAAGATGGAGCACCACCTCACTACGCGCTACCTCTTCGGCAGTATCTCAGTGAAATATTTCCTAACAGGTGGATAGGACGTCGTGGTCCCTACGAATGGCCGGCCAGGTCCCCGGACTTAACTCTCCTAGATTATTTTCTGTGGGGATATTTAAAGAGCAAAGTTTATTTGAACAGACCTCCTAATATCGATGCGCTGAAAAATCGTACAAGAGATGAAATCCGACAAATCCCACCTACTTTCCTTCGAAATCTACAACAAGAGTTCATCAGTCGATTAGGATATTGTCAGGAAGTGAACGGACAACAGTTCCAGCATTTATTACGTTAAAACGCATCATTTAGAATTTTAGACTATCGTTGTTAATCGTTATTAAAAAAATTTTGTAAAACAGTTTTCTCATTTTTTTTATCTCAAAAACAGTTAACTTTAGGGATTATGCTTAATAAAATATGATCAGAATTTCATGTAGATTCTTAAAATGAAATAATATACAGGCTGTTCCATTAGAGATTCTGAAGTTTTGGCGTGTAACTTGATTTTAAAACACCCTGTATATTTCAAGACATTTTTGAATCATAAATCGTAAGGAACTATACAACTTTTATATGAAACTTTTTTACCCAACTTGTATAGTTTTTGACATATCTCAAGGTTTCCAGATTTTATGCCCTCATTGTATATATACTGGGTGGTGCAACCAAGATGGGGTGGACGATTGTGGCCCAACGGAGAGGAATTTGAAAAAAAAAATTGAGATATGATTGATAGTCAAGAACGCTGTGTTTTAAAATTATACCCATTATACAGGGTGGTCGGAAAAGTTCGTGGTGAACCAAACTTGTGTTTTTTTAAATGGGATACCCGGTATATTATTATTTTAGTTGATTCTCCTATTCGTTGCGATCATTTTGATATAAGGTTAGTTGGGTCTAAAATTTATACCAAGGGAATGGGACGAGGTTAAAGTGGAAAAAAGGGTTATACTCCGGCCATTTTTTGAAAACAATTGAAGCAGGTATGGAAAAACCAAATATTCTATAAAATGTATTGTATCTAGGACTACAATAATCGCTTATAAGTCGTTAAAAATTATTCACTGTTATACAGGGTGGTCAAGTTTTGCAAATTTAGCTTGGATTGAATTTTTTTAAATAGAACACCCTGTATATTTTACTTTCATGTTAAAGATAACACTACTAGCTTTCAGAAAATACTATATTTGATACCTTTCTGACCAACAGTTTTTCAGTAAATTAGCTGTGAAATCAAAATTTGTTCATTTTAACACGAATTACTCTGAATTCACGTTGTTAAAATTGACAATTTAATATTAGGAGGCCATGATATCATCATAAATTGAACAAAAGATTGACAGTCCTGTCAAAACAGCAACGTGTCAGAATATTGTCATCAGTAAATAAATAAATATTGCTCTTTGATGATGCGATGCCGAAATAAAAACAAGATAGAAGCTTTTGCAAGTTTATTATAGTGATTTCAAGAAACAGGAAATGTTGCTTTCAAAAAAACGTAAAGTAATTAATAAACCAGTTACCAATGAAGATAATGCTTTGATAGTATTAATAACAGATCTTTTTTTACAAAAAAAAAATAAATTTGATATAAATCAACAAAAACAATGTAATTAAAACTTATAAAAGATGTTCAACTAAACCACCGTTTTGCTGAAGGCACATTTCTAGTCTATCCATAAATGAAAGTTTCACTTTTCTCAAAGTCAGGTCTGAAATGTTGCGAAAACTGCTTATTATTCTCAACTTCATATCTTCTACTGTGGTTGGAACCTCTTTATAAACTTCTTCTTTAACATGTCCCCATAAAAAGAAATCTAGTGGCGTTAAATCGGGTGACCTCGCAGGCCACTTAACTGGTCCACCTCGCCCAATCCAGTGCTCTCCTTTCCAATTATTGAGAAAATGTCTTACATGCCTATGGTAATGCGGGGGTGCTCCATCATGTTGGAACCATAAGGAATTTCTTAAAATTAAAGGTAAGTCTTCGAGCAATACGGACAACTCATTTCTCAAAAAATTTAAATAGACTTCTCCAGTTAAAAGCTCTTCAAAGAAATATAGTCCTATATCATGAGAGCCAATTATACCTCCGCAAACATTAATTAACCATTTATTTTTTTGATGGTCCACCTGACGAATCCAATGTGGATTTTCGGTTGAATAATAGTGCATATTATGTTTGTTAACCAAGCCGTTGCTTTTAAAAGTTGCTTCATCTGAAAACAGCACCCTATCTACAAAACCTGGATTATCGCAAATTGTATTTAAAAACCAAATTGAAAACTCTTGTCGTTGGACGTAATCGCGATCATACAGTTCTTGGTGTAATTCGATGTGGTATATTTATGTTGTTTCAGAATCCGTTTAATACTAGTGCGTTCAATATCAGTAGCTCTCTCAATTTCCCTGGTACTTGTGTGTGGATTTTCTTGCACTGTTAATAACACTGTCAAAGCATTATCTTCATTGGTAACTGGTTTATTAATTACTTTACGTTTCTTAAAAGCAACATTGCCTGTTTCTTGGTTTTTTTTTGGCATCGGGATATCGTACCGCATAAACCCTGCTTGCTAGTAAAGGGTTTTTTTGACACTCGCCCAACATAAAAGTCATGTTTATCAACTCTGGAGTACTCAAACTCATTGTTACTTAACAATTTCTCGGCTTATCGTCAAAAAACAATGGTAATTGATGCCAATTCTCTGACACTTTGCGGTTTTGACAAGAATGTCAATCTTTCTTTTCATTTATGATTATATCATGGCCTCCTTATATTATAGGTAGTCAATTTAAGCAACGTAAATAATACCGTTTCTGTTAGAATGAGTAAATTTTGGTTTCACGGTTAATTTACTAAAAAACTGTTGGTTAGAAAGATATCAAATAGGGTATTTTCTGAAAGCTGGCGATGTTATCTTTAATATGACAGTGAAATATATGGGGTTTTCCATTTAAAAAAATTCAATCCAAGGTAAATTTGCAAAACTTGACCACCCTGTATAACAGTGAATAATTTTGAACGACTTACAAGCGATTATTGTAATCCTAGATACAATACATTTTATAGAATATTTGGTTTTTCCATACCTGCTTCAATTGTTTTCAAAAAATGGCCGGAGTATAACCCTTTTTTCCACTTTCCTATTCACTTGGTATAAATTTTAGACCCAACAAACCTCATATCAAAATGATCGTAACGAATAGGAGAATCAACTAAAATAATAATATACCGGGTGTCCCATTTAAAAAAACACAAGTTTGGTTCACCACGAACTTTTTAGACCACCCTGTATAATGGGTATAATTTTAAAACACAGCGTTCTTGACTATCAATCATATCCCAAAAATGTTTTTTCAAATTCCTCTCCGTTTGCCCACAATCGTCCACCCCATCTTGGTTGCACCACCCTGTATATGAATATACATATATATATATAATGTGTTTTCATTCCGGGTGTACATCCGTTCACTACTGTCGTTCTGAAAAGAACAGTTTTGCTGACGTTTCGCCAAAATCACATTTGGCATTTTCGGCAGTCTCTATTCGGACGCGAGAAAGAAAGCTTCGAAAATGCCAAATGTGATTTTGGCGAAACGTCAGCAAAACTGTTCTTTTCAGAACGACAGTGAACGGATGTACACCCGGAATGAAAACACATTGTATTTTTGAAGGAGTAAAAATTTATATATATATATATATATATATATATATATATATATATATATATATATATATATATATATATATATATATATATATATATATATATATATATAAATATATATATATTTATACTATAAATACGCAAACGTATTTCTCCCAACAGGTTGGTTTAAGCACTTTCCATTTTGATATCGCATACAGAAGGGCGGATTAATAGTCGTCATGTGGGATCTTGTATCAGTGTACTTTTGAATTATTTTGAAATGACAAACTTAAGTGTCGTCACTTTTTGTCACTGTAAATGTGCGTGACATTCCATTTTTGGAGTCAGGAATGGACACAATTATGACTTCTTGACTTATTTAACATTGTCCATTTTCATTTTACAGAGATAATTAGAACGGCGCGCTCCAGCAACTCCCATTACCATTACGAACTTCATCAATAGGTATATATCATCGGGGGCTTGAACCATGAACTTATTCACATCGTCCCTGTTAAACACATTCGATTTTTTGGGTCTATAACCATCATTTTTTCTTTTCAAAAATGCTCGAAGTTTTGGATACTTAGAAATATCTATATTTTCCTCTATAAAAAGGGTGGACTTCAACATCGAATACTCACACCATAAGCTTGATGGGGACTTCAATATAGCACTTTTTTCCTGGAAATACGCCAAAAGCAAGGTTTCTGAGACTGCAGTAGCCGTCTTGTTTTGGCACCAATTCTTAAAGGATTTATATGCTGCTTCATACCTTTTTTTCGACTTTTCCGGTAGTAGAGATAAACAAGCAATATTCGCTGATTCTTCTATGTCTGAAACATCCATTTTGTCCACACAGAATCAAACAATTCGACTTCTTCAAACTTTTCGCTATAAATTGTCAACGTGACGTTGTTGATAAAAATAAAAACTGCTTATGTTGCTCTGACAACGGATCACGGCTGCCTTCATAAGTTAATGAGAATGCTATCTAATGTAATAATAATGAAAATCCAAAAATATATCTAACATTTGCCTGTAAAAATATAATACAGGGAGGGGGAAAAATGTTATATACTATATGGGATGTAAGTACATTAACCAGTCTCGAACTTTTTTGCCAGCCCTCGCTATCGCTAGGCCTTACTTACATCCCTATAGTATAAATAACTATTTTAAACTTAATAAGGTTATTTAATTCGATAATAATAAATATACACCCTAACAATAGCAACAATGATTATAATTTTCGAAATATCTTAAACCATTTTCTTACTAGCAACGGTTCAGATTTTAGGTATCGTTTCCAATTAGTTTGCCGTCACTGTATATTACATAAAATCACGGAGATTTTTGTTTTTTATATTTTCTGGACCCGGAAAAACATTTACTCATATTTCTGTCAGTCTGTCTGGCTGTCGTTCTGTCAGTACGCGGCCTAAGACCAAAACTACTTATCCAATTGACTTGAAAATATACGCAGTGTGATATAAGAATAAACTGGAAATTTTTTGGGTAAATCCATTATGGCGAAAGAAAACAGCGAATTAATGAGATTCAGTACCAAAAACTACTCGACTCAAAGTATAAAAACCCACGTTTAAATTATTTCTGATTTTAAAAATCACTTTCATATTAAATCCCAGCACTTAAAAACAAACACTTTAGCTAAACTTGTTTTTATTATTTAACAAACTAGATAAGTGATATAATCGGGTACTCAATTATATAAATAAATAATTCAAATTTTGAAAATTTACACGTAAACATCAGCAGGGTTCGAGGAAAAGATTTGTGTGTACTTTCATATAAAAAATACAAATTCTTGAGATGAAGGTCTTTCTGGGAACAATTTTGATATGTTTAGTGATTTCAAGGTGAGCCAGATTTATGCTTATTCATCAGAATTATTTGATATAAATTCCTTTTATCTAATAAATGAAAAGAAGTTATTTAATGTCGACTCAATTCATTCTTAAGAATAAATCATTTTAGCCCACAACATTTCGGAAAATGCAGTTAAATTTCTTAAATCATACCTCTCAAATAGATGTCACTGTGTATCCGTTAAGAGGCAATCTACTAATTTTAAATCGTCATACCTATGACAACAGGTGTCCCACAAGGCTCTATACTTGGGCCACTTCTTTTTTCACTATATGTTGCGGATATGAATAATGTTTTAGAATATACTGAACTGCAACAATATGCTGATGATTCTCAGCTGTATAAGTCATTTTCACTCGATAAACTGCAAACATCTCTAATAAATTTTAACAATGATTTACGAAAATTAAATTAATTTGCCCAGGGCCATAACTTAAAATTAAATGCATCCAAATCTGCTATACTATTTTATTATAACACATGAAACGTCTAACTTTAAAGTACAAATAAGTAACTTATATTTACCGGTGGTTGCTGAAGCCAAGGACCTGGGAGTCAATTTTGATATTGGTCTTACTTTTCAATCGCATGTAAAAATAAACTTAACGTTGCATATATGAGCTTAAAAAGATTAACAAGTTTTAAAAGGTATTTACCCCAAAAGGCTAAACATTTTTTATGTAATATGCTTGTGTTATCGCTTCTAGATTATGGTGACGTTGTATATCACAGCTCAATAAATGGAAGTGTTATCAGTTCTATCCAAAAACTTCAGAATGCTTCTATGCGTTTTTCCTTTAATATTCCTTTTAGAAATCACATTCCTCCATATCATAACAGAAATTAAATTTTATCAATACTAAACCGACGTAAATGTCATTTACTGTCTCTAATTTATAAAGTCTTGAAAACTGGTCAGCCTCCATATTTAAGAGCCCCATTTAATATACATAATCACTCTCATCTTACTAGAAATGTAAAACATTTTACTTAAATCGTTTAGTTTTGTAGCAATCCAATTATGGAATAATCTTCCTAATCACATTAGAGATTTTTCAATTTTTAAATTTAATGAATACATTAACAATTTACTTTTATATGAGCAACGAAACATTTAGTAATAGGTGGTTATTTATTTTCCCTATAAAATATTTTCAAATGCTATGCTAGCGGTTGGAACATGACACCCAAAAAGATTTAAGTAAACAAGCAAGTAAAAAACATTTTAATGAGACCTATTCATTATAAAAATCGTTAACGCAGTAAAGAGGTCTTTCAATGAGGTACGCTTTGGTTTTTTTCGAAAGAGTGCAAACATTGGGATAGTTTTTAAATGTTCTGGAAGAAGATTGTTATTTTGTTTTATGACGTTGTAAATAATTGATTTTTTATTAATTCTGTGGAAGGAATAGAAAGGTATATGTCATACCTAGAGTTTCTGGTAGGATATACGTGTTGTGGCCGGGAATGTGCCGATATGTTTTCTCATCAAACAGACGGTTTCTAAAATAACTAATGCAGGAAATGTTAATATTTCATGTTTTTTGAAATAGTATTGGCAATGCGCTCTATTAATTAGACCAAACAACTAGCGAATTGCTCTCTTTTGAAGCCTAGAAATACTAAGAAATTGCTCGGTGATACAGCAGCCCCAAAAGGGAAGCCCAGAGATGGGACTTAAGTAGAGAAAAATAAGTAAGTCTGACAGAAGACACGTCCAGTTCTTTTGAAACTGATCGAATGGCCAAGCAGCCGGTAGAAAGTTTTTTAGGAATTTAACCGACTTACTGTATTTAATACTGCTGTTAAGTAGCTGAAGTGGTTGTAA
This sequence comes from Kuschelorhynchus macadamiae, assembly GCA_030620095.1. Lineage (NCBI taxonomy): Eukaryota > Metazoa > Arthropoda > Insecta > Coleoptera > Curculionidae > Kuschelorhynchus > Kuschelorhynchus macadamiae. The sequence goes on from JAUTXW010002549.1 coordinate 257,955, forward strand.
AATCCCCGTATAAGATAAGGCTACCGATTTATCTACATTAAAACAAAGCAGATTGGAATCGGACCAAGCTTTAATCATAACAAGGTCGTTGGAAATATTAAAATGTAAAGACGTATCAAAATCACTCCATATTATGCTTGTGTCGTCAGCAAAGAGAGCGAGATTTTTCCATTAATTTTTAGGTTAGTGATATCATTAATATATAACGAAAAAAAAATAGGTCCCAAGACCGAACCCTGAGGGACTCCACTTGTAATGAACTTACAATCAGAATCAAAACCATTTGCCCTTACAAATTGTTGCCTATTCCCGAGATAAGATTTAAATCAATTTTTCAATTCAGCTTGTTTATCAAAATTTCTTGACTAACACAGTCAAAGGCTTTTGCATAGTCACAAACTGAGGCAGTGGGGTGGCAGCCACGAGAACATGCACATAACACTGATGCACTTGTTGGGTAAAAATCCGAACTGAACCGGGGATATTATCTGATGTTTCAGGAGAAATGGCATAAGACGATTCTTCAGTAGCCTTACGATGATTTTTGATATAGTCAAAAGCAGTGTTATCATGCGGGTCATACGATTTATCAACGACAAACTTTTTAAGTTTGTTTTTCTTTTATTACGTGAAATCATATCCTCCGCATAAAATCCGGAAGATGAATTAGATAGACCTATGATATTTTCATATGAAAAAAGAGGATAAACATATGAGCCGTTCAGAGGAAAAGTGGTCTAACTGCGTTAAAGAAAATATTTTAAAAATCGATGTTTTGCATTTGAGTGAATTAAAAAATCAAGGTTATACTAAAAAAAAAAAAGAAATACGTGTTTCTTCTAAACATGTGTTAAAATTTCACGTGATAACAATTTTCAAAGATTACGAGAATTTTTATTAGGTTTTTGATGCGCAATATCATTTTTCTAGTAATCATTTTCCAAGACTTGGCGGAAAAGTGGTATAACTCATTGAGTTATATCACTATTCCACGTACAAGTTAATCTACTTTCACAAAACTAATGGATTAAGTACCTAAACTACACTTTTTTTTCTTTTATGCAAGAAGTTACACCTGTACTGATATTATTTTCACCTGAACTATCATAATCAAAACATTTTCTAAACCCTGTTTTTATATTTTTTACGATGCCTTCTTTTATTGTTATTGTTATTTTGCCTATTATTTTCTATTATAAAATTTTAGTAAAATATATTTTTTCAAATAAAAATTAAACATGATAAAGAAATTTAATAACAAAACACTATAGGTACTTATTATAAAACATTATCTTTATTATGGTAATACATACTTTGAACAAAAAATGAAAATAAAAATACAGAGCTTAATAAGCATAACATTAACAAAAAGTTATTAAAAAAGATTAGTCTTCCTCATCATTGTTTTCATAGTCAGATAATGGCCCAATATCGACTGCATCCTCTTTAGTAACTAAGTTAAGGAAGAACTGATGCTGAATAGGGGGAATCCACTGAAGAAATTCTATCATATCCTTCTTCTTGGCTAAAGTGACCGGTCTAGGAGAATCGTACAATGATTGTAGGACTACAGAAGAAAAGGAAGTGCGGGGTCTACCCTTGGCTGTTTTTTTTAGATCCAAGCTACTGAACTCCAAAACATCATTCAACGATTCCTTGTACAAAATTACGCTGTCAAATCGTAGCCACTGGACTAGTAACCACTTGAAAGGCACTTTGTTACTGTTCATTTTTCTTTTTGTGACCATCTGTTCTAAATTTTTGGTTGAGAAAAAATCTTCTTGGTTCATTTCGTACACCTGGAACTTGGATTTTATTGTATTACGTATTATTCGTATCCAGTCATCTTTAGTGTAAAGCACAGCCGGCTTAGCTGCCTTTTCAAAGTGCCCAAAATCTCTATCATTGGGCAAAAATGAATGGCCAGACACCATAAACTTGTGATCAACTTTACTAACACAATTGTTTGAACTCTCGACTATTGCTTTCCAAATAAGTGACATAATGACTAATGTTCCTATTTTGGCCAGTACATGCGTCACTGTATGCGATGATGTGATTAATGTTGGCATGGTGTTTCATAATGCACGAACCAATTTCCTGAGATCCCCTAGAAGCAATTGTTTCATCCCAGATATACATGAATGCTTGGCCGGTTACAGTGTGATGGATACCCAAGTTATAAACGTACATGTTACGCTTATAGTATGCGTTTGATGTTGAAAGTTTGGGGAAAGCTAACGCTTTCTGAAGATCGAAGGTCAAAACAGTAGTGGAGTCTGATTCTTTAGAATCTTCCGTATCTTCTTTTAAGGCACTTCTTGCTTTTTCGGCTTTTCGCAAATGCAGCTGATGCTCGCTTTCTAGTTCACTCTTTTGAGGTCCCTCAGGTAAAACAGATATTTTTATTTTGTACTTATCACACCTCGAACAAGTATCCTTTCTAGGACTATGGAACGACAGGTTAAATTCTTTATTAAATATGTCCCTATAAATGTGTTCTTTAACAACTTTTTCCTGAAAACCCTGCTCTTCGCAATACTGCAAATACAAATTGTATAATTTGCGGATATTGAGTTCAGGGCATAAGTATTTCCTGTTCGGGTTATGAGCCCTGGTATAATGACTTTCAAATCGTGGAAAAAGTCCGATATGTTCCCTAACAACATTAAGGTCATCGTCAGATATTTTATGCACACATTCCTTTTTTCCGTGAAGGTCTTCCCCTGATAGTTTGCCCAATTCCTCTTTTTTTAGAAGTCTTTGAAGTCTCCCGTTTGAGATAACAAAGGTATCCAAGAAGTACTTTTTACAAACTACGACGCTGTTTGTTTTAATATTCAAAATGTATTTGTATGTTACAGACTTAGGCCCCTTTGGCATCTCGGCATCTTCATTAGGACGTCGTTGTTTCACGGGAACTATCTGTACAAGTCCAGAAATATAGGTATTTTGCCGAGAAAAATCGCTTAAACTCCAAAAACGCAAAAACAAGCTGTTTCTTTCCTGCTCACTAACATAGTTATTGCACCTCTTTACACAGCCACATGTTATATTTTTAAAAGTCTTTGCAGGAATAATCTTGCCTTTACCAGTAATATACGCCTTTCCGGAATTCCTTTGGATTCGAGCCTTGGTTTTTTTATGTTCACTATTGTGTCGTACACGTTTCTTTCCCTTCGGTATACGATTTCCGTCAGTATTCATTACATCATCTGAATCACTCATGGTCTTTGTAAACAAATCACATTGATAAACTCGAATAAATAATAATTATTTTTGCTACTATGCTACGCAGTTAACTACTGGAAAGTACACATTAAAATAAACCAGAATAAACGGCGAACAGGCGGGTAGTTGCAAGCAGCGCGGCCGGTGCGGTGCAGTGCCTTGACTTATACCACTATTCCAGCAAACGCATGAATATTGTTGATAGGAATAACGTTAGAGTTCTATTTTTTCAGCTGTTATTAAAATTTGACTTATACCACTTATCCACTGAATATATTACACCCCTAGGAACCAAAATACTGGTATAACTCAAAAATGAAAAATTTCTGATTTATACCACTTTTCCTCTGAGCGGCTCATATAAATACCAGCAGTTGCAAAAATCTTTGAGCGATGTTTCTTCAAAGTCAGATTGACAAGTCAGTGACAAAATGGTTTTTTGCATCCACAAGCGAAAAAAATGGTATTAAATCTAATCAAATATTACGAAAATGTAGCAAAAGCTCTGGGAATCGGTATAAGTACTGTGCAGAAAATTGTGCATGAAAAAAACCGTAATTTACTACCGAAAAAGATTAAGAAATGTACACGAAAAAAGCCAAAGACAGAAGACTTAAATGCCAATGTAAAAATGGATGTTTGTAATGCAATTTACGATTTATATATATCAAAAACTAATAGAACCCTTCAAGTTTTAAAAGAAGCTCTAAAAAATCGAGGCATATTGAAAATTGGACTAAAATCGTTGTCAAAATTAATAAAAACGTTGGGTTTTCGATACAAAAACGAAATCGAAGAATTTTATGCGAGTTGCCACATATAGCAAGTCAACGTATCCAGTTTTTAAAGAACTACATGAAACATGTTAATTTAAAATTTAGAAAAGTGGTATTTTTAGACGAGACTTGGATAATGGAAGGGGTTCGAAATCTTGGCAGGACGAGTCTGTAAAAAGTGTCAAGAGAAAAAAGAGATGTGGGGCGGGAAAACGGTTAGTCATTTTGCATGCAGGTTCTTCAACAGGATTTCTCCCAAGTGCAAGTTTACTGTTTTCTTTAACATCCAAAAGTATATCATGATAATATGAACTGTGTACTGTTTGAAAAGTGGTTAAAAGAACAACTGATTCCAAATTTAGATGCTCCGTCTTTAATCATTCTGGACAATGCATCTTATCATTCAAGAATCTTAAATAAACATGAGGTTTTACGACTGCGGCCATACCATTGCTAGTTTAACGCAATAGAATTAATATGGGCTGGGGCAAAATCATATTACCAAAAACACGTGAATGATGGTCTTACATCAGATGAAGTGCAAATTGTTTGGCAAGATTCATTAAATTATATTACGCCGGAGTACTGGAAGAAATCTGTGGAACATACGGAGAAATTAATATGGGATTGGTGGAATCGAGAACGAGTTCTAGATGTCGAAATAGCACCAATGATCATTGCGCCATTTGAAGACGACTCAGAAGATGAGGACTTTTTAAGTGATGATGATATTTTTTAGCCAATAATATTAAAAAGTTTCTGAGGGATTATATTAATCTTTGACGTGTATAAATCATAAATCGAATATTGAATATCCATTTTTGCATTGTAACTTAAGTCTTTTGCCTTCGGATTTTTTCGAGTACATTTCTTAATCTTCTTCGGAAGTAAGTTATGTCTTTTTTTCATACACAAGTTTCTGTACATTCCTTATACCGATTCTCAGAGCTTTTGCCACTGGCTCCTGGATATTAGCCAGTGAATTTTAATTTAAAAATTTTTTTAATTAGATTTGACACCATTTTTTGCTTAATTTGTTTAGTACATTTGTAATTTTGTAGGCAATAAATAAATAATTATAGAATACTTGTTCCAATTTTAAAGCGTGTTTAAAATAAGTACATTTTTTTATTATTTATAAGACAAAATTTGATATAAAAAAATCGGTAAAATCGCTTTACCAGAAACTCGGGGCTAACGAAGAATACAGGCTGCCCTAGCAGAACATTTCGAAAATTTAGGACACCCCTTTAACTTTCATGAAACAAAAATTATTGGAAAACAAACTAATTACAAAAAAACGAATTCTGAACGAAATGGTAGAAATAAAAAAACACCCTTAATAGTGTCGACAAAAAACAAGACGTTGACAATTTAAGTACATCATACTTTAACATAATTAAATTTTGTCAACATCCTCTATAACAATAACAATATCTGCGAGCTGTAAATTTTAAAAAACTATAAATAAATCAAAATTCCAAATTTTTTTAGAAGTGAGATATCGACTGATGGTATGCGAATGTACAGACAATTAAATATATTTATTTTAGTATTAGCTAGGCCATGGTACGATCTCTTAAAATCCTTTATCTAACAGTTTTTCCAGTTTTAAATATATGTTCTGATTTGACATGGAGTTCTGCCTTGTTTGTAAGTAGCAAATATACCGATAATCGTAGGATTAGTGTATGATTGATTTTTAAAAATAAGTGTCTTTAAGTATATGTATGTACAGGGTGTCCGGATTTGGTTGCAAAAGCAGGGTATCTCGATTATTTTTAAAGATAGAACCTTGCGGTTTTCATGAACCTGAGCTAATTTTTTGTGAAACTCATGAAGCCGTAAACAAAATTTTCATAGCCTTCTTCGTTTATGAGATACAGGGCGAAATAGAAAATTTTGCATTTTGCGACCCCCCTCGTATCTCGGTTATCCTTTAACTTAACGCAAAGGGAAAAATTGCTGCTTATGCAGTTTTTTACGCTGGATCCAGTGGCGTAGTCATATTTTTCATCTGAGTTGTTATTTTTTAGATATGACCCAAAGTTGTGTTTTTTAATTTTTATAATTATCATCCCAAATTTTGCAGTAGGCCATGCAAAACAATGCTGCCTTTTATTTAAAGTCGTTAACAATATTTACATCCTAACAATAAATCAAAACAAATTTGTAATTAAATTTATTTATCAGAATATGTATGGATAATTTCGGACCAAAAAAGTACCACCTACCTAGATTTATGTAACACAAGAACAAAACAGTAATAAATTATTATGTAACAAGCCTTTCAGCAAAAATCAACTGTCGTATAAGAACTACAGTAACCAAGGAAATCAAAAGAACTGTTCAAACTGATTTCCATTTTGTTCTATGCATGCTTCGCACAATTTTCGTATTCGTTTTAGGGAATTAAGCAAAATAACGGGATGATTTTGTAAATAGCGAAAATTTTCTCTTATTGCATTTCCTAAATCTTGGACATTATCATAGTGGTCTTTGTAAATTCTATTTTCCAGATATCCCTATAGAAAGAAATCTAAAAACGACAAATCTGGGGACCTAGGGGGCCATATTATAGGTCCATTTGTTCCGATCCATTGATTGGTAAAATTATTGTCCAAAAATAATCTCGTCATTCCAGAATTGTGTGCAGGAGCACCGTCCTGTCGAAAATAAATTTCGTTAATTTGCGCTAGAGGAACATCGTCAAGTAATTCAGGTATAGCTGCCTCTAAAATTTCTATATAGCGATTGGCTGTTAGATTTCCCTCAAATATATAAAATTTTATATGTGTTCCTAATATGAAGCAGGACACATTTAGACCAAACCTGCCCTGCTGTTTTCTGGGAAATATTTGGTGTTGATTTTCCTGGGACCAGAATCTATTATTGTGCCTATTGAGTATACCAGAATTACTGAAATGTGCTTCGTCTGACCATATAACCTTCCTTTCAAAATCTCTAACCATATCGCATCTTTCTCGAAACCAATTGCAGAAGACTACCCGACGCTCTACATCCCCTGGCTGTAAGTGCTGCACGAGCCTAAATTTGTATGGGTGGTATTTGTGCTTTTTTAGAATTTCTTGAACTCTAGTTTTTGGAATCCCTATGCTCTTTTCACTGGCTCTACAAGAGTTTGTAAGGTAAGCTTCTGCATTAGCCAAAACCGTAATTTCCTCAGCCTCCCGATTTTCTTTATTATTTGTTTTCGTACGAGGTTTGATAAATGATCTGTGATTAAGTAAATTCTTTTTTATCCGATAAAAAGTGGATATATGAGGTTGCCTCCTTTCTGGATATCTAAATAAAAATTAAGCAATAGTATTTCAACATACGTAAAAATTAACTATTTACCTGTTAAAATACATCTCAGAAGCCGCTTCAACATTTTCATTACTTAATATAAAACAAGCTAACATATCGTACTTTTCATAATGTTCGAAAGTTTGGTTTTCTTCCATAATAATACAAATATATTTTTACACAATAAATAAATACAAAAAACTAGCGCTATATTTTATATACGCGTACAAAATTGGGAAATGTCATTTGCTTCCAAGAAAACAAAAGAAAACGGCATTGTTTTGCATGGCCTACTGCAAAATTTGGGATGATAATTATAAAAATTAGGATTTTTGTTGTTGTTTATTAAAATAGACCCATACTATTATATATTTTTGAGAAGCTTTTAAAAGGGCAAATCAATTTCTGGACAAATATACAGGGTGTCACATTTAAAAAAACACAACTTTGGGTCATATCTAAACATATAACAACTCAAATGAAAAATAGGACTACGCCACTGGATCCAGCGTAAAAAACTGCATAAGCAGCAATTTTTCCCTTTGCGTTAAGTTAAAGGATAACCGAGATACGAGGGGGGTCCCAAAATGCAAAATTTTCTATTTCGCCCTGTATCTCATAAACGAAGAAGGCTATGAAAATTTTGTTTACGGTTTCATGAGTTTCACACAAAATTAGCTCAGGATCGTGAAAGCCGCAAGGTTCCATCTTTAAAAATAAGCGAGATACACCCTGTACTATTGCACCTCTTATAATAATAATTTTTAATCTAAATCTCTGTAAATTTCGTATTGTCTCGTAAAAGAATTGTGAATTTTTCAATGTTTAAAGCTATTAAGTATGTTTCATTTTATTATGTTAGTCTAATAATATTTATTTTTTTTATTAGTTAAATATGTAACGCATGATGTAAACCATGTAAAATATTTTTAGAGTCCTGAGGATGACCTTATATAGGTCGAAACGTAGACTAGAATAAAATTCTGAGCTTCTAGAGATTTATTATTGACCAATTCCAACCAACCCCCCTGTACAAAACAACAAAAATATGTTTTAGGATATCCTGCGATGGGAACATAACTAGCAGATACTTCCCAGAATCTTTTAAGTTTGGAGTGGCTTCATCAGCGTATCAAATTGAAGGAGCCTGGGACGAGGATGGCAAAGGAGAGCATATGTGGGACAGATTTTTACACGACAATGCGAGTATGAATAATAAGTTTTTCACCCCGTAACTACCCTCGTAAAAAATTCCACCACATAATATCGTTTATACAGGCTATTGGGTTAGAGGTTTGACTACAAATATTTTAACATGCGATATAGTCGGCTTTAATAAAAAATACAGTTCTATTCGGAGAAAAGTGGTATATAGTCGAATGCGGTCTTATCGTGCGGGTCCAAAGGTCACCAACATTATGAATCAAATCAGAAAACACAGTGAATACCAAAATGTTGTGTGATTCTTTTATCGAGCTATTAAATCTCGATGGGCTATTTACAAAAGTACAGGGAGAAAGAAAATAGTTTTTCTTTTTATATTACGCAATATTATTAAGATAGCCAGTTAATATTGTTTTATATATTAAATGCTGAGGGACTAAATAAGAAAATTCGCCAAATATGTATTTGGTTAAAAATTATGGCTGGCAAAAAAAATGCACAAAATGGCAAGCGCCTTAATAAAGTCGGAAGGCGGTTCGAATCAGTAGAACAATCAGGATATGTTCTGATTATACAACCACTTAATGAAAGTGACATTTTTGTATCAATCACCAAAAATTATGAGCCCCGCTTGACCCAAAAATCTAACCACTTAAACAGTGTCATTTGTTTAAATGCGAGCCTTCCCTGTGCAAAGAAAAACTTCAAATTTCAGTCTAAAATTAAGGGCCATGCATGCGAAAAATACAGGCTATATACAGGAGTCTCTGATAAAGCGATTTTATCGATTTTCATATATCAAATTTTGTCTTATAATTAATAAAAAAATTTACTTATTTTAAACACGCTTTAAAATTGGAACAAGTATTCTATAATTATTTATTTATTGCCTACAAAATTACAAATGTACTAACAAAGTAAGCAAAAAAAAATGGTGTCAAATCTAATAAGAAAATGTTTAACTTAAAATTCACTGGCTAATATCCAGGAGCTAGTGGCAAAAGCTCTGAGAACCGGTATAAGGAATGTACTACAGATACTTGTGCATGAAAAAAAACATAATTTACTTCCGAGGAAGATTAAGAAATGTACACGAAAAAATCCAAAGGCAAAAGACTTAAGTTACAATGCAAAAATGGATATTCATAATGCAATTTATGATTTATACACGTCAAAGACTAATATAATCCTTCAGAAACTTTTTAATATTATAGATTATCTTCTGAGTCGTCCTCAAATGGCGCAATGATCATTGGTGCTATTTCGACATCCAGAACTCGTTCTCAATTCCACCAGTCCCATATTAATTTCTCCGTATGTTCCACAGATTTCTTCCAGTACTCCGGCGTAATACAATTTAATGAATCTTGCCAAACAATTTGCACTTCATCTGATGTAAGACCATCGTTCACGTGTTTTTCGTAATATGATTTTGCCCCAGCCCATATTAATTCTATTGCGTTAAACTGACAATGGTATGGCGGCAGTCGTAAAACCTCATGTCAATTTTCCCGTACTATTTCATCTACGACATATATTGCTGGTTTTTTAATACATTTTGCTATTAAAGAAAGTTCTAGCTTCAGCATATTGGTAAAGCATTTTGTTTTTGTTTTATTAGCCAGTAATAAATATCACTTTTCTTCCAGGATGAAGTAGGTTGTTTATTTAAGATTCTTGAACGATAAGATGCATTATCCAGAATGATTAAACATGGAGCATCTAAATTTGGAATCAGTTGTTCTTTTAACCACTTTTCAAACAGTTCACAGTTCATGGTAGTACATACCTTTGGATGTTGAAGAAAACAGTAAACTTGCACCTGGGAGAAATTCTGTTAAAGAACCTGAATGCAAAATGATGAACCGTTTTCCCGTCCCACATCCCTTTTTTCTCTTGACACTTTTTACAGACTCGTCCTGCCAAGATTTCGAACCACTTCCTTTAGAAAAAATCCCAGTCTCGTCTAAAAATACCACGTTTCTAAATTTTGAATTAACGTTTTTCGTGTATTTGTTTAAAAACTGGATTCGCTGACTTGCTATATGCGGCAACTCGCATAAAAATCTTTGATTACAGTCCTTTTTATATCGAAAACCCAACATTTTTATTAATTTTGACAACGATTTTAGTCCAATTCTCAATATGCCTCAATTTTTTAAAGGTTTTGATGTGTTTGATGTGTATAAATTGTAAATTGCATTACGAACATCCATTTTTACATTGTCACTTAAGACTTCTGTCTTTGGCTTTTTTCGTGTACATTTCTTAATCTTCTTCGGTAGTAAATGATGATGATGCTTTTTTTCACGCACAAGTTTCTGCACAGTCCTTATACCGATTCCCAGAGCTTTTGCTACTGTCTGCTGGATATTGGCCGGTGAATTTTCACTTTCGTAATATTTTATTAGATTTAATACCATTTTTTTTGCTTGTGGATGCAAAAAACCCGAAAATTGTTTTCTATTACTCATTTTGTCACTGACTTGTCAATCTGACTTTGAAGTGACATGGCTCAAAGATTTTTGCAACTGCTGGTATATATAATAAATATAAATAAATAAATAAATGCTTTATTGTCAAAAAAAAATTTACAATTTTGTGGACAAAGCTGTTGTAAAAAAATAGTTTACAAACATCAAAATTAGCAAACAAAACAAGACAAAAACACATCATAAATATTATAGAAAAATAATATTTAAATCAGGAATTTAGAATATTAATATTATAGAATCCTAAAAGAAGTACATTAGAAATGTACTTTGTCAGTCGTACTATGTTATAAACATTTTCATAAATATAATGTAAAAAAATGAAAAAGCAAAGTAAAAAATAAAAAAGTACGAAACAATTAGAAAAATACATATACAAAGTTCGGTAAAAATGGTTGGTAATGGCAACTATCACACTAGGGGTTTATAAGGATAAAATTATGTGTTGTAAAACTCGTTCACGGTGTAGAAGGCTCTTTCCAGTAAGAATGATTTCAAAGCCTTGCGAAATGAAGTCAGAGATATTATGGAGTTGATGTTAAATGGCAGGTGATTATGCATTTTTTTTGCATTGTAGATTACTGATCTCTTAATTAACTCTGAGTGTGGGGTTGGAAGATAGAGATCGTGCTCAGTGTTTCTGAGAGGGTAGTTGTGAGAAGGTCTCTCTAATAGAGCAGGTGCGTGCTTACGAATTAAGCAAACCGATTCCAAAATGAATAAGCAAGGAAGGGTTAGTATTTTATATCTTTTAAAGAAATCTCGGCAGTGAGTTCTACTGTTAAGTCTCAGTAGGTAACGAACAGCTCTTTTTTGTAGTATAAAAATTCGATCAAATTGAGTCGCACAACATGTACCCCAGAATGGAATAGCATATCTGAGGTGCGACTCAACAAGAGCAAAATAAACAGTTCTAGAGGTAGAAAAGCTAAGCTCCTCGGAAACAGATCTTAACGCAAAGCAAGCAGAACCTAATTTCCTTGATAAAGCGTCGATATGTGGATCCCATTTTAAAGAATCATCTACAAGAAGCCCTAGAAATTTTACAGAGTTTACGACATCAATAGTGGTGCCATTAAGGTCAAAGGGTTGCAGCGTGTTTTTATAAGACAAGACTTTCGTTTTAGAGATGTTCAAACATAGGAGATTAGAATCGCACCAGGATTTAATGGTGATTAGGTCATTAGATACAATCCTATGTAGGTCCGTGACATCTGGGTGGCTCCACGTAAAGCTGGTATCGTCCGCAAAGAGACATATTTTTCCACTAATGTTTAAATTAGCCATGTCGTTTATGAACAGAAGAAACAAGATAGGGCCTAGTACCGAGCCTTGAGGCACTCCATATTCCATTGGCCTACAAGAAGACAATCTGTTGTCAACTTTCACAACTTGATTTCTGTTGCTAAGATATGACTTAAACCAATTGAGAGGAGCCCCTCTAAATCCCCTCTCTCTCTATTTATATGTTTATCCTCGTTTTTCTTATGAAAATGTCATAGGTCTATCTAATTCATCGTCCGGATTTTATGCGGAGGATATGATTACACGTAATAAAAGAAAAACAAACTTAGAAAGTTTGTCGTTGATAAATCGAATGACCCGCACGATAACACTGCTTTTGACTTTAGTAAAAATTTTTCGGATATGCAGTGACGTCATTTTTTGCATCTTTGTAACAGTGAACTTACTAAAAAATGTCACGTCTTTTCTTACACCAATTAAAACTTGTCACGTTGACAAATCCTTAAGTGTGACATGTCGAAACGTTAAAATAGTTTACCTATGCGTCAAAACAAAGTCAATATTGAAGCCAGCTTATTAGTCTTAATATATTAGCTCTTTTGAGCTAGAAAAACGACAAGTAGCTGCAGAAATTGTTCAAGATCGATATTTAATTTAAGAAAATATGGACTGAAATCGGACAAAAGATTCAAAGAATTATCATCAACAAGAAATAAACAGCATATCAAGATAACACACTACTCAAAAAGTAAGATCTGGGATATCATTTATCTCGTGTAGGCCCAGAAAGAACATATTACCATAAAGTCTCTCCATTAGTCCCTCTAACTGCCACCGCTTTTTGATTTTTAAAATGAATATTGGGTCACATTTGACTTCCTAAGAAATTTAAAGATCCGTAACGAGGGAAGTTCCGGGTAAAGAAAGTTTGACGATTTTTTTAAATTTTATTAAGCCGCCATATTAGATTTTTACCAAAATGTTACCAATCCATCCTCATAAACAAACAACTAGTATTTATTTTCTCGTCCATCCCCTCTCTTCTTGGCATATGCGTAAAATAACTCTCTCTCACTTTCTGTCTCGTGCCTCAGTAGGATAGCGCTATTAACTTGGACGCGTACTTTCTTATATATATATATATATATATATATATATATATATATATATATATATATATATATATTTTACTTCAATTTTCTTGGGTTTAGGTTTATGTAAAAATAAAAACGCCTTCTTCAAAAACACTTTGTTCTCTCTTGTTTACGTTTCGCCTAACATAGTAGGCTTTTTCAAAAATGTACAAGATTATCATACTATCTAAAACAATAGAATCAGGACATTAATACACAATTATAAATATGGGACATTACGTTATTTTTTATATATATATATATATATATATATATATATATATATATATATATATATATAAATCACTTCGACAATGTATATTGGACAAAAATTAGTACAAAAATAAATAAAACAGAAATTCACTTTGGTTACATACCTCGATCGATTTTAGGTAGGCTTCATTCATCTGGATGTTATTGTATGAATAACTCAGTTAAGAAGTTTTTTTAATTTATTGGTTTTACTTGTTGTTTTATCTGTATAGAAAAAGTGTTAAAATATATATACATAGACAGACGAGAATGAAAACAGTGTGATATTTTTACTTTTAAGTTAATAGATTATAATATACTTGACTTAAATTATGGATGTCTTGTTTGTCGTTAACAGAAAATTTTTCTTTTTTGATGTGTATCATTTCCTTTATTTGTAGCTTGCGGTAAAAGGGTTCTTGCGTTAAGATTTTCGTATCAGAAAAGTTAAATTCATGTCTTTCATTCTTTTCATGTTTGTGTAGTGCGGTTGAAGAATTTTTAGTGTATTTATGCCCATTCAGTCTTCTATCTAAGTACTGTGTGTTCATTCCTATATATTTTTTTGGGCAGTTTAGGCAGGGTATTGAGTAAACGATGTTGGACCTTTTTGTATGGGTACTTTGCTTTTTAAAGGAGTAAAAAGATGGGATAAACGATTGTGGGATTTATGGCAAACAATGATGTCTTGCTTTGCTAAAATATACTTAAGTTTTTCTGATAATCCATTTGTGTATGGCATTGCAACGTAGGTTTTATTGTCATTAGTTTGTATTTTTTCGCTTCTTTTCTTGTTGTATAGTCGAAAAACTCGTTGTTTAATGATTTTATTAGAATGTTTTTCAGGGAAGCCATTGTCTTTTAGAATTGTTCTTACTTTATTTAATTTTATTTTTTTATTTAATGTTTCAGAGCGATACTCCGGTGACGTTAAAGTGAGAGCTCTGTCGGTAAGGCCTATAATGACGCTATTCTTTTGATTTTTCGGGTGGTTTGAATTGAAATTTAAATATCGACCAGACCATATATCTTTAGTATACCACTTGGTCTTAAGGGTGCCTTTTTTACTGTCTCGAATAATAGAAAGATCTAAGAAGTTAATTGTATTGCTGTTTTCGACTTCGGCAGTAAATTGAAGTTTGTGATGAAAACTGTTAAAAGTGTTTAAAACGTTATTAATCTCATTTTCTGGAATTGCCATCAGACAATCATCGACATATCTTTTAAAAAATACGATTGGTGACCCTATATTTGACAGAACTTTCTCTTCTAAGTATTCCATGACTAGTTGGGCAACTGTTGAGGAAATTGGGGAGCCCATGGCGCATCCATCCAGTTGTAGAAAAAATTGGTCATGAAATTGGAAATAATTGTTCGTTAACGTAAGATTTATTGCTTCTACGAAATATTCAAGACTAAGGGATGTTTGTTCTTTAAGAGAATCCCACTTTTCTTTTAAAATATCTGCTACTAATTCTATAGGGATGTTTGTATATAAAGAGATAACGTCTAATGATACTAATTTAGAGTCTTTTGGTATATGTGTGTTGTCTATAAACTCTTTAAAAGTAAAAGAATCTTTAATATAAAAGTCATTTTTGCCGGTGATTTTAGACAGGCAATTACATAAATATTTTGACAGTTTATAGAATGGGGATTGTAAACTTGATACGATTGGTCTCAAGGGTATGCCGGTTTTGTGTAGTTTAGGAAGCCCGTAAATTTTGGGAGCCACAGTATTATGTACAGTTAACATTTTGGCTTCCGTTTCTGAAATTTGTTTTTTGTTTAGCATTTTTTTTATAAAGGTATTATTTTTTACTTGAAAAACATTTCGGATCGTTTCGTAATTTTTTATAAGTTGCCGTATCTTTTAGTAAGTTTTCCATTTTAGAATTGTAATCAGTAGTGTTCATGATTACCGTTTTATTAGATTTATCTGGATTGAAATGGTAATTTGTGGATTATGTTTGATAAATTCTTTAGTAGTTCTTAGCTGTTTTTGTACTCTCTTTTGAAAAATGTTGTTTTTTGTTTTTTTATGTCGAATTTTGATTTTGTGATTTGTTAATACGTTTACTACACTGGAACGAATAGTGTCCTTAACTTCATTTGGTTTGTTGTGACTGGCGGACTCTACACAAGCAATATATTCCGTTACTGGTAATTCGATTTCTTTTGAGATAGAAATTTGTCTCCAAGCGCAAGAACTTCCGCGACTTGTTCAGGAATATCTGTATCAGACAAATTGTGTAACCAGTTTTTGCTTTTTGAATTATCGATAGTGTTAATGTTTGAGGTTAATTTCAAAAATTTTGTTTTATTTTTGGTTTTTATGAAATTAAATAATTTTTCACTTTTAACTTTTTCAAAAGAAATGAACTCATCAAGAATATATTTTGGTAAACCGCTTTCAATATCCAAGATTAGTTGTTGAATTTGATTTGTAATTTTATTTATTGTATTTGTAGCTTCTGTTATAGTTAAATTTAATATTTTGCCTTTCGTACTATTAATTAAGTATTGAAATTTATTATCGAGGTACGTACCTGTGAATTTGATGTGATTTGTATTGAACTTCAGAAATTTTGGTGTTACATTAGCATGTTTACATCTTAATAGAAATATCCTACGATTTTTTTGTTTTGCTAACATTGTGTATGCTTTGGACAATGTCTTTAGTTTCTTGCTTGCTCCGTAATTAATTCGTATTCCTTGTAAAAATGCCATGTTTGATGGAACGATGCAGTGCAGTTCTGTCAAATATAGGGTCACCAATCGTATTTTTTAAAAGATATGTCGATGATTGTCTGATGGCAATTCCAGAAAATGAGATTAATAACGTTTTAAACACTTTTAACAGTTTTCATCACAAACTTCAATTTACTGCCGAAGTCGAAAACAGCAATACAAATTATTCGAGACAGTAAAAAACTAAGACCAAGTGGTATATAAAGATATATGGTCTGGTCGATATTTAAATTTCAATTCAAACCACCCGAAAAATCAAAAGAATAGCGTCATTATAGGCCTTGGGACAAGCTCTCACTTTAACGTCATAGTATCGCTCTGAAACATTAAATAAATTAGAACAATTCTAAAAGACAATGGCTGAATCCTAAAAACATGTCTAATAAAATCATTAAACAACGAGTTTTTCGACTATAAAAGAAAAGAAGCGAAAAAATACAAACTAAGACGATTTTGATCGCCGTTGCAATGCCATACACAAATGGATTATCAGAAAAACTTAATATATTTTAGCAAAGCAAGACATGTGTTTTAAATCCCACAATCGTTTATCCCATCTTTTTACTCCTTTAAAAAGCAAAGTACCCAATAAAAAAAGGTCCAACATCGTTTGTCAATACCCTGCCTAAACTGCCCAAAAAAATATATAAGAATGACACACCCAGTACTTAGATAGCAGACTGAATGGGCATAAATAAACTAATTTTGCTTCCTTTTTCTACACAAACATGAAAAGAATCTAACAGGTGATATGAATTTAACTTTTCTGGAAAATACCATCGACCCAGCCCTAACTGACATCATCGAAAATAATCCTGGACATCAAAAAAGAAAAATTTGATGTTTCGACAAACAAGACATCCATAATTTAAATCAAGTATATTATAATCTATTATTAAAAGTAAAAATATCACACTGTATTCATTCCCGGTCTGGATAGTATATATATTTTAACACTTTTTGATACCATAAAACAACAAGTAAAACCAATAAATTAAAAAAACTTCTTAACTGAGTTATTCATACAATAACATAAAGATGTATAGCACTCCACTTGCCTCATTAGAAGATCTGTGAATTTCTGTTTTATTTATTATTGACTAATTTTTGTCGCAATAGTGACCCCTCAAGTTCTTATATATATATATATAAAAACGATTTGAAGCTAATTTGTATTACTGTATGGAGGTCCGGAACATTTTCAGCATTTGCTTCATTAATTTGAAAAAGTAATTTTTTTTTATAGAATTCAATTTATGCGTTTTTTTTTTACAAAATGTATTTTTCAAAAAAAAAAAATATATATAAATAAATGTTTTCGAAGAAACTACCTGTATATATATATATATATATATATATATATATATATATATATATATATATATATTTTTGTTTAATCACCCTGCACCACTCTTTTTTAGAAAAACTTCAAACTAACTTTCTTTAGGAAAGTTAATAAAAATTTTTTTTATAATTATTTAATAGGCTTCAACAGCCCCTTCGCTTGTGAAGGAAGCTGATAAGTGGCCTTTTATTCCTGTTATAGATGTCTATGTTTATTTTTTTTTTAATTTGTAATTTTCTTTTGGAATAATAAACGTGTTTATTATTATTATTATATGACCCTTGTTTTGAACCAAATTTAATTAGAGAGAAAGTAATGCACTCAAATATTGAGTTCTGATTCTTTTCGTTATCTTTTTTTTTAAGGTAAGACCGAAGATGGAAATAATGGCGATATAGCTTGCGACTCGTACCACAAAGTGCAAGAAGATGTTCAGATTTTGAAAGAACTTGGAGTTCAAGTTTACCGGTAAATAGTTTTTTTCTAGTAGTAAAAGTTAAAACATGTCAAAGTTTACTGTTAATACAAGGTTTTTAACCCCCGTATGGTGGTCAAAAATGACAAAACATCAAGACGTAGACCTCATTTTCACCACAACAGTTGAATTTAGGTGAAGTGTATGTAACATAAAATGTGTTTTTTTTCATACCAGCGTGCAGAAAAATTCACTTTTCCGCACTAGTGCGAAAAAGTTAATAACCCCATTTTCTGAAATATAACTTACTGATTTTAAATATTTAAAAATATATTATTTTAAATATTTAAGAACATAAATTTGTAGAATCCTGCTATAATTTTGAACAAAATAGTAAAATATATATGAAACGTGTTTTAAAAAATTGTTTAATGGCTCTCGTGTTATGCCTTATAAAATCAATGTTAAGCAAACACCTGTTTTTGGCAGTTTGTCATTCAGTGTCAATCAAAAGCAATTTTGCTGTCGCTGATTTTTGTCGTAGTAAAACCTGGGTAAAAGTATTTTTAATGGATTCTTCAGACGGAGATTTGCCAGAGTCAGTGTTGGAAGCAGCTAGAACTGCAAACTTCAATCTGCCACCATCAAAATCGCGTCATAGATATGAGAAAGAATATATTCTGTTTAAAACCTGGTGTCAAACTAAAGGCACCAAAAATTTGAAAGAACCCGTTTTTTTTGGCATATTTCGGCGAACTTTCTAAAACATGTAAGCCAAACACGCTTTGGTCCAGATACTCAATAAGTATAATCAAACTCAATGAAAACATGGATTTAAGCAAATTTTTCAAAGTCACGGCCTGTTTAAACATGTTGGATTTAGACCAAAGAAGGCGGAAATGTTTTCAAAATAGGAAATTTCTAAATTTATAAATGAAGCGCCTGACGAAATTTATCTCCATATTAAAGTAGCTACTATATTTGGTTTGGCAGGCGCATGTCGTCGAGAAGAACTAACAAAAACGTCATTGGATCATATTGAAGACAAAAATTACCGTTCTAGAAGCTTTGTACTATCTGATGACGCTGAAAGCATAGAATATTTAAAATTGGTCAGAAAAAATGTAATTTTAAGAAAGCCAGAAGCCAAGAAATGAGCTTGCACAGTACAATGCATCGGAATAAACACCTTTGGAAAAATGCCATCAAATATTACAGGTTATTTGCAGCTCCCAAATCCTGAACAATATACAGGCCGCAGTTTCCGACGTTCAGCCGCCACAATGCTTGCAGATTCCAGAGAAGAAATAACAAATATCAAGCGCCTCGGAGGTTGGAAATCTTCAACTATGGCAGAAGGTTATTTAGAAAGCTCAACAAGTCTTCAAAAGAATCTATCTACAAAATGATACAAACTGCACGTTTACTAGTCATGTTCTGAATCTAGTTCTTTTTTGAAGAACTCTCTTACAATACACAGATTGATTGACTCCTTCTCTTTGCAAGCTCAAAAGAAATAATATTAAACATTTTCCTTTGCAATCCATTTACTTACTGAAATGGATAATTAATTATAACCTTATTAGGTTCAAGTAAGTCTCTTACAAACAAACTTTTTTTATATTAATAAGAAATTGAATTTTTATAAATATCCAGCGGCGGCTCGTCAAAAGTTGCAGGGGGTCAATACGTATAAACCACAAAGAGTTATCTGTAAAAAACAAAAACACGAAACAATAAAACGCCTTTTTTACTTCGCAATCGCATGTCCAGCCACATAAATTGTACATATTTCTACGAAAATACCGATTTACTTCTTTGTTTTTGTTTCCCGAATTTGAAATTTCGGCAAAGGTGGACTACTGTTCTTAAATTCGAGTCGACTCGTTTCTTAAAGTTCAGCTCGCCAATATAATTGAAGACGAATTATAAAGTCTTAATATTCTAAAACACTGTGACTACCTTTCTTTAAAACATTACTTTAAACCACAAAATCAACAAACAATATATAAAATCTATAAAAATACTCAATCGTAACTACAACCTATCACACAGTCCACATTAAACACGTCAACTGACAAAAATATTTAAGTTTTCTCGGGGCCAGTGTTGACCCAAACTTTGCCAACTTAAGCCGTATCTTACCTATGCGCCCCTATGCGAATTTGATTGGGAAAAACTCGCCTCCGTTTATAACCACGAGGACAACGCGTGCCGCCAGCCGTGGTCGATTCCAAATGAAACGAAACCTCTTTGGAGATCGCGGTGCGAGACATGGATAGTGTGTCGCGGAATTAAGAGAACGGTCAACGAGTTTATAAGCTTAGAATAATAGAGGGAATTTCCAAATTTAAAAAATATAAATTATATATTATTTTATTTATTTATTTCTGTTTGGAAATATTTATTGGGGGGTCACTGACCATTTGACCTAATGGAGGAGCCGTCACTGTAAATATCTATATATCATGTATCTCAAAAAACAAAAGAACTTAGGACATATGTTTATATAGCATTAAAGAAAATCATATATAAGCAGAACATATTATGTTAAGTACTCTTATACCTTAGATTCTCAATATCTTGGACAAGAATTCTTCCTGATGGGACTACCAATCATGTTAACCAAGCCGGAGTAGACTATTACCTAAGCCTTTTAAAAGTAAGTATTTCCTATATCTTAATCAGTATTTATTGAATGTTTCATAGCAGTCGTAGTCGTTTTATTGTTTTTCCTACAACCACAAATAAAAGTGACAAAAGAGCACTGCTAACTGGCTAAAAAATATCTTATGTAATACGTGTATTTTGAAAAATATATATATATATATATATATATATATATATATATATATATATATATATATATATATATATATATATATATATATATATATATATATATATATATATATATATATATATGATTTTGGCCAAACGTCAGCAAAACTGTTCTGATGGAATATATATATATATATATATATATATATATATATATATATATATATATATATATATATAGGTGGTGCAACCAAGATTGTGTGGACGATTGTGGGCAAAGGAGAGGAATTTGAAAAAACAAATTGGGATATGATTGATAGTCAAGAACGCTGTTTTAAAATTATACCCATTATACAGGGTGGTCTGAAAAGTTCGTGGTGAACCAAACTTGTGTTTTTTTTAAATGGGATACCCGGTATATTATTATTTTAGTTGATTCTCCTATTCGTTGCGATCATTTTGATATAAGGTTAGTTGGGTCTAAAATTTATACCAAGGGAATGGGACGAGGTTAAAGTGGAAAAAAGGGTATATACTCCGGCCATTTTTTGATAACAATTGAATCAGGTATGGAAAAACCAAATATTCTATAAAATGTATTGTATCTAGGACTACAATAATCGCTTGTAAGTCGTTCAAAATTATTCACCGGGTGGTCAAGTTTTGCAAATTTACCTTGGATTGAATTTTTTTAAATGGAACACCCTGTATATTTTACTTTCATGTTAAAGATAACATTACTAGCTTTCAGAAAATACCATATTTGATACCTTTCTGACTAACAGTTTTTCAGTAAATTAGCTGTGAAATCAAAATTTCTTCATTTTAACACGAATTACTCTGAATTCACGTTGTTAAAATTGACAATTTAATATTAGGAGGCCATGATATCATCATAAATTGAACAAAAGATTGACAGTCCTGTCAAAACAGCAAAGTGTCAGAATATTGTCATCAGTAAATAAATAAATATTGTTCTTTGATGATGCGATGCAGAAATAAAAACAAGATAGAAGCTTTTGCAAGTTTATCATAGAGATTTCAAGAAACAGGAAATGTTGCTTTCAAAAAAAGTAAATTAATTAATAAACCAGTTACCAATGAAGATAATGCTTTGACAGTATTAATAACAGATCTTTTTTTACAAAAAAAATAAATTTAATAATATAAATCAACAAAAACAATGTAATTAAAACTTATAAAAGATGTTCAACTAAACCACCGTTTTGCTGAAGGCACATTTCGAGTCTATCCATAAATGAAAGTTTCACTTTTCTCAAAGTCAGGTCTGAAATGTTGCGTAAACTGCTTATTATTCTCAACTTTATATCTTCCACTTTGGTTGGAACCTCTTTATAAACTTCTTCTTTAACATGTCCCCATAAAAAGAAATCTAATGGCGTTAAATCGGGTGACCTCGCAGGCCACTTAACTGGTCCACCTCGCCCAAACCAGTGCTCTCCTTTCCAATTATTGAGAAAATGTCTTACATGCCTATGGTAATGCGGGGGTGCTCCATCATGTTGGAACCATAAGGAATTTCTTAACATTAAAGGTAAGTCATCGAGCAATACGGGCAACTCATTTCTCAAAAAATGTAAATAAACTTCTCCCGTTAAATGCTCTTCAAAGAAATATGGTTCCATAACATGAGAGCCAATTATATCTCCCCAAACATTAATTGACCATTTATTTTGATGGTCCACCTGACGAATCCAATGTGGATTTTCGGTTGAATAATAGTGCATATTATGTTTGTTAACCAAACCGTTGCTTTTAAAAGTTGCTTCATCTGAAAACAGCACCCTATCTACAAAACCTGGATTATCCCAAATTGTATTTAAAAACCAAATTGAAAACTCTTGTCGTTGGACGTAATCGCGATCATACAGTTCTTGGTGTAATTCAATGTGGTAGGCATGATATTTATGTTGTTTCAGAATCCGTTTAATACTAGTGCGTTCAATATCAGTAGCTCTCTCAATTTCCCTGGTACTTGTGTGTGGATTTTCTTGCACTGTTAATAACACTGTCAAAACATTATCTTCATTGGTAACTGGTTTATTAATTACTTTACGTTTCTTAAAAGCAACATTGCCTGTTTCTTGAAACCTCTCTAATAAACTTGCAAAAGCTTCAGGTCTTGGTTTTTTTTCGGCATCGGGATATCGTACCGCATAAACCCTGCTTGCTAGTAATGGGTTTTTTTGACACTCGCCCAACATAAAAGTCATGTTTATCAACTCTGGGGTACTCAAACTCATTGTTACTTAACAATTTCTCGGCTTATCGTCAAAAAACAATGGTAATTGATGCCAATTCTCTGACACTTTGCGGTTTTGACAAGAATGTCAATCTTTCTTTTCATTTATGATTATATCATGGCCTCCTTATATTATAGGTAGTCAATTTAAGCAACGTAAATAATACCGTTTCTGTTAGAATGAGTAAATTTTGGTTTCACCGTTAATTTACTAAAAAACTGTTGGTTAGAAAGATATCAAATAGGGTATTTTCTGAAAGCTGGCGATGTTATCTTTAATATGACAGTAAAATATATGGGGTGTTCCATTTAAAAAAATTCAATCCAAGGTAAATTTGCAAAACTTGACCACCCTGTATAACAGTGAATAATTTTGAACGACTTACAAGCGATTATTGTAATCCTAGATACAATACATTTTATAGAATATTTGGTTTTTCCATACCTGCTTCAACTGTTTTCAAAAAATGGCCGGAGTATAACCCTTTTTCCCACTTTAACCTCGTCCCATTCCCTTGGTATAAATTTTAGATCCAACAAACCTTATATCAAAATGATCGTAACGAATAGGAGAATCAACTAAAATAATAATATACCGGGTGTCCCATTAAAAAAAATACAAGTTTGGTTCACCACGAACTTTTCAGACCACCCTGTATAATGGGTATAATTTTAAAACACAGCGTTCTTGACTATCAATCATATCCCAAAAATGTTTTTTCAAATTCCTCTCCATTTGCCCACAATCGTCCACCCCATCTTGGTTGCACCACCCTGTATATATATATATATATATATATATATATATATATATATATTCCATCAGAACAGTTTTGCTGACGTTTGGCCAAAATCACATTTGGCAATTTCGAAGCTTTCTTTCTCACATCCGAATAGAGACTGAAATGTTGCTGACTGAGACGCTTCCTTTTATACCCCCACCCAGGGCCCAAGATTATATCTGCAGGGCCGTTGGTCGTTATTTATGTTTTGCGGATGGTGCTGTTGTTGTTTCGCTAATTGCGTTTGAGTTTTTGCGATTTTAGATTTGTCGATTATTGTTTTCCCTACTGTTGGTGGTTTTAATGATTCGTCCCCTTTATTCAAATCACCTTGTTTTTCATTTTCTATGGCTTCTCGGATTATTCTAGTCTTATAATGTTCTATATTGGCAATCTCCCTACACCCAACGAAATTTATTTTATGGCCGGTTTCCTGATGATGTAGGAATAAAGCTGAAGTTGTTTGTTTGTTTCTGATGCTGAGTTTATTCTCTTCCACTCTTGCAGATATTCGCCTGTTAGTTTGCCACACGTACAACTTTTCACAGTCCCGGCACGGAATACGGTATACTCCGTGGTTTTCCAGTTTGATTTTATCTTTTGAGTTCCCAAGTGGTTTATCTATAGTTGTTTGTGGCTTGTGTATTGTTTGTAATTTGTGTTTCCTAAGAATTCTTCCAATTCTGTCTGTTGTGCCTTTTATATATGGCAAGACTACTTGTTGCTTTTCCGGTTCATAATTTTTGTTGTTCGTTGTTCGGGAACCCTGTGCATTAATAGCTTTATGATTGTGTAGCCATTTTTCTTTAAAGCACTAGATATTACCTTAAGTTCGTTTTGTCTCGTCTGTGTTTCAGTTAATCGCACGGATCTGGATATTAGGGTATTTGCCATAGGTTGAATTTGTGCTGGGTGATGATGTGATCTTGCATTTAAATATCTGTCTGTATGTATTGGTTATCTGTAGAGGGTGTATTCGAAATGTCCGTTATGCAGTTTTGTGACCAGAACATCTAAAAATGGTAGTTTGTTATTTTCCTCAACTCTAGTGTAAATTGTATTCTGGGGTGGATCGAATTTACGTGAGTAAGAAATTTTTCGAGCTCTGCATGACCATGTTGCCATATAATGCCATAGTTTTAATAATAAATTTAAAACGTTGCATTCAGCCATTGAAAATTACAAGTTAAATTACTAGTCTAGAAATAAATAAGAGGAAAAAACCATAATATTTTACTGAACGATCAAATGGACCTAAACGGTTCCCCACTGTTAAATCTTTATAGCTAAAATTTGCTAGGGTTAGGTAGGTAGACTCTTTTATTATTGTTAAAAAATCTAGTTTTAGTATCAGTGTTAAGTTGGTTTTTGAAAAAGATACAGTGTGTCGAAACAGCTGTCAAACGGAAATAAATTAGTGGAAATTATTAAACAAATATAGTTTATTTATTTATTATACTAGTGATAATAAATTTCTTAAAAACTCGATAAATTATTTCTTTATTCCCCATTAAAAGTTGGCTTAATTGTGCGAGTTTTAAAAATTTCACTTTCGCGCACTAGTACGGGTACTAGAACAGTTATATTAATTTAATTTTCTTATTCATTAGGTTCTGGAAGAGAACGGTATAGAACCTCTGGCCACACTCTACCATTGGGATTTGCCTCAACATTTGAACGAACTAGGTGGTTGGATGAATCCTCAGATTGCCGACTATTTTGGCGAATATGCCCGAGTGGCCTTCACATTGTTTGGTTCCTACGTTAAAATATGGACCACGTGTAAGGAAAGTTTTTATAGATACGTATACTTCAACATTAAATATTAGAAATTAATTGCTTAAGAAAGTATGGTTCTAATTTTTTTTGACGTTTCGCCTTCGAGTGCACGTAGCATCTTCAGGAATTTTCACTGCGCAAGATCAAAACACTGTGTCCAATTAGTAGGTAGTAAAAAATGTCAAAAACTTTGCGATTTTGTCAGTTTTAGATTACTAACGAAATATTTTTGTAATTTATATATGGTTATATATAGTCAAAAGCAATATTATCGTGCGGGTCATACGATTTATCAACGGCAAACTTTTTAAGTTTGTTTTTCTTTTATTACGTGTAATGATATCCTCCGCATAAAATCCGGAAGATGAATTAGATAGACCTATGACATTTTCATATGAAAAAAGAGGATAAATATATGAATACCAGCAGTTGCAAAAATGTTTGAGCGATGTGACTTCAAAGTCATATTGACAAGTCAGTGACAAAATGAGTAATAGAAAACAATTTTCGAGTTTTTTTGCATCCACAAGCGAAAAAAATGGTATTAAATCTAATAAAATATTACGCAAATGAAAATTCACCGGCCAATATCCTGGAGACAGTAGCAAAAGCTCTGGGAATCGGTATAAGGACTGTGCAGAAAATTGTGCGTGAAAAAAATGTACTATTGTAATGTAAATTGTGCATGTAAATTTACTACCGAAGAAGATTAAGAAATGTACACGAAAAAGGCCAAAGACAGAGGACTTAAGTGACAATGTAAAAATCGATGTTCGTAATGCAATTTACGGTTTATACACGTTAAAAACTAATAAAACCCTTCAAGTTTTAAAAGAAGCTTTAAAAAATCGAGACATATTGGAAATTGGACTAAAATCGTTGTCAAAATTAATAAAAATGTTGGGTTTTCGATAAACAAAATTTACATCTTGCCTCTCACCTTTCTTTGTAAACCTAAATGATACCCACACCGTAAAGCTAAGCTCAAAAAGAGTTATTTTAAATGTTGTTTGTCATTTTAAAAACCACCTTTGAAAACTCTTTGCTCATTTAAAATTTTGTTTGTCTTTTATTTTTCCTAAATTAAGTTTTAAGTATGATAGGTAATTATTGTTTTGTTTTGAATAAAATTCAATAATGTTATCATGATTAAATTAAAATGCTGTTATAAGTTGTACAGGGTTATTGATTATAAATGGCCCCCCCCCCTTTAACTTTTTTGTTTGGCATTTTAGGAAAAAAATTTAAATATAAAAGTTGCTTGGAATAAGTTAAATTTTTAAAATATTATATTTCTAAATATACAGGGTGTGTCACAAATGTGCAGCAACTGCCAACTTTGTTATTTTCAATACAATACCATATTTTTTATTTCATTTTTGGATTCTATGTAAAATTCTAAGCATATTTGATAAGGCATATCCTATACCTAACTTGAACTGTTTCCAAACTACAAAAAATTGAAAATTGGCACTTTTTGCACTTTGACTCATTATAAGTAGTGGCAAAACGGTTAAAGATAGAAAATAAATTTTACATTCCTATCTTAACTTTTTAAAAGCTATCTAATAACATAAATATACAGTGGGTACCATTGGTACCAAATTTGGTACCTTCGTTGGTACCATCAATTACGACCATCACATAGCTCTTAAAAATTTAAGATGGGAAAGTGAAATTTATTTTCCTTTATCTTTAACCGTTTTGCCACTATAATGAGTCAAAGTGCAAAAAGTGCCAATTTTCAATTGTTTATAGTTTGGAGACAGTTGAAGTTAGGTATAGGGTATGCTACATCAAATATGCTTAGAATTTTATGTAGAATCAAAAAATGAAATAAAAAATATGGTATCGTATTGAAAATAACAAAGTTGGCAGTTGCTGCACATTTGTGACACACCCTGTATATTTAGAAATATAATATTTTAAAAATTTAACTTATTCCAAGCAACTTTTATATTTAATTTTTTTTCCTAAAATGCCAAACAAAAAAGTTAAAGGGGGGGGGACATTTATAATCAATAACCCTGTACACAAAAGAAAATTTTAGAAAATCGCACATTTTGAGCTTATTTTTCAAAGTAACTGCATACGCGTATATATTTTTAGAAAGCCCACATTATTCCTAATAAATGTAAAGAATCATATACAGGGTGTCCCATTAAAAAAATAAAGTAGGGTACGAAAACCTTTCGACCTGACCCCGTATACTTATTGTGAAAGAGGCGCTGAATTCTACAGAAAAAGTCATATAAGGAAGTTTTGGCCTTTTTGATAAACTATCAGATAGCTGGGATATACAATATTGTCAAAAATCAAAAGAGCTATGAAAGTTCTGTTGGCGCCATCTTTAATTTAACAAGAAAGTAGCATACTGTCACGAAAACCAAAACCTTCTGTCTTTAAAATTAAGGGTGATATCCCGCAAAAGTGCCGACAATGGGATACACTGTACATAGAATCGTTAATCTTGAGTATTTATGTCTTATGTCTCTATTTCTTCTAGAATGTTTGGTACCTAATTTGTTTGTCTCTTTTTAGTAAATGAGCCAAAATCTACCTGCTTGTTGGGCTATGGCAGCGTGACAAATGCCCCAGGGGTTGCTCTGATTGGTGATGGCGTCTACCAGTGCGCCAAAATCCAGCTGTTGGCGCACGCCAAAGCATGGCACATATACGACGATGAATTTAGGGCCACACAAGGAGGTAAGAAATCGCTCATTTTCACCCTAAGAGATCCTACTTATAAAATGATCAAATTTTTATTCGAATCTCCATAATCTCCTGATTTCAACAATATTTACATGTTATGTTAAAAAATCGCGGTTCCCACGTGTGATTTTTCCGATGTTAAATGGCTTTAAATACTAGTGAGTTAATAATCGATTTATTTTGTGATGCATGGTGATGGGAATGTGCATTTAAGTATCTTTGTATGCTCGGTTTTTCTGTACACATCCTCCCTTTGAACACACACATCTAGAAAGGGAATCGTTCCATTAGATTCAATTTCCATTGTGAACTTAATACTATGATGTGGTTGATTAAGGTGGCCCAGAAACATTAGGTGATCATCCGATCCCTGAGGCCAAACAACAAAAGTATGAACTACATATCTGAACCAGTGTTTTGGTTTAAATGGATCAGATGTTAGAGCCATATCCTCATAGATATTCGCTACCACCGGTGATAGAGGAGATGTAAGTCAAGCTTCCCCTAGGTCTGCTAAATTCTTATTAAGATTATTATGATCCAATATGTCTGATGTAACGGAAATTGAGCCGTTGACAGGAATATTAGTGTCTAGTGATTCTACATCGAAACTGACCAAAACATCTTCGGGATCCAACTGGATTGCCTTAAGTTTCTCCACGAAATTTGCAGAGTTTTTTATAAAAGAATCTGTTTTTCCAGTAAATGCATTAACAAAATTTAGATAAAGATATTTACTTAGTTTGTATGTTGGCATGTCTCTTGCACTGACGATCGGTCGAACTGGTACATTGTGCTTGGGTAAACCTTAGAACCTGGAGATCTTGGAGCTGCTTAGTTTTATTAATTTCTTCTCCGCTGAAGGTAGGCTGGATGCGTAATTCATTGCATCTTCATTTAATGTATCGCTCTTTTTTCGGTTGAGGAGAGATTCGACTTCGGTGGTTTTGAATTTTTAATTGCAGTCGCATATCTGACATCATAGGCTTCACTGGTAATCTTCTGATTGCTGCTTCAATGGAGGACACTATGTCTTCCACGGGAATGTTATTTGGTGCTATTGTGAAATTTTGGCCTTCGGAAAGCAAGGAATGTTCTGCTTCGGTTAACGGTTTCGATGACAAGTTGATAACTGTATTCTGCGGAGGTTTCACTGGTTTTTTTTCTTTTCAGGTGTGCTTCAAACTTCTTTTATTGCTTAAGTGTAATTTCTTGATGGATTTTTTAGCCTGCGCGTGGGCGGTGTTGTCCAAAGTTGTAAATATGGTTCTTTTTAGTCTAAAAGCTTCTGACGAATTTGTATTAGCTTATGGTCATTTGTATTTAAATCACGACTTATTGAAAAACTTTAGGTTTTTTGTGATTGCTAATGCACTTTGTGCGAGCAAATCCAACGATTTTATAGGTCTTGGTGAAACAATTGCAGTACGAACACACAACTGTTCCTAAATCCATCCAAAGGGTCTACTATCCTTGTGGTAGTTGTAATGTTGCTTTCGACTTTTCTGGGTGAAGTAGTCAAAGAGCTAACATACATTTTAAGGTTTTGTAGATAGCTAGAAGCGATTGATTCAAAACCAACAAGTTGTTGAAATTTTCTCAAATTCCAAAGGCTGCGCCAGGAAAAGAATCTACTAAATCTTTTGCAATACGTGAAATATACAATCAAAATTTGATCTTTTGATCTCTGTATGTGTTTTACAATTTATATTTTTCAATACTGATTTTTTAAATTACTTTAAAAATGTTTATTCCTTTCCACAAAATGCAATATGGCTTGCACCACTAAAGATCCATAGCAAATCTGCTTACCTACAACCGAAACAAGTCCTTCAAATTCCACGGAGAAGCCCAAACAATTGCCCTCAACATATCCAATACTTACCATCTCACAAATTATCTCCCCGTACCCACATCAGTCAAATCAATAATCAAATGTTTATTTTTATTTATTTATTTACGTATAAAAATACATTTGAAGTTTATACAGAGATTACAGACCTAACCTAACCTAACCTAAGATAATTCGTTTAGCTTGAGACTTGAATCTATCTTGCGATAAATTAAAGAAGTCAAGACCTTCATAGAATTTATTGACATTAGCAGATATTCTATTAACTGGTCTAAATAATAAGTACCAAGTTCGGCAATATGCAATGTGCAGAAGAGACTTACTTCGTGTCCGGTAATTTTGAATGTGTAAATAAAAACACTGAAGACATTCTGAGCTTTTTATGTGGTAGTTAAAGATATTGAAAGCAAAACAGACATCAAAGTATTCCCTTCTACGAACTAGAGTAGTTAAGTCTAAGTAAATCTTAGTTTGGTCATCACTGAGACACACACCACTCTGGAAAAGTTTGTACCTTGCAAATTTTATAAACTTATGTTGCACTCAACAGAGCCTATTGATGTGGGTCTGATAGTAAGGTGACCAAACTATGCATGAAGACTCAAGAACGGATCTGACTAGTGATATATACAGAATTTTGATAGCGCATATACTTGTAAAGTCTCTAGTAGCTCTCTTAATAAAGCCCAACATTTTATTAGCCCTACCAATGACCACTTCAAAATGTTTAGTAAACATTAACCGAGTATCTAAATATACGCCAAGGTCTTTTATAACAGAAACTTCAGATAAAGGGACGTTATTTAAGTAATACTGAAAAGGATCTTTATCGATGAGTCTACTGAATCTTATATAACAACACTTGTTAATGTTGAGGGACATGTCATTAAGCTGACGCCAATCATATACAATATTAAGATCAGTAGAATAATCATGTCGTGAGTGGACGTCACCCGACGATACAATTTCATATCATCAGCGAAAAGCAGAAAACTTGAGGAGAGCAAGGATCCTAAATCGTTGATAAATAAGCTAAAAAGAAGGGGACCCAAGTGAGAGCCTTGAGGTACCCCGGAAGATGCATGAAAACATGAAGATAGATACCCATCAATCTTGACTTGCTGCATTCTGTTAGTAAGGTAAGATTTCATCCATGAAAGTAAAGATCCAGAAACACCATAACTAGAGAGCTTTGAAAGAAGGATGTTATGGTTTACTTTATCGAAGGCTTTACTGAAGTCAGTATATATTGCATGAGTTTCTGCACTGCTTTCAAATGATGAATTTATAAAATTTGTAAAGAGAAACAGATTTGTGTCAACAGACGTACCGGCTGTGAACCCATGCTGTTGACTGATCACAATCTGATGAAATATATTCGACAGAATTTCTTCAACGCACTGTTCAAACAATTTAGGGATTGCCGACAGAATGCTGATTGGTCTGTATTTTGTTACGTCATTCTTACTGCCGGATTTGTGAATCGGACAAACATAAGAAAGCTTCCATGTCTCTGGAAAAACTCCGGAAGTTAGGGATTTGTTGAAAATGTAAAATAGGGGGAGATATAAGGTCTTGGAACAAAATTTTAGTACTCTGTTAGGAACACCATCAGGACCTGCAGCCTTGTTGATGTCCACTTGTGTTAAAGCTTACTCAATATCAGTTGGGCCTATAGCAATGTTAGAAACATTTTCAAATCGATTAAAAAATGTACTGACGTTAGAATTTCTCTGGGGGTTATAAACAGAGGAAAAATATTTACCAAAAAGATTAGGTATGTCAATACCATTAAATGATTTTTCAGTGGCTAGAATCATTTCCTTAGGAATAGTGCCCTGATTAGAATGGGAATGAACGAAATTCCAGAAAATTTTTACATTACTGCTTATGACACTTTCAGTATTACTTATGTACAAATTGTAGCATTCCTTCGTTAGGTTTTTGCATTCCCTTCGAAGTGTATTAAATACATTGTAATCAACTTCACTGTTCGCCTGTTTGTATTGTTTGTGAGCAATTTTCTTTCGATAGATTAGTTTTTCAATGATGTGCCTTCATGGGTACAAACAATTAAAGGAATCGAAAAGTACAGAATAAAATTTATTGACAGTAACATCTAGATCCTCTGACATAATTGATTGCCAATCTACCCAAAGAAAATATTCATTAATTAAATCGAAATTAGCGTTTTTAAAGTTAAAAGAAAAATAATTCAGAGGTTCTAGATAGTTAGTTTTATTCACTGGTATGTATAACTCTAAAGCTGGGTGATAAGGATCACAACGTACCAAACCATCAGATTTTATAATTGAATCAGGCCCAAAGTTGGCAAAACATAAATCCAGAATTAAATTGTGATCATTAGTTACCCCATTGTATTGAGATAGGCCAAGAGAAGCAGTATTATCACATAACAAGATTTCTCTTGTTGCCGTAACATTACCAGGTAACAAACCAGAAAAATCTTCACTAGTGGACCACATTATTTGAGAAAGATTATAATCGCCCAGAACAAGCACATTATC
The DNA here is from genome assembly GCA_030620095.1 of Kuschelorhynchus macadamiae. Classification (NCBI taxonomy): domain Eukaryota; kingdom Metazoa; phylum Arthropoda; class Insecta; order Coleoptera; family Curculionidae; genus Kuschelorhynchus; species Kuschelorhynchus macadamiae. The sequence continues at coordinate 290,765 of JAUTXW010002549.1, forward strand.
GAACATTTCACAGGCACTAGCAATGGATTTCAAGTGGTTTCCATAATGCAATACATCCATAGCAGGTGGAATGTAGACACAACCAATACAATATACCAAATCGCCCAATGTCACTGACACCCACGTTTCTTCCACTGATGCTTCACCAATTGCCAGGCGATGAGATTTAATGCAATTATTACTCTCTTAGTACTGTTTTGACTGCTCCTATCAGTACGATAAACCGTATAACGAGAGTCCAGAAATTCGGCATCATTGATACTGCAATCAAGCCAGGTTTCCGTGAGTGCAATTACTGAGTAATTTTCAGCACGAACAGCATAAAAAGTATGTTTAAGTTTGGTTTTTAAGCCTCTTGCATTTTGGTACAGGATGGTGGCATGATCTAATGAGACCGGTCGTCTCTGTCCCGGCTCTCGCCTGCAGAGAATAGACCCCTGTCGGTACCTGTGCCGATTATTACAGGTTTGTTACTTGAGCGCTCTGAGACTCCTACTGGATTAGATATTGATGTGCGCTCTATGTTGTTGTTGTTGACTGGTCGTTGGGATCTTTGTTGACCAGCGGGTTGAAGACCATTAGATGAATAAGAGCTCCTAGGTCCATGCTTCATGGACATGGGTACATTTTGAATGGTAGATTGGATCTGAGAAGAGATTTGCGGAGATCCTAAGTTTGATGTAGTTGTAATAGAATTCAATGTTGCTGTAAGCAGCTGAAGCTCATTTTCAAATTTGAGTAGCTAGTATGCAAGTTTTTATTACTTTGTTCCAGCTCATTTAGCTTCTGATCGTAAACAGCAGATGCCATAGTAGTCTTTTTAACATCTGAAAGGTTTTCACTTGCAGTGGTGCTAGATTTATCCAGTGAGGTAAAAGTAGTTTTAAGCTCATTAACGCTGCTGGTAACAACATTCAGATTTAATTTCAGATCATCAAAGTTTGCTACAAGTTTGTCTTGAAGAGATGAATTCACATCATCAAGCTTAATTGTGAGTTTACTGTAGAGTGTAGCACACACATTACTAGTTACATCCTTGATAAGAGATTTCAATCCACCACCAACGTCTTTGCCAAGGGATTTGACGTTATTTGCACAGACACTGCATGCATAAAGCATAACTCTGGATTTCATTCGTGTTACTTGAGTCTCTGAGGTTGTGAACTTGGAGCATGCCAAGCAATTCCAGACACCGCAGAAGTCACAAACTATCTTATATTCCACCTCTTTATCCGTCAAATCACCACGACATTTTGAGCACGGCGACATTATGCTGAATCGACTAGGTTAAACGGGCTATACAAAAATTCAAGCCACAAAACTGATGTGAGTACATGAAACGCACTATATAATCCCTTATCAGCGGAATTCCGACAAACAGTTTTTTGTGACAAATTTACAACTGAAAAAGCGACAAGTACGGCTTAAAATAACGGTTATATCAGGAGCTGAATTATAAAGTGTTTGGGTTTGCCTTAATCACTCACATTTGAAGCCTTTCCTTTCGCCTAGTCGTTATCGCTTTTCAGAAAGATCTTCGCTGATATGATCGCATCACCTCATTTGTCACAGCAGCCACGAAGAAAGTGGGTTTTCTTTTCCGAGGTCTAAAAAACTTTTCTTCGGCCAACCTATTTACCCTTTACGCTTCAAAAATCAAACCCTATCTCGAGTACTGCCAATACCTACTAAACAACGAGGCCTACCAGCTGAAATTAAAATAGGCCTGACGTCACCACATCTAGGCCGGCAGTCGCCTCCCGTAAGAAATGCATTAAAGCATAAACCAATGCAGTTTTGCTTATGTCGTATCGTAATAACTGGCCGACAACCGGCACTTGCTAACTGAAAACAAACATTGCCATTTTTATGATGTCGTTCGTGAATTAGAGTAAATAGAGTAGTTTAGTCCCCATTTTTGATGAAAATTTAATTATATTTATTAGTTTTTGTACGTTTAAATTCACGTAAACATGCCGTTTAAGTGTTGTTCGCCTAACTGCCGTTATTCGCGATTCAATTGTTGCTCACTCTACATAAATATCATAAATATTTGTTTACTTTATTTTAAGGAAAAATCGCTTTACTTTTGGACACTCCCTGGAACGAACCAGCAACTGATAGTGCTCTGGATCAAGAGGCTGCCGAACGAGAAATGCAATTTGGGGTGAGTGCTAGATAAAATTTTTCTGCGACTGTTATGGAATATTAACATTCCGATTACCGAATCACCTCCATATCACCACTTGTTACGGTATAAATTATACCATAAGAAGAGTTGGAATATGTACTAGTAACGACATCTATTGACAATCATTATATTTTTAGAATCGTATTCCCCACGAACGAATGAAGTTTGTACGATGGTTCACAAGTTCGATTGTTACAGAATAAACTATATCGTATTCCACTTATGAAATCGTAAATTGTTCTTCGTGTCCACGTACGAAAAAAAGTTTTTTACAAAAGTACACTTGAATCTGAAGTTCTTATAAAATATAATGTTTGCATGTATGCAGATTTCCCAATTTTGCTGGGACGACATCAACTATAAAATTTTAAACGGGACACCCTGTATTTTTGTCCATTATTTGATTCCTGGTCAAAAATTAACATAAGTTACCAATTTAAACTATAATCGTTGTCTGCGTAGTTTCCAAGATGATTAAAGTTATGTGTGGTTTTTTGAAAACCGGAGCTATTTTTCAAATCATTATAAAAAATAGCAAAAATCTAAAATTGGGCGTTTGAGTGGTAATTTCCAGTTTATTATAAAGTATCAATGCATATACGGAATACAGAATTTTTGTCCACACCTATATAGAGTGGACATACTACGAAATCAATCTTGCACCTTTTTAAAGTGAAAAAAGTTTTTTAAATAAAATATCCATTATGTTTTTTATTTATGCAAATGATCATAAAAATACCTACTTTTTCATATAAATATATATATATATATATATATATATATATATATATATATATATATATACAGGGTGTTTCTTAATTGAGTGTCAATATTTAAGGAGGTGATTTTTGGGTCCATTTTAAGAAGAAAACTTCATATAAACATATGTCTTAAACGGTGTACATTTTGAGATACAGGGTGTTAAACTTTCAATAATTTCATAATTTTTCGATAATACCTCGAATACCACTCTAGATATTGTAATGAAATTTAGTATAGAGTTCCTATGCATCTAGTGGATTTTTTTGATGTAGAACATTTTTTTAATTTCCACGAGTGGCGTCCGTACCTGCATATTTTCCCAGACATTGATGGTAGGGCTCTGATTTTTTTTTTAAATAAAAATTATTTTTTAAATTCCCATTCATTTTAGAGCAAGTTTGATTCCTTGGTAACTTTGTGTTGGATGCACGGTTTTCGTTTTAAAAAATAAAAACCGTTTCTCTGCATGGTCCAAACAATCCTGGTCATAAGACAAATATCACCATGCATGCAGAGGAATATTATTATATTAAACTCGAGAAATCAAATCTTGTCGAAAATAAATAATAAAAGTTTTCAAAAACAAACAAATGAATCAATAAAAATGCTTAAAAATCAGTGGCATGAAAGTAATTACTATGTCCATTCTTATTAAAATCAGAAATCGCTTTATCTTAGTGAGAGATATTTGTAGATAATAGTATGTAGTCTTCAACCACCAATCTAGGACCACCATCTCAATGTTTTTCTGAGGTCTGTTCCTTCATAAATACTTTTTATAAATTTTATTAAAATAATATGACATTCTTCAACAATAACAAGTTATTTACAAAACTATACTAATACAACTAGGTACATAATTAATAATTTCAACAAAAATAATTAGGTTTTAACAAATTGACAGCACACTTTGTGAAACAAAATAGGACAAAAAATTAGATAAGTTGTTGAAAATGCCCACCACCTTGGAGAATACACGCTTCAGCACTTTTCCTCATGTTGTCGCTAACTCTTTGAAGGATACCCTCGGTGTTTCTGATAATATCGCAAGAATCTCTTATACTATCCTTCAGCTCCTCTACAGTGTTTACTAGGGTGCGGTAAACTAAAGATTTAAGATAGAAAAAAATCCAAACTATTTAGATCTGGGGACTTGGGGGCCATGGTTGGGGTCCGCCACGACCTACCCATCTGTTGTTAAATGTGCGGTTCAAATATTCTCTGGTTTCAATACTAAAGTGAGCGGGCGCGCCATCGTGCATGAACCACATTCTGTTTCTAATCAGAACTGGTATATTTTCTAACAATATCGGCAAATCGTTCTCAAGAAACCGGCCATTTAGTCTTTCTGGGAGGAAAAAAGGTCCAATTAGGTGATTTTCGATAATGCCAGCCCAAACATTTACAGAGAATTGCTCTTGATGATGATGTTCTACAATGGCATGGGGGTTCTCGTCGGCCCAGATATGATTATTGTGGAAGTTTCTGATAGCGTTCCTGGAGAAGTTCGCTTCATCTGTGAATATTATTTCGCGATCAAATAAGGGATTACGCGCAATTTTTTCCAAAAACCATTCACAAAAATTAACTCGGAAAGGAAGATCTCGGGGAAGTAAGGCTTGCACTCGTTGAATGTGATATGAGTATAAAAAAAATCATGTAGAATTCTCCAAACTAGGATGTGCGAAATATTTAGGTTAATTCCCATTTTCCTAGTACTCAGTTCAGGATTTTCATCTATGGAATTTAATACTGCCTCTTCAATTTCTGGAGTTCCTACAGTCCGATGGGCCCCTTTTAATTGCTTATTTGGTTTGAATGTACCTATTTCAGTCAACTTTTTCTATGCACATTTGCAAATATTCGCCTATCTGGTATGACTCTACCAGGAAAGCACTCTTGATATAATCGCCTAGCTTCCAGTGAACTGCCATCAGCCAAATCATACATGTAATGCATGTCTGCCAACTCTTCATTGGTAAACTCCACCATTTCTTTTCTCAGATATATCAGATATTTAGAACACAAAATTAATTAAACCCGACTGAATCTGAAAGCTGAACTGTCAAATTAAGTTACAAGAAAAGTATTAATTCTGACAGCCCAAGCCTACTACAATAATAATTATTATTAGTAATATTTCTTTATTGATGAACTAATAGTATTTTATAGTTTCGTGTTAAAAAATTATAAGCTCAAATAATAATTTGGGTATTAGTTATTCATAAGCAAATTTGATTTCTTGAATTTCAGTCAAAAAAAAAATTTCCTTGCATGCCATGGCGATTGGTGTTGTCATATTAGCGATATGGGTAAAACTCTGCAGAGAAACGGTTTTTATTTTTTAAAACGAAAACCGTGCGTTCAACTCAAAATTACCAAGAGATCAAACTTGCTCAAAAATGAATGGGAATTTTAAAAATAATTTTTATTTCAAAAAAAATCAGTAGCGTACCATCAATGTCTGGGAAAATATGTAGGTCGGATTCCGTACGGACGCCACTGGTGGAAATTAAAAAAAATCTTCTACATCAAAAAATTCCACTAGATACATAGTACCACTATAACAAATTTCATTACAATATCTAGAGTGGTATTCGAGATATTATCGAAAAATTATGAAATTATCGAAAGTTTAACACCCTGTATCTCAAAATTTACACCGTTTAGGACATACATTTATATGAAGTTTTCTTCTTAGAATGGCCCCAAAAATCACCTCCTTAAATACTGACACTTAATTAAGAAACGCCCTGTATATATATATATATATATATATATATATATATATATATATATATATATATATATATATAAGTCAAATCTTGACCATACTGTCTATTGTTTTAGTTTGGTTGGTACGCCAACCCTCTATACCTCGGCGACTGGCCTCAGGTAATGAAAGAGAGAATAGCAAACAGAAGTGAACTTGAAGGTTTAGGTTTCTCGAGGTTGCCCGAACTCACCGAAGAAGAAATCGATTATATCAACGGAACGCACGATTTCTTCGCGTTAAACTTGTAAGTGTTTATCTCCGACACTATTTTAGAAAATGACATTTTCCAAGTTTAAAAATTAACAAAGTATATTAGATAACGTAGATCTAAAGCTTTCTCGGCTTTAGTCAATTAATAAATAATGGTTCTTAGGATTAGACAAGAAGTTACACTTAAAAACAAAAGAAATTTGAAGCATCTCCTGTACAGAAAAAATCCAGTGAAATCTCTGCAGAATACAATTATCAACTTGTCGTTGAAACCCTTAAGCTCCAAAGGACAAAATTTCGCAATAGGGCCGAGGAGCAATCCCGTAGAAGACATAGTATCTTCTGTTGAAGCCGCAATTAGAAGATTACTAATACAACAAGCCGATGAAGTCTATGAGACAGGGAAGATCATTAAGAATTCAAAAGTCGAGTCTCTCTGCTGTCCTTCCAGAAGGTAAAGGCAGTACAGTCGTCATGAACAGAACGAAATACGTTGAAAAGGTAACCCAACTACAAACCACAAGTAGAAAAGAGAGACGCATCACCAATCTGATTAACGTATCCAGTTTGCCACCAGCGGATAAGGAATCATTAAAACCAAGCAGGTTCAAGACTCCCAGGTTCTACGGTCCGCCCAAGATGAACAAGGACAATGTGCCACTTCTACCGAACATCAGTGCAATAGACTTGCCCACATACAAATTACAGATTGATTATTTCTGAATTGAAAAGCGTAAATCGCATTTGGCTATGTCTAAAGGGAAAAAAGTTAACGCATTTCCGTGAGACTTTGCAAAATCGCGAATTTTCCGAGACCCATAAAATTCAAACACACATCCTAGGACAAAATAAATGTTCATAAAATAAAGTAAAATTTTGATAGAGAATTTTTTTTGGAAAATGCTTTGAAAATATATAATTATATAGGTATAGTCGAATGCGGTCTTATCGTGCGGGTTCAAAGGTCACCAACATTATGAATCAAATCAGAAAACAAAATGTTGTGTGATTCTTTTATCGAGCTGTTAAATCTCGATGAGCTATTTACAAATATACAGGGAGAAACAACATAGTTTTTTTTTATTGTATTACGCAATATTATTAAGATGGCCACTTAATAATATATATATATATATATATATATATATATATATATATATATATATATATATATATATATATATATATATATATATATATATATATATAGTTGGACGCATTAATTTTGATTTTTCAAATAACGTATTTCTTATATTATTTATATTTCAGCGATGATTCCTAAAAACGTATGCAGTGATGTAGATTGACATTTTTAAATGGCTAAAGCGAATTTTTTGGCATTTTCTGTACAGAAAGTTTTGCAACTTGTCGAAAATGGCTAAAAAATTAACCATTTTCAGTTTTTGCCATTTTTTTTATAAAAAACCCTCATTTTGCACACTTAATACAAAAATAACTATTATAACTTCAAAAACTAAAATTATTTTGCAAATAAGACTTTACTAATATAAATTCTTTCATCTTAGTCTTATTCTTTGTTTGCAATGTAATAAATTGACGCCAGTTACCCATTTTCATCAAAAATTCTCAATTACAGACAATACTGAAAAAATATTAAGAAAAGGGGAATAACGAACGATGAATCCTTTACCTCCAGAATGTTTCAAAAACAAAAAGAGGTAAAAACAAAAATCACAGATTACATAAAGAACAAAATAAGAGATATGATCTATTGCGTGTATGCTAAAAATGAATATGTTACAATGCAGACTTTGCTTTAAAAACTAAAAGAGAGAAATTAATGTATAACTAACTAACTTTAAAAATAAAAACTACTCCCCTTCACTGTCTTCAGAATCAGAACTAAATTCTTCATCGTCACTAATTACAAGTGGCGCAATGTCTGAAGCATCACATATCTGTATTGTCTTCCAAGCTTCTTGGATTACCCTTTCTGTGTGGCTGACATAATTTTTGAAATGCTCTGAAATTTCATTTATCGCTTTTACAAACATGGCCAAAACTTCCATGGTGTCCCCTTCATGACTAGCAATGTATTGGTCGTATTTCCTCTTGCATTAATGACACATACCATTTCAATAGCATTAAATTGACATTTGTATGGAAGAATGTCTTAGTATTTTGTGCTGTAAAGGTTTCACATATTGTCAAGGTAGAATGTTTTTTTAATGTTACAATTTTTTTCTACAATGCTCCAAAAAATTCATCCTTCATGGCCCTCTCTGGGAAGTCAATGTTCTTTTCTTTTAACCATCCAATCAATCTCTGCTTTGTCCATGATTTTCTTGGAAAATCCTCTAAAAGGCCGGAATATACCGTTGAAATCACTATCAAACTTTTTGGAGGTTAATTGGTACCAGCTGATTTTTAAACCAATTTTCAAAATTTTGCTTGTTCATATGTGTCATGATAATCTCAGCTTTTTAGTCCACTTTTAAATATTAAACTGGCGCCCCCAATAAATCCTTCCTTTGATCCAGCGTTAACTACAATATATGAGACCTTCACTAGCTTTTTTAGAACTTGTAGACATAAGTTATCCTGCCAGCTGTTTCTAAACGAACCTTTACTAAAAATCCAAGTCTCATCAATAAATACGGTGGTATAAGCATCTTGTCCAGATTTTGATTTTTGACATATTCCCTCATGAAATTGATTCTCTTGTGGACGATGTGAGGTAAATTCATCAGGTATTTTCTATTATTTGATTTCTTCCATTAAAACCAATACTTTTTACGTATTTTCTTAGCGAGGTGATGGAAAAATTAAAATATTCATTTATCTCTTTAAATTTTTTAATGTAAAACTGTAAATTGTTTATCATTTTTCGCATACATGCAACAGATCTAGTTGCTTCATTTTGTTCTTTAATTAATTTGCCACAATTTTTGGTTAATATTTTTGCTGAATGACATTCTGGAGGTAAACAACCGGGCAGTAGCCCTTGCAATGTTTCCGTTTTGATAATAAAGTTTCGTTATTTTGACCCTTTCTTGAATTTAATTTATCAATACTTGATATTATTCAATTATTCAAATAACTTCAAAATGGTTGAAAATAGGTATAAAACTATTATACAAAAGTTACTAAAAACTTCCTGGAGAATCCAAAAATAGAAAAAAAATTGGGGTTTCCATTTAAAAATGTCAAGTGTAATGCGATATATATTTTGGAACACACATTATACAATCATACATGAAAAGACGTCCCCCTAAAAATCAAAATTGACGTGTCAGTTAACATTTTTCCCAAAATATACCAGGAAAGTCATAAATAAGGGTGGGACCTTTATATATATATATATATATATATATATATATATATATATATTATATAATAAAAGCATGGTACCGCATATATTGAATTGTCCCATGAAATACATTGGCATGACCACACAAGACCTAGAGAACAGAATAAACGGCCACAAGTACACAAAAAATGCGTTCACTGCCCTACATAAACATGAAAAATCAGAAAATCACGAGTTTAATTTTTCTGACACACGAATTTTGAATAAAGACACTAACTATCAAAAATTAATCATTAAGGAGAAGTTTCATATCAAAAAAGAAAAATATTCCGTAAATGATAAACAAGATGTCAAGAAACTGAGTCAGATTTACCACGGTCTGATATTTTAATTTTTAATTTAGTATTTTACATATAATAAAATGCCTATATATTCTATACTACACTATCATAAATATAATTTCTGTAATATCAACTTGATTTTACACCAATATAAATAATGTAAACATTGTAAATCCAAATAATCGCTTTCAGCCAAAAACAAAAAATAAAACCCATCGGTAGGATTTATCTAGTTCCCACAAGTCACAACTGAAACATCATTGCTACTATAATGCAGTAAGTTGTTTTTATTTCCAAGGTGCGTATACTAATTTCCTATTTTAACATTTTATTATAATAGTTTTTAGTGTGTCAATCGATGTTTTATAGTTTTGAATTTATTGTAGGCCAATAATATCATTTTGAAAAAGCTCTCTATGAAGCCCGAAACGTTAAGGAAATAAATAATTACTTTAAGAAAATAAACCAGTACCCAAGAATTTTTAACAAAAAAATATTGGACATGGTTTAAGAAAACGCAAAAAAAAAAAAAAAATATATATATATATATATATATATATATATATATATATATATATATATATATATAGTTTTTGGGAAAGCGATTTTACCGATTTTTATATATCAAATTTTGTCTTATAATTAATAAAAAAATTTACTTATTTTAAACACGCTTTAAAATTGGAACAAGTATTCTATAATTATTTATTTATTGCCTAAAAAATTACAAATGTACTAAAAAAGAAGCAAAAAAATGGTGTCAAATCTAATAAAAAAATTTTTAAATTAAAATTCACTGGCTTATATCTATGAGCCAGTGTCAAAAGCTCTGGGAATCGGTATAAGGAATGTACAGAAACTTGTGCATGAAAAAAAAACATAATTTACTTCCGAAGAAGATTAAGAAATGTACACGAAAAAATCCAAAGGCAAAAGACTTAAGTTACAATGCAAAAATGGATATTCATAATGCAATTTATGATTTAAAATATATATGATATAAAAAATATCATCATCACTTAAAAAGTCCTCGTCTTCTGAGTAGTCCTCAAATGGCGCAATGATCATTGGTGCTATTTCGACACCTAGAACTCATTCTCGATTTTACCAATCACATATTAATTTCTCCGTATGTTCCATAGATTTCTTCCAGTACTCCGGCGTAATATAATTTAATGAATCTTGCCAAACAATTTGCATTTCATCTGATGTAAGACCATCCTTCACGTGTTTTTCGTAATATGGTTTTGCCCCAGCCCATATTAACTCTATTGCGTTAAACTGGCAATAGTATGGCGGCAGTCGTAAAACCTCATGTCCATTTTCCCGTAATATTTCATCTACGGCATATATTCTGGTTTTTTTAATAGATTTTGCCATTAAAAGAAGTTCTAGTTTCAGCATATTGGGTAAAGGATTTTGTTTTTGTTTTATTAGCCAGTCATAAATATCACTTTTCTTCCAGGATGAAGTAGGTTGTTTATTTAAGATTCTTTAATGATAAGATGCATTGTCCAGAATGATTAAAGATGGAGCATCTAAATTTGGAATCAGTTGTTCTTTTAACCAATTTTCAAACAGTTCACAATTCATATTATCATGGTAGTCCATACTTTTGGATGTTGAAGAAAACAGTAAACTTGCACCTGGGAGAAATCCTGTTGAAGAACCCATCCCTTTTTTCTCTTGACACTTTTTACAGACTCGTCCTACCAAGATTTCGAGCCACTTCCGTTAAAAAATATCCATTTTGAATTAACATTTTCCGTGTATTTCTTTAAAAACTAGATACGCTGACTTGCTATATGTGGCAACTCGCATAAAAATCTTCGATTACAGTCCTTTTTATATCGAAAACCCAACATTTTTATCAATTTTGACAACAATTTTAGTCCAATTTCCAATATGCCTCGATTTTTTTAAGCTTCTTTTAAAACTTGAATGGTTATATTAGTTTTTGATGTGTATAAATCTTAAATTGCATTACGAACATCCATTTTTACATTGTCACTTAAGTCTTCTGTCTTTGGCTTTTTTCGAGTACATTTCTTAATTTTCTTCGATAGTAAATTATGTTTTTTTTCATGCACAATTTTCTGCACATTCCTTATACCGGTACCCAGAGCTTTTGCTACTGTATTGGCCGGTGAATTTTCATTTTCGTAATATTTTATTAGATTTAATACCATTTTTTTCGCTTGTAGATTCAAAAAACCCGAAAATTGTTTTCTAATACTCATTTTGTCACTGACTTGTCAACCTAACTTTGAATAGATATCGCTCAAAGATTTTTGCAACTGCTGGTATTAATAGGTTTATCCTCTTTTTTCATATGAAAATATCATAGGTCTATCTAATTCATCTTCCGGATTTTATGCGGAGGATATGATTATACGTAATACAAGAATATAATAAATCGTATGACCCCGACGATAACACTGCTTTTGACTATATTTTCAGTTGACGAATGCAATAAATACATTAATATTAACGAGGGATTAAAATTTTTCAAGATACGACAAAATTTTCACTGAATTTTTTTTTGCATTTTCCATCGAGATAGCTCCAATCTAGGACAATACGTTTCAAAGTTATTATTTCCTAATAAAATAACGAAAACCGCACCCCGCTATCTGTCTTAGTTTTCGATATATGATTTTTTTCCCGAACCTCTGCAGTTGCGCATTCGCCATTTTTTCACCAGAATCGTCTCTGTTCATAAAAATTATAGATTGATTATTTCTGAATTGAATGTTGCAAATCGCATTTGGCTACGTCTAAAGGGAAAAAACGTATACCCTTTTCCTCGAGACCTTACAAAATCGCGAATTTTCCGAGAGACATAAAAGTTCAACCATACATCCTAAGACAAAATTTCGTTTTTTATGGCATCAAATTAGTATAGAAACGAAGTTTAAGCAAAATTGTTTTCCCCAAAAAAGTAATTATCTTATTACTAATATCTTTCTGAATCCATTTCCTGGAAAAACAGATTCATTTATAAAAAATTCTGCACATTTCGTGAAAAAACTTTAGGCAATCCCATTGGATCCCGAAGATATTTTGGTCAGTTTCGATGTGGATACACAAATGTTACTGTCAACGACTCAATTTCCATTACATCAAACATATTGGCTCATAATAATCTTGATACGAACTTAATAAAGCTATTGGAAGCTTGTGTTACATCTACTTATTTCATATTTCAAGAACCTTTTTATGAATGCTGTGTGGTAGCGAATATCTTTATGGAAACGTTTGAGGATATTGCTCTAACATCCGCTCCACTAGAACCAAAACACTGGTCCAGATATGTAGATGATACTTTTGTTGTTTGGCCTCATGGACAGGATAATCTCATGTTTCTGGGCCACCTTAATCAACATCATAATATTAAGTTCACAACAAGGGCAGTCCTTTTTTAAACAAATTGAACCTGTGTCTTTTTTTGTCCCTAAAATGTCCTTTTTATTTACGTATTTTCCCTAATTAAATTATCTGCAGCAGCCAGCAGCACTACATTGAAAAATGGTATGACTTTTCTGAAGAGATTGCCCTGGCCGACAAGATTTTTCTAACACAGGCCAGCTCATTATTCTCACAATGGAAATACCCTCCCAATAATAAAAAAATTATTCGGAAAGCCCTAATACGTACTATTTTTTAATAGCCTAATTAGAACCTTTTATATTGGCAGGTAAACAATTTTATTGTGGGGCGGCTAAAATGGGTCCATTTTACAACGGAAAAATTACCTAGACTGGGTTGTTTACAACATTAGACATAAAATAAACGTTAAACATCACTCTTCTGCTGAGTTTCGAACTGAGTGGTTCTCTGTGTATCGATAAGCAAGTGTATGTGAAGGCGAGAATGTCGAGTCAAACGCGCCGAAGTTGACAAATTTTGTTATACTTGTGGAGAATTTCTGGTGAAATCACAAGCCAGGCCATTTTCCGAAAATGTAAAAAAAGTCTACTTTAAATATTTTGGTGTGATAATTGGCGATCAAGATAAGCGGTGGGCTCCCCATTTGTGCTGTGTTAGTTGTAGTGTATCATTGGTGCAGTAAATGAAGGGAAAGAGAACACAGGTCCCAGTTCCAACGACCCACATTTGATTGTTCAAAGTGAATTAAATGATTTAGTACGTGATTTGGGGTTATCCAAGCAACAGTCAGAACTTATGGGTTCCCGTCTTAAGGAATGGAACCTATTGGCCAAAGAAACAAAAATTACGAATTTCAGAAAAAGAAATGCTATGTTTTCTGAATTCTACAGTATGGAAAATTCGTTGTACGCGTGTACTGATATAGACAGTTTAATGCAGGAACTTGATATTGAACATTCTCCCCGTGAGTGGCGCTTATTCATAGACTCATCTAAATATAGCTTAAAAGCTGTGTTATTACATAACGGAAATTTAAAACCCTCTATACCAGTTGCCCATTCAATTGCAATAAAAGAAAATTATGAAAATATGAGCACGATTTTGGATAAAATAAACTACAATAGGTACAGATGGCAGATACGTGGGGACTTATAAGTTATAGCGATTTTAGTGGGACTTCAGGGGGATTTACAAAATATTGCTGTTTTCTTTGTTTATGGGACAGTCGTGCAATAAAACAGCATTCTGTAGCAAAAATTTGGCGAGAAAGCAGCGAATTTCAACCGGGATCTCAAAATGTTAAATTTATACCTCTTGTTGATCCCAAAAATGTCCTTTTGCCTCCTCTTCACATTAAACTTGGGCTGATGAAAAAGTTTGTGAATGATTTGAATACGGATGGTGATGGATTTAAATACCTAAGACAAGTCTTTCCCCAGTTAAGTGATGCCAAATTAAAAGAAGACATTTTTATCGGGCCACAAATCAGAAAGTTGCTGGACGCTGTCAGTTTTACGGAAAAGCTTACCACGCAGGAACTCAGATAAAAGTTGAATCAAATAAAAGACAAAAAAATATATAAATAAAAAATATAAAAAAAGGTTTTTGATATACCCGGGAATCGAACCCGAGCCTCCGGCGTGACACACCGAAATACTGACCACCACTCTACCAGCAGGTCCAATGAAAAGTCTATACATTATCTTCCTGTTGATTAATATTAGTGCCAAGATTATTAAAAATTAGTTGAGGTTCGAAATTGAAGACATCATTAACACAATGTAAAACTGGGCTTCTTTTAGCCCTTGTAATTTCCATCTTCTCTAACAAATCCAGTTTTTTACTCTTTGGACACTCGTGTAGTATCTTTACATTGTTTGGTATAGAAAAATGGTGTCCAGTTGTTAGCAAGTGGTTAGCAAAAGCCGACTTTGTCTCAGTGATATCAGTGTTTTTATATTTATCGAAAAGGCTAAAATGTTCCCGGACCCTAGTGGAAATCCTTCTCCGTGATTGTCCGATATATACAGCAGAACAATCTCCACAGCCCAATGAGTACAGCCCTGATTTTGAGAGATGTTCAGTCTTATCTTTGGTCATTACTAGATGTCTCTTAAGTGAGTTCACTGTTTTAAAGGCAATAAAGACATCTAAATGTTTGAAAAACTTCGCCACCTGCATTGAAATATTAACAAAAAATGTTAAACCTTTGAAGCATTTTTTAAGTGTTGGTTTAGAGTGAATAATATTAAAGGAAAGTTTGTATTTATTGAAAAACTTAAAATAAAGTCTATTGATGGAGTGGATAGGAAAACCGTTGTTGAAAGCAATTTGTTTTATAATCTGCAATTCCTAATTGAAAGCTTCCCTGGAAAGAGGTATTTTGAACAACCGATAGAAAAATGAGTTGAAGGCTGCAAACTTGTGTGAATGAGGAGAGATGGAACTAAATTGAATAACGTTATCTGTAGACGATTGTTTTCTGTATATTTCAAATTCTATATTGGCATTGTTCCTGATTAACATTAAATCTAAGAAAGGTAATCTACCCTCATTCTCCATCTCTAGAGTAAAATCTATTTTGTTATGAAGGGAGTTAACAAAATTCAAAAAATCAGTCAACTCCTGATTGTTTCCTTTCCACACGACACATATATCATCTACGTACCTCTTGTAAGCTAATAGATGGTTGGCAATACGGCATTTCATCATCTTTGCCTCCAAATCACTCATAAAAATCTCAATAAGCAAAGGGGAAAGGCAGGAACCCATCGCTAGACCCGTTAACTGTCTAAAAAATAAGCTATTAAATTTGAAAAAATTTTGGTTCAGTACGGTGGAGAGCAGAGAAACGAGATTCTCCTTTACTAGTGCTGATAGGGCAGTTTTGTCTAATAAACTCTTTACTAATTTAATGCATTCGTTGGGGGGTATGCTGGGGAACAAATTTTTTACATCTAAGGAAATTAATATTGCATCATGCGGAATGTCAACATTTTTGAGGTACTGCGCCAAATCTACCGAATTTTTTGTGGAGTAAGTATTCTGAAAACCCGTAACCTCTCTCAAAACTTTATTTAGCCACGAAGACAAACGGTAACAGGGTGAGTCAACAAAAGACACCACGGGTCTGATAGGGTTTCCCTCCTTATGTACCTTAGGTAAACCGTAGAGCAAAGGCGTTCTAGGATTCATAGGATACAAATTATATTTCGAGGTTTTAAAATATTCCAAAGTTACCAACGTTTGATCAAGAACACCTTTAACCTTTACAAAGAATGAATTTGTGGGGACCCCTGGAACTCACCAAAGTGATACAACCTTCTGGAACTCACGAAACAAGAGTCCTTTATCTGCTTTGGTGACGATCAGGTCGTGGAATTTTATTTTATTCTTCAATGAATTTTTAAAATATTCCAAAGTTACCAACGTTTGATCAAGAACACCTTTAACCTTTACAAAGTAATCAGCTCTTTTCATAACGTAATCAGCTCTTTTCATAACCACGAAACAAGAGCCTTTATCTGCTTTGGTGACGATCAGGTCGTGGAATTTTATTTTATTCTTCAATGAATCAAGATCAGTTTTTCTAAAATTACACTGTTTTTTGTTAGAGAAGCCGGAATTTAAAAAATTAATAAGTTTTGCTCTTAGAATATTCTTGTTAGCTATGTCAATACTCTGAATGATAATCTCAGCCTCAACCGCAAGTGTCTCTTTTGTTCTCAAATCTATATCGTGCGATAGATTGTATTTTAGGTTGTGGTTTAATAATTTTTCTTCTTGTGAAGTAAAAACAACATCTGTTAAGTTTAAAAAACGTGCATGAAAATTTAAATCGGGATTTGCAAGATTTTGCCTATATTCGTTAATATTATTTGACTGTAAAAAGGATCTTTGATTGCATTTACTAGTAAAGGAGAATCTCGTTTCTCTGCTCTCCACCGTACTGAACCAAAATTTTTTCAAATTTAATGGCTTATTTTTTAGACAGTTAACGGGTCTAGCGATGGGTTCCTGCCTTTCCCCTTTTCTTAGTGAGATTTTTATGAGTGATTTGGAGGCAAAGATTATGAAAAGCCGTTTTGCCAACCATCTATTAGCTTACAAAAAGTACGTAGATGATATATGTATCGTGTGGAAAGGAAACAATCAGGAGTTGACTGATTTTTTGAATTTTGTTAACTCCCTTCATAACAAAATAGATTTTACTCTAGAGATGGAGAATGAGGGTAGATTACCTTTCTTAGATTTAATGTTAATCAGGAACAATACCAAAATAGAATTTGAAATATACAGAAAACAATCGTCTACAGATAACGTTATTCAATTTAGTTCCATTTCTCCTCATTCACACAAGTTTGCAGCCTTCAACTCATTTTTCTATCGGTTGTTCAAAATACCTCAAATTGCTTTCAACAACGGTTTTCCTATCCACTCCATCAATAGACTTTATTTTAAGTTTTTCAATAAATACAAACTTTCCTTTAATATTATTCACTCTAAACCAACACTTAAAAAATGCTTCAAAGGTTTAACATTTTTTGGTAATATTTCAATGCAGGTGGCGAAGTTTTTCAAACATTTAGATGTCTCAATTGCTTTTAAAATAGTGAACTCATTTAAGAGACATCTAGTAATGACCAAAGATAAGACTGAACATCTCTCAAAATCAGGGGTGTACTCATTAGGCTGTGGAGATTGTTCTGCTGTATATATCGGACAATCAGGGAGAAGGATTTCCACTAGGGTCCGGGAACATTTTAGCCTTTTCGATAAATATAAAAACACTGATATCACTGAGACAAAGTCGGCTTTTGCTAACCACTTGCTAACAACTGGACACCATTTTTCTATACCAAACAATGTAAAGATATTACACGAGTGCCCAAAGAGTAAAAAACTGGATTTGTTAGAGATGATGGAAATTACAAGGGCTAAAAGAAGCCCAGTTTTACATTGTGTTAATGATGTCTTCAATTTCGAACCTCAACTAATTTTTAATAATCTTGGCACTAATATTAATCGACAGGAAGATAATGTATAAACTTTTGAATGGACCTGCTGGTAAAGTAGTGGTCAGTATCTCGGTGTGTCACGCCAGAGGCTCGGGTTCAATTCCTGGGTATATCAATAACCTTTTGTTATATTTTTTATTTATATATTTTTTTTTGTCTTTTATTTGATTCAACTTTTATCTGCGCGTGTCAATACCTTAGTTTCTTAACCTCATCTCAGTGTGTATTTTAACATGTAACGTTATAGTTGTTTGATTTGTTCTTGTGATTTTAGTTAATGTCGAAGGTCTGTTTGAATTTTGTATATTTATAGTGATAGTTTTTGATTGTTATATTAATTGTAGGTCTGATGATGCCTGAAAAGGCGAAACACGTGTAACCGCATTATACTCTTTTTGACTGAGACCGAGACTTTGTGTCTTATTTCTAGTTTAGTCACTTTAGATGTATGTTATGTTTAATTTGCGAAAACTGTAAACATAGTCAAAAAACGGGGTTAAAAATTTTCTGAAATCATTTTTTCTATAGATATTAAGTATCGTAACATTCGATGTGGTTCTACAACTCTAACAACAAAACCCTACGTGCTATAACTTTCTATTTGTCATTTTCGTATTTGGATAGGTCCATTCTATTATGCTATTCTGATTGGCGTCACAACAAAAAAAATTTTTTGTCGGCCAGTGAATTATCGAAAAAATTGACAATCCAAATTTGCAATTCAATGTGAAACAGCTTTTTGATGAGGTGATGCAGATTTCTGAAAGGTACCAAGGAACTGAAAACGATCTTTTAAATTTAAACATATCAAAAAAACTGGCAATTTTTTGTAATCGTTTTGATAATGCTGCTAACGTTTTTTCGTTAATTTCATCTTTGTTAAGTGTATCTGCTACTTCGGCATTTACTGAACGAATTGTTTTCTTGTGATGTCACCAGATGGCAAGACGAAAGAAATCGTTCTTTTATACAATTAATTCGTTCAGAATTATTAATTTATTTTCATTTTAAAGAAAATTGCCACGAATTTTATGACCCCATAAAAATAATAATGCTGTTTTAAGGGCAGCACAAAATCTAATAAAAAATACTCCTTCAAATTTAATTAGCCAATAGCACGTTATAAATAAATTGTTTTGCATAGAATCGGCTATTTGATTTAGAAAGCCCCGTTTAATCTCAAATAGTAGTTTAGGTTTTGTTTTAAACCTTTTGATCTTTTCAAAGTAGCGATTTGTTAGCGACAGGTCGCATGCTACACAATCGACCACCGCTTGCCTCACCCCCCGTTTCAAATTCTGATAAAGTCCAATGTCCTTTTTTCACTTTGCAAAAAGGTCGTAACGCTATTCGCAATGGAAATTAAATCAAATGGTACATTAGGAGATTCTGTCTATAGAAAACCGACAGCACAAAAGAAATCGGTTATGAACTCAATAGTATTTAGAACAATTTCGATTTCTGATCAAGATTCTCTAACATTGGAAACATCGAAACTGACCCAAGCTCTGAGAGGGAATGGTTATTGCACTGAAGGTATTGCGTGTTCAATAAAAACGTTTAGTAATCCGACTCCGGGTTGTCTTGTTCTTCTCTACACACATAGACCTACAGACAAAATAGGACGATTACTTCGGCGGTCTAACATACGTAGAATCTGCAATAAACATCCCCCGACCTTTTCATTGATGATTTGTTAGCGGGTAGCTCTTGAATTCTCTATGGTATATAATCAAAACCTTGATCTTTATGTAATTTGTATTTATAGATCACCAAACTCTGATGTACAATCATTTTTAGATAGCCTGGTAAGTTTGCTAGACAGTCTACCGATTAAAAGTAAAAAAATTCTATGTGGGGACTTTAATATTGACTATGCTACTATTTGTGCCATCCAAA
This sequence comes from Kuschelorhynchus macadamiae, assembly GCA_030620095.1. Lineage (NCBI taxonomy): Eukaryota > Metazoa > Arthropoda > Insecta > Coleoptera > Curculionidae > Kuschelorhynchus > Kuschelorhynchus macadamiae. The sequence continues at coordinate 310,623 of JAUTXW010002549.1, forward strand.
AATATCTAATTTCTATATTCGACTCTTTCGGTCTTTCAATGCATGTATCCTCGCCAACTAAAATTTCAAAAAACTCTTCTTCTATCATCGATTACATGGCGTCTGATTTTTCTCCATCAGAGGTACATTCACAGGTCTATAACTCAGGTCTTTCCGATCACGAGGCGGTAATTTCCAGGTTTAGTTTACCTGTTAGGCCCTTACCAAGATCTCGCCATCGGGGCAGAATTTTCTCGGCCGCAAATTTCTCAGTATTTCATAATATTTGCTTTAACACCGATTGGAATTTTGAATCTGATAATGTCAACACAAACTTCAGAACTTTTTTAAATAAAACTTTAAGTGCTTTTAACAAGGCCTTCCCGCTTAAGAATATCAAACCTAAGCGGCATAAACCGTGGACCACGAAAGGAATACGAATTTCTGCTAAAAATATGCGCTCGCTCTCGTATATAAAAAAATTAACCGACTCTTTCTTATTCTCGACTATATCTCTAACTATAGAAGGATCTACACTACTCTTATTAAGTCAGCAAAAAAATTACACTACCGAAAACGTCTAACAAACTCGAATAACGTTTCAAAAGAAACCTGGTTCATCATCAATAACCTCAGAAACAAATCAAACCCTGTGACTCAGATCTTGCCAGGGGCTAATGATCTAAAATGTTACCTCTAGTATCTCGCCAAGTTTGGACCCTCTTTCGTTTCTCCCTCCTTCAAAAAATTTAGCTGATAGCTTTTTCTTAAGTCCCGTTAGCAACACTGAACTATTGAAGGTAATAAATAATATCAAAAGTAAATCTTCGTGTAGCACTGATGGCCTATCAATTAGAATATTCCTGAACTTGCCACTCCCAGTCATAGAGGCCCTTACAACATTAATAAATGAGTCCTTTATAAAAGGTGTATTCCCTGATTGCCTTAAAACAGCTATAATTATTCCACTTCATAAAGGCGGCGAAAAAACTAACTCTTGCAATTATCGCCCAATTGCACTACTACCAGTGCTATCAAAAATCATCGAAAGGCTACTGAAGGATCGTCTTATGCCATTTCTCCTGAAACATCAGATAATATCCCCGGAGCAGTTCGGATTTCTACCCAACAAGTACACCAGCGACGCCATGTTCACGTTGCTTAGAGGCGTCTACTTATCTCTCAATAACAACCACCCAACTGCCTCAGTTTTTTGTGACTATGCGAAAGCCTTTGATTGTGTTAGTCATGAAATTCTGATAAACAAACTAAATTTGTATGGAATTCGTGGTACTTCTTTAAATTGGTTCAAATTTTATCTTGGGAAAAGGCAACAACTTGTAAGGGCTAATGGTTCCGATTCTGATTGTAAGTTGATTACAACTGGAGTCCCTCAAGGTTCAGTCTCGGGACCTATTCTTTTTTTGTTATACATTAATTATATCACGAACCTTAAAATTAATGGAAGAATTTCCCTTTTTGCTGACGACACAAGCATAACTTGGAGTGATTTTGATACAACGTCTTTACACTCTAGTATCTCCAAAGACTTGGTTATAATTAAGGCTTGGTCCGATTCCAATATGCTTTGTTTTAATGTCGATAAAACGGTGGCGTTATCTTATAGGGGAACTTTACAACCACTTCAGGTACATAACAGCAATATTGAATACGTAGAGTCGGTTAAATTCCTGGGTTTAAATATAAATAACAACCTATAATGGTCTAATCATATTGACACCTTAACTAAAAAACTTTCTACCGCCTGCTTCGCTATTCGATCAGTTTCAAAAGAACTAGACGTTCCTTCTGCCAGACTTACTTATTTCTCTTTATTTGAATCCCACCTCCGCTAAGGCCTTCCATTTTGGGGCTGCTGTACCACCGAGCAATTTCGTAGTATTTTTATGCTTCAAAAGAGAGCCATTGGTTATTTGTTTGGTCTAAATAATAGAGCTCACTGCCAATACTATTTCAAAAAACGTGAAATATTAACACTTCCTGTATTATTTATTTTGGAAACGGTATGTTTGCTGAGAAAACATATAAACACCCTCCCAGAAAGACCACAACATGTATACCCTACCAGAAACTCTAGACATGATATATATCTTCCCATTCCTTTCTCAGAATTAATAAAAAAATCAATTATTTACGTCATAAAACTTTACAACAATCTGCCAGTACATTTAAAATCTATCCCTATGCTTGCACAATTTCGAAAAAACACCAAAGCATACCTCATTGAGAGACCATTTTACAGCGTTAATGATTTTTACAGCGAGTAAGTCTCTTTAAATTGTCACTAAATTCGCTTGTTTACTTAAATCTTTTGTGAGTCATGTCCTAACTCGTAGCATAGAATTTTGAAAATCATCATATAGAGAAAAGAACTGTCGACCATTCACTTAAAACTTAATTATTTTTGTTAGGTATTGGATTAAAAACAAAATTTAATTATTTTTTGTATACTACATTCTACACTAGTTCATTATACCTTCTGTTTTAACATCACAATTATTTGTATAACTATAATAACATAGAGTTTAAGGTCGCATAGTTGCAATTTTGATTTCAATGTCATCGAAATTATTCACCTCGTACATGTGTGTTTGTTTACTTTTATAAGGTTATTAGGATTCATTAACTGTTTTGCGGCAATGTTATGTTATATTCTAACGTGTGTTTTACGATTTGGTAAATTGATAATTTACATTTTTAAAAAGCATTGACCTATCGAAATTCTTTTCGATTAATGTTTTGATATGTCTTATTTTAGGTATATTTTGCTTTGTCCATAAAATTGTAAAATTTTTCTGCGGCAATAAAGCATACTTTTGTTTGTTTGTTCAAACAGAAGGAGTATATAAATTTCCTTGCCCCTGTGCAGAAGTGTATGTAGGAAAAACAGACCGCTCAATATTAACTTGACCTAAGGAACATGAACGATGTATTAAAAAGTTTCCAGGTTTTTGTAAACGAAAAGTTAGAGAATCTATTGAAATATTTAAACATACAAAAAATTTCAATAGAGATACGGTCTACATCACACGAGGAAACCGATCTTAACACAAGGGCGAGCACAAATCGGATATAAAAACCCGTCTTAATCTCTCCGAGCTCATTCAGTGTTCAGATCTCGTGGAGTAAAGATCCCTGAAGATGCCTCGTGCAATGAAAGGCGAAACGTCGCATAGTAAATCCAATTTGACGCGGTCTAATCTCAACAACCATGATTTCTTTATTGATCAAAGCCGTGAGATATAGTTCTACTAGTAAACAATTATGGCAGAACGAAGTCAGTCCATGTAGTAGACTTATTTTTATAGAAATTCAACACGTTGCTTCATTATCATACACTGAATAGTTTACTTTTTCAGATATACTGGATTCTTAGTTAGTTATGCTTCAGATTTTGGCATTAGCAACCCAAACTATTGGTTGGACAAGGGTAACAATGTTTACAGGTAACTTTTGTTCTAAATATTACAATCAATGTTAAGCAGTAGTCAGTGGCGGCTCGCCAGCGGACGAGGGTGAAGCCGCTGCTTCACCTACATTTTCCAATCAATTTACTTAAAATATTTTTAAAATATTAAGCGTTTTATAATCTACATTTCAATTATAAAATGTATTATGTCTTATATAAATTTACGTTATTTACTTAATTATATAATTATTTTCTATCAAAACTAATGCGTTATATACTCAAAAAATAATAACGACTTAAAATCGTAGCGCGCTGAACACTTTTTCATAAGAGCGTTCCGTTGAGGAATCACAATCGGCAGTTAACAAATTCCGCCTCAGACTCCCCCCGCACGCCGGCTTTCGCGCTTAGATTTGTTTACGGCAGTTATTATGGCAACGCAATGGTGAATATCCGTAAGCCAAATAGAGATGGGAGCGGCATAAAACCAGTGGCGGCTATTCGGAGGAAGTAGGGGAAGTGCCTCTTTCCCAAAAATTATTCAATATTAAATCTAAACATTTCATTAACAATTATCAATAATTGCAATGTTAAATAGAACGAAATGATATACTTGCGTGTATTAAGCAAACTCGTATGTGCGCCCACCGCGGAAGCGTTGCTATGGCAATGAAAGTGCCGCATGTACGAAGACCGCGCCTTTTCGTGTAATTTGAAGTTGCTGCATGTAGTATTCGTGCCCTTGCCAAAAGTGTGTAATTTCAGTGCAGTATAAAACACAGACAACGGTTAGCGTCAGCCAACTGGTCAAGCCGAGTTGAGCACGCCACTGGAAATTCAACGATTGGCAAATGCTGCAAAAACTATACCTATTGCATTGCAAATAGAAGATAGAAAAAGATGCGCATAGTTAGCGCTCGGATTCGTTTGACAATAGACAACGATTTTTAGTTATTTATTGGCCCGAACAGTTAAAATTGCAAGTAGAAGATAGAAAAAGATGCCTATATTTAGCGCTCGGATTTGTTTGACAATAGACAAATTTATTGGGCCAATGATGGGCCGATGGTTAAAACAGGTAAATAAATAAGTAGCTTGTTCTTCTTGTTCTCGAACTAGCTCGTAGATTAATAAAAGTATAACCAACATAAAAGCACACGCTACTGAGATCGAGACTTGGGGTCTTTCTATGTTTGTTATTAAAACTAGGTCTCTTTGTCTTTGAGAAATATGGATAATTTCTCCGATTTTTTTAATAAAAGCATAATAATCATTAAATATTTTTTTCTGGCAAGCTGCAAGACCCAGTAAGTTTTAACCGCATGACGGCTATTTACCATATCTTTTTTTTTTGGTCGTCAAATTTAAGGTAGACAAACCGTTGCCGTCCACGAGTTCACGTGTAAAATCTGACAACACTGATGGTGTGTAAAACTGTGCTATTTGAAGAGCTGCAGTGTGCAATTTGCCAATTTTATGTTGGCAACACTGGGTTTAACGCTTTTTTTAGTATTGTACGTACAGTGGATCGCGGCCAGGGGCGTGCAGTCCATGGAAGCAAGGGAAGCAGTGCTTCCCCAAAAAAAATTACAAAACATCTTGTAAAATGTAATTTTTGAAATAAGAAACCATTAATTTAGTTTATATTAAAAATGCTAAAATATTATCTTAATTATCAAGCCCATAATAAATGCGGCCTTGACTCCGACCGAGCCACAATAGAAATCGAATAGAACCTATGCGGGCCGCTAGCTTCTCTGCAGCCATGTCCTGTATGCTTGATTTCCTGTGAATTGAGCCAGAGGATATTGAACTTTCCACCGGCGCGGCTGTTTGCAATTTTTGCATTTCAGTCGCGTGCTTTAAGTGGGGGCGGAAGCTATCGTTGGAGTAGGTTCTTTGTTTGAACGGCTATCCGTGTATTGTGTGATACGTACGTCGCGATATAGAAGACAATAATACGGACGTGGTTATGCAAATACCGTCAACTTCGGCTGTCGGTAATAACGTTGAAAATGTTGGAGAATTTAGTAAGAAGAGTGTGTGTGAATGTGTGGTGTGTGTCTTAATAATAAAGGGATTTTCAACATTAAACTTCGCTGATAAGCTTCAAATAATTTCCAAAGGAAGGGCAAAACCGCCTATGAAAAATTTAACCACAAAAATGAAAAACTGTATTAGACATTTTTATCCGGAAAAACACAATTTAAATGGCTAACAGGGTGTAAAAATATAAGTAAAATATTTTGTTGGCCATGTTTACTTTTTGAAAATGAAAAAGGTCTCTGGAATAAAACTGGTTTTTCCGATTTAAACAATTTCCATAATTCTAAAAAGAATTAAGCAGGAGATTGGCGAGGCGCGGTTCATTGCTATTCATGACGAAACAAGGGTTTCTCCAAATAGAGGAAATTTTCAAGATTTACTTAGTTTAATGGCTAAATATGATGATTGCTAAAAAAATCATTTAGAGCTGTCTAGCGTTTTTCGCGGAACGTCGAATCGAATCCAGAATGATTTAATTTCCGCTGAAACAACTGATATCACTAATTTTAGCCTCTTATCTATAGTAATACGCTACGTTAAAACAGACGGAATTATTCAAAAGCGATTTTTAGGTTTTAAAAATGTGTCCAAAAATCGTACAGCAGATGCATTATATACCGTAGTTTATAACGTTACTAAAGAAATTAATGGGGAGAAAAAATTAGTTGCTTAAAGCTATGATGGAGCTGCAGTGAAGGCAGGACAATTAGGGGGTCTGCAAGCTAAAGTTCGAAAAACTTTCCCAAGTGCTGTTTTTGTCCATTGTTTTGCTCATAAATTAAATTTAGTTTTATCCCAGTCCATCAATCACATTAAAGAGTATAAAGTATTTTTCGTTAGTTTTTTTCCAAGTCGACAAAACGTACACGAGCTTTGGACTCCATTGTCCACAAACGATTGCCCAAAGTAGCTCCTAATAGGTGGAACTATAATGAAAGACTATTTGAGAATATAATAGAAAATAATGAAACGTGGGACTCAGAAGCATTAAATAGTTCGAGGGGGTTTTTGGACTGTTTGAAACGAGATTTTAATTTTAATTATTTGTTTAACATATTTTCAGAAATATTTCCATTCTCAGACAATGTTTTTAATATATTACAAACTAAAACAAGTGTATTGCTTTTTGCCTAAAAAAAGTGGATGATTTTAAGTCCATGTTAAGCCAAAAAAGAGATGATTTTGATCTATTTTGGGAGAAAACGATGACGGTAAATGTAGAGGCACAAGCCAAGCGTCTTTGAACAGACAAGGTCGGAGATGTTCAAACATCATACAGACGCTTCTTTTATGAAATAATCATTCAAATTCAGCAACAAATAAACTATATATTTAACGGTTTAAATGATTTTAAATTCCTCGAGCTCTGCTCTGAACTAAAAGTGATTTACGAAACTGATGACATTGGGGCAAACAATAACGCTAAGGAACTAATGCAATTTTTAAAAGACAAAGAGCTGGAAGCTGCCTACACAGAAGTGTCGAAATTGTGTGAATTAGTATTGACAATACCTGCCACACGTTCATCAGTAGAACGCAATTTTTCAACACTAAAACGTATAAAAAATTTCGTGAGAAATTCAAAAGAGACGCATACATCGCTGTTGTCCATTGAAAATAAACTTCTCCAAAATATGTCGGAGCATCGACGTTTTTACGATGACGTCATTGCCGAATTTGCAAAAAATGATCGAAGAATCGAATTACATTACAAATATGTAAGTTTCTAAAAATTGCTTACCTTTCTTAAAATTTCACCGCACGCCCCTGATCGCGCTTTATTCACTATTTTATCCGAGGTCTTTTATTTTATTGTTTGGAGGAGTGGTGCCTGCGTATGGTTGAAAATGAATTCGTTTGGGCCCGTTAGCGACATTGTTTGTAGTTTGTTAGAAACTACAAAATTCATTTAAAAAATTCTTGGTTTTTGAATTTAACTGGCCGTGCAGTAATGGATATTTGCAAAAAATGTTTTGCATGCGGTACCCATTTTAGACTTTGTCTATCCTACATTTCTCTGACTAACACTTCCCCCATTTTTTTTACCCACGAGCCGCTACTGCAGGTGCTTCTTCGCTTGTTATAGAATTAATGTAAATTAGTACGTTCGGATCTTCGGAGGGGCCACTGAGCAGTAAACGAATTATATCGTACTAAAATCAAGCTTAATTAATTAAATTGTCGAAGCTCATTGATGAGGTCATCTTCATAGTGATTAAAGGTCCTCTCCAAAGATTGGGAGACCTACGCTCAAATCCCATGGCAGACAATAATTTTTTTTATCAATTTGAATATACCGGGTACTTTTTGAAGTTGATGTTTTCCTTTTAACATGACATAGTACTTAAAATGGTAAGCAAAAATACCAATTTTTCCCAATTTCAAAAGTAACGGATTAAAGCCGTTTCGAAAATCAAATTCCTGTGGAAAATATATATTTTAATTTAATACCAAAGGGATAAAATCCAAGAGCATCAAGATGTTCTAAGGATAACAGGTTTTATTTGCAAAAATACACATACTTCTACAAATTTTTACTTTTTTGTCTCCTAAAAACTCCGAAACATTTCTTCGAAAAGACCTCCACGCAGCTAATTCAACATCTTTTAACTTTTCATCTCATACATCTTCCTCCCAATTTCCTGGGGGCGCTGAAACTGGTAAACCTTCTTCATGAAGAAAAGGTCTTTCTGAGGGAATATCAGGACTAACCGGAATCATAACTAAAAAATCTTACGTGTTAGGAAGTTTTTACCATCATTTTCTTACCTTCATAAGCTGGCTTTTCTCTACAGAAGCTTGATATACAAACAATGAGTCAACATTTGGTGCAGTCAATCTAGTTATCACATTTTATGTGAATAAGTAAATATTTATATAATACTTTAATTTCATATTTTGTAATTTTGTTAATGAAGGTTATTAATAAGTTAATTAAAAACTGTTCTTTTATGCCTTCCATAAAAGTGGCTATTATGTAATTAATAACTGAGTAGTAAAAAAACAGTAATGAACTAGTACGAGATAAACAATAACAGAGATACATGGTTAGATTTAAATATTATTTACCAACATAACATATTTGTAGTGATCCATCCTGGCCGGAATCATCCACTGATTGGTTGCGTTCTTACCCACCTGCGATGAGGAAGCTGATAAATTATGTCAACGATAAATACAATCCTGGAGAGATATTCGTCACAGAAAACGGTTGGGCAGACACGGGAGATATTGACGATCAAGGGAGAGTAACTTATCTCCAGGTATATAATAGTAATAATAATAATATCACATTCACATTTCATACGCTCTGAATTCACTAAACATAGGAAGTTACATCCCAACGCATGCAAGGAAAGACTCACCATCGAACGAAAAGAAGGAGGGAGGGGAATTATAGATATACAATCGCTAAATAAAAAACAAATTTACGAAGTCAGAAAATTCTTCCACAACAAACAAACTAATCTCATTTAATTGACATGGCTGTCCCCAACGACGAGAACATCCAAGCGAAATACAGTGAGAAGATCGTCAAATACACCGACTTGGCAATGAAAGTAAAAAGTCTGTGGAAACAGGAAAGAGTCATCATTGTTCCTCTCGTCATATCAGTAACAGGTCTCACCCCAACAACGTTTACACCGAATTTGGATCAATTAGGACTTAATACAGACATTCACGGGAACATCCAAAAACCGGTCATTTTGAAAACATGTAGCATCGTTAGATCATTTCTTAATACACAATATTTATTTTTTTTTCATTTCCTTTTTTTTTATTTTTATTTTTTGTACTGACTTGGTATAATCCCCTGAGTATAAAATACAACCACAGGAATACTGTGAGACAAGTCTTAATAATAATAATAATAATAATAAAAGAAAAGAATTGAAACATCTTACCCAATTCATGAACGGCAATAAGTCAAAACGTATCACACAAATTGTAGACAAAATTAAATCTACATCTCCTGATCACACGCTTACAGAAATCTTTGACACTCTAAAGCAAAAATTATCCGTGTATGCCGCAAGACTTCGAAGATACAAAGAGTCAAGAAAAAGCGAAAAACAGTTCTACCAAAAAACCATGAGCAATAAGGAGGCACAAGTAATAGAACCACCGATTAAACAAGAAATCACAGAATACTGAAAAAGTATTTGGTCAGAACGGAAACTACACAATAATAACGCTTCACGGATTAAAGCGGAAGAAGAAAGACAGAAGTGCTTGGAGGAACAAGAGGAGTTTGCAATGACTACACAAGAAGTTGCAGAAACAATCACATACACGCATAACTGGAGATGTCCTGAGATAGATAACATTCATAACAGTTTACCTCCACACATGAAGCGGTCACTCACCAAATTAATGAAATTATTTTAAAGCCTAGCACACTCCCCAGTTTTCTCACCCAAGAAATAACATACCTTAAACCCAAAAACTCGTACACTAAGAACCCGTCAAATTAACGACCTATTACGTGCCTTCCAATCCTATATAAGATCAGCCACAATTACCAGGAGAATAGAACAATATATAGCACACAAAAACATTTTAAAGGAAGAGCAAAAAGGGTGCAGGAAAAACAGCCGAGGATGCAAGGAGCAGCTAATTATAGTCAGCGTCATCATGGAACAAACCAGGAAAAATCATAGAAACCTTCACACTGGTTACATAGATTATAACAAAGCTTTTGATTCGATACCCCACAGTTGGCTAACCAGAGTGCTAGAATTATACAAAGTCAGGCAATTTCTTACGCAAATCATGAGTACGTGGAAAACTAAAATCAACTCGAGAACACAAAAAGAGCACATCGAAACAGAAGAGATCTACATCAGACGAGGTATATTCCAGGGAGATTCACTCAGCGCTTTGTGGCTTTGCCTCTGTCTCAATCCACTTTTAAACACACTGAATAATACAAACTTCAGATTCTACATTAAACACCAAACACAAAATAGACCATCTCTTGTACATGGATGACAGAAAATTATACGCAAGCACAAAGGCACAGCTAAAGGAACTCCTTAAAATCAGAGAAACGTTTACCATGGACATCAACATGGAATTTGGTGTAAGTAAATGCAAGCTACTTCATATCAACAAGGGATAGTGGAAAGAACATCCTACGACGGAAACAATCAACAATGAAACCATAGATAACATGCTCAAAGAAGAAACATACAGATACCTAAGCTTCCATCAGAGCACCAAAATTAACCACACTCTTATCAAATCAGAGCTCAAGACGAAATTTAAAACCAGACTCACAAAACTACTAAAAACAAAACTGAACTCCAGAAATCTATCGAAAACTATTAACACCTTCGCCATACCTACTGTTACGTATCCGTTTAGTAACATTAAATGGTCACATACAAACATAGAAAACATTCACATTCCCATACGCTCTAAATTCACTAGGCACAGGAAGTTACATCCCAACGCATGCAAGGAAAGACTCACCATCGAGAGAAAAGAAGGAGGGAGAGGAATTATAGATATACAATCGCTAAATAAAAAACAAATCTACGAACTCAGAAAATTCTTCCACCACAAACAAATTAACCTCCACAAGACATTAGTGAAAGCAGACAAGAATTATACACCGCTCGACCTGTCTCAAAAAGATGAACACTTGGTCCGAAAAAAACACTCCACGGAAGACACAGATACCACATAAAGCAAGGCCACATACATAAAAAGCTTTCATATACGTGGTTAGACGGGCAGCTGTTTCCCGAAACAGAAGGCTTCCTGCTTCCCATCCAGGACAAAGTCATAGCAACCAGAAACTACCAAAAGCACATCATCAAGGACACAACCATTGAAAACGACAGGTACAGGAGATGTCACCAGCAGAGAGAAACGATCGATCACATAACGAGTAGATGTAGAATAATGGCCGGAACTGAATACACCGCGAGACACAACTCAGCAGCGAAGGTCGATCATTAGCATTAGCCACAACATACAAACTAACCCTTACTACCATTATACGCCCACAACCATACTTGAAAACGAAGACTACAAGCTCTACTGAGACATTGACACTCACACAGATAAAACAATTCCCGCAAACAGACACGATATCAACTTTCAATCCAAAAAAGAAAAGATCACTTTTTCAATAGACAATCCAAGCCAAGCGAAATGCGATGGAAATAAGCTCAATTAGGAGAAGATCAGGAACATCTAGAAATGGAATGAAACCGCCGATATGTAAATTATTATTATTATTATTATTATTATTATTATTATTATTATGGTTATTAGACAGTAGGCGGTTGTAACCGATTAACTGCCATTACTATGTCCATGAACTTTAAATTTAACTATCCACACTTTATAGTTGTGATTACACCCCAGTACCAACTTAATTGTCCAGTCTGTTCTTAAAAGCATTTATACTGGGAGCAGTTAACGACATCCTCAGGGAGCTCATTCCACTGTTGGACTGTGCGATTAGTAAGAAAGTATTTCCTCGAGAGTCTACGACTCAGCTCTGCTGTCAACTTTAGAGAATGTCCTCGGAGATGTTGATTGGTGTTTCTGTGAAAGGAATTTATGTCACATTTGTAGTGCCCATGTAGGATTTTAAAGGTTTCTATTAAGCATCCTCTATTTCCCCTCTCCTCCAGTGTGCTAAGCTTGAGGGCTTTAAGCCTGTCATCATAAGACAACCCTCTTCACAATGTTGTTTATGTGATGTCCCCTCTCTCAGATATCCTTTTTGAAATGCGAACACCACACAACAACTGGCATGCTCCAACATTATAAGTTATTATCAATTTGATAATCAAGAAGCGGGTTGTTATATCCAATGTGAAGCACTGCACACTTGCTAATATTTAGCTCGAGCAGCCAATCCCTCGTCCACCTCTCCAACTCAGCAAGATCCTCCACCAAACTACCGTGATGACTTGTGGGATCACCATATATTTTAGTGTCATCTGCGTACATACTAGTCAAACAAGACATGTTTGTTGCTGGGTCAGATACATATATTATAAAAAGGAGAGGACCCAGCACAGATCCCTGCGGAACACCACTAATAACTGTATGCGTTCCAGAGAGCCTGCCATTTATTCTGACTTGGTAATACCTATCTGACAGATAATCTCTAATCCAGAGGAGCAATGGACCTCGGATGCCAAAATGGTTAAGCTTACATAGAAGTCTATTTAAGGGAACGGTGTCAAATGCTTTAGCAAAATCGAGGTAAATCACGTCCATCGGGAAGTGATCCTCTAGTACCTTGGTCCATAGTTCCAAGTTAGACAACAGATTGGATGTTACTGACTTTCCCTTAAGAAAACCATGTTGGTTAAGCACAAGTCACTCATGGTACATCTGAAGGAATTCTGTGATTTCATTAGCAATGATCTTCTCCATACACTTGCCCGGTATTGATGTTAAACTAATGGGTCTGTAGTTTTCAGCCAGATGCTTGTCTCCTTTTTTATATATGGGGATTACCACAGCACCCTTCCAAATCTCGGGTACCCTGCCACGATTGAAAGACTCAGTCATCGAATCAGCAAGGATGCTGCATAAAGTTGCTCGGCAGTTTTTAAGCAGAACGGGAGACACATTATCAGGTCCAGGACTGGCAGAGCTTTTAAGGTCGTTCAATACCTTTTCCACTTTTTCTGGAGTAAAAACAATGGACTCAATTGATGGTATAGAGTAACTGGTCGCTGGAAGTTGTGGAACCTCAGATACCTGGAGCGGCTCGGACACAAGTTGGCCGCCCTCCTTTAAAACTAAGTTCTGGACTCTGGAGTCAAGGCAGCTGTTTATGTTCTGGTAAAATCTTCTTGGACCTTGCTCTAGGAGACTACTCTCATATGTATTTCTAGCCCTTCTCAATGCTATAGAGACTTCGTTTTTTGAAGCTTTGTACAGTTCGTAGTTACACGCCCTGTTAGTGTTTCGATACCTATGCCAAAGTCGTCTTTTTCGGTTTATCAGTTTAATGTGTGTCTTTGAGATCCATGGTTTGTTATATGTCTTCTTAGGATGCTGCAAGGGGATGTATGTATCTGAGATCTCAGTTAAGAGGCTTTCGCAGTTTTGAAAATGTGAGATACTGCTATCAGGCACCCACTCTTATATGAAGTTATTTATTGTGATATAATCGGCCTTCCAATAGCTTTTGCGTAGTTGTAGTTTCCTTGTAAGTGGTGTTAACATAAGCTGAGCGGTGGCTAATATGATCACATGATGGCAACCTCCACCCCTGTCATAAGTCTCTCATCAGACACCAAGCATATGTCAAGAAGGGATGGGTCAGTACCCTCTATAAACCGCGTGTTAAAATTTACCAACTGGTAGAGCACCGATTTTTGGTAAGCCCAAAGAAACTCTTCAGCATATATGTTTTGTCACTTGACCCAGGGTCCAGTCTATCTCAGGATAGTTTAGATCCCCAAAAACTATTGATGTAATATTAGTATCACTTAATTCAGCAAGCATCTCCAGAATTTTATTGTTTTCATCCACTGAGCAATTGGGTGGTCCAACCTTGGACATTCAACCATATAGTGTTTATTACGTTTATTATAAACAACCTGGTGACCATGAATCTCGCTCTTGACATAAACACATACTCCTCCACCCCCCGTACAACACCCTGCTCATTTGTAGTCGACCGGTCCTCTCTAAACAAAACATAGCCGGGAATAGACATCAGAGCGTCCGGTATGTTGGTAGTTAACCATGTTTCAGTAATAAGAATGAAGTCCGGATTCCTGTCTTGGATTTCCAATAAAAATTCATCAAATTTGGCACTTATTGAGCAAAGGTTAGTGTACAGAAATGTTATGGAGGTGTATGTCTGAGTGTTTAGTTTTGACCCGTATTTATATGCGGAGTGACGTCACGACCACTGAGCAATCGTTTCGCTGTTCATTTAAATTTTCCAACCTACCTGCGTTTTCGTATCTGAAATATTTGGCACTCTGTCTGTTATACGGTTTTGATTACAATACTTATATGAGAACTCGTCCTTACGATTTGATGTTTATTTCGTTTCGTTTGAAACATATGGCAAATACATAATTGTTTTCAACAATTTTTTTGTATTCATTATTCTGCGTTGTAATATAAATGGTAGCTTTGTAATAATTTTTGGAGTGCAAAAATAATTATATTATTATTATTATAATTATTATGTAGTGCCAAAGAGATAAACTGAACTGTAACTGAAGCGAGACACCCGGTATATAAACTGATTTAGTTTTAATTTAAACTAGTAAATACATTGTCTTTTATAGTGATATTTTCAATATGTAGGCATATATGAGCAGTCTGTTGGACGCCATTTACGAAGACGGAGTCAATGTGGTAGGTTATCTGGTCTGGAGTCTTCTGGATAATTTCGAATGGGCTGCCGGATTTACGTGAGTTATCTCCATATTTTTGTATTTTTAGTTATAATGACAAAACACACACACACACACATATATATATATATATATATATATATATATATATATATATATATATATATATATATGTCAAAAAAAATACCATGCTAAAAAATTTAAACAGATATGACAATGTAGAGCAGGGGTGCTCAAACGGTCGATCGCGAGTGCTTTTTGAGTAGATCTCGAGAAGAAAAATTTTTTTAATAAGTAGGTACTTAACTAAACTACAAAAATGTATTACGTAATAAAATAACACTCTGCTAGCGGCAAAAACCGGCTTTATCAAAGGAACGCGCGGTACTTGTCAAAGAAAAGCCGCGTTTTTTATTCTTGCCGCTTCTCTAGAAATTTCGGGCGGCGCGTTTGACGGGAACATTCGAGACTTTCGTTCACGTCGATATAAATGTTGCGCCTGCAGGAATTGGAGTCATTCTGAATTGCAACTTGAAGGCAATACTACATCGATACAAAGTTTATTATTAAATAGTACAAAATGAGTGCAGCGGAGACATCTAAAACGTATCATTTTAATAACGATTGGGAGGAAGAATTTTTGTTTTGTATGGTGAAGGATAAGTGCATCTGTCTTATTTGTCGTGTGTCAGTTGCAATACCTAAGCGTGGTAACTTAGAGAGGCATCATAAAACGGTTCATAAAAACTATGAAAAGGATTTTCCGCCACAGAGTGAATTAAGAAAACGAAAAGTACGTGATTTGATACCTTATTTGAAAAAAGAACAAACCATGTTCACAAGACCAGCCAAACAATCAAAAGCTGCTAGGATCGCGTCATTTAAAATATCTCATATATTGGCGAAACACAAGAAACCATTCGAAGATGGATCGGTTGTGAAGGAAGCATTTACTGAAACGGGTAAGACTTTATTTGGAGATTTTAAAAATAAAACAGAAATCATGTCTGCTATTAGAGAACTTCAGTTATCTCGTCCGACTGTCACAAGGCGTATTGAAGTCATGAGTCAGGACATGGCAGATAAACTAAAAAATGATATCATGGAATGGTACATACTTTTCTTTACAGTTCGACGAATCCACCGATATGACAGACACTGCCCAGCTGTGTATTTTTATTCGTATGGTATTCAATGACATGTTGGCTAAGGAAGAATTTTTGACAATCATTCCTCGGAAGGGGAAGACCCGTGGCGAAGATATATATGACGTTTTCTTCAATTTTGTAAAAAACTACAAGCTACCAATATATAAATTAGTGTACATTACAACCGATGTAGCACCAGCAATGACTGGAAACAAAAACGGTTTTGTGGCATTGTGTCGAGCTAATGAAGATTTCCCTTCATTGTTTTCGATCCATTGCATTATACATCAACAAGTTTTGTGTTCAAAAGTTTTAAACACGGAGGAAATTATGGGCATTGCAACAAAAATTGTGAATTCCATCCGTGCACGTAGCTTGCAACGGCGGCTCTTTAAGTTGCAGTTGGAAGATAGGGAGTCAGCTGAACACACTGATTTAGTTCGTCACACGGACGTCAGGTGGTTGAGTCGCGGAAAATTCTTAGAAAGGTTTTAAGAATTATTGCCCGAAATAACAGCTTTTCTAGACGAAAGAGGTGATGACACTCAGATGTTGAAAAACGAAAAATGGCTGACTGATTTGGCATTTTTGACTGACATCACAATGCACTTAAACACCGTTAACTTGGAGCTTAAAGGTAAAGGAAAAACTGTTATTGAGATGATTAGCGCAGTAAACGCATTCAAAAGTAAATTGCAACTTATAATAGATCAACTGAAAAGAAAGGATCTGAAACATTTTCCGTCTTTGAAAGCAAGGATTCCTCAGTTGAATTATGATACGTATGAGGCTGAATTATCAAATATTTTGGGACAATTCGAAATGCATTTTTATCATTGTAGTAAATTGGCAAATGTAGCATCATTTATGAGTTATCCTTTTTCATGTAAAAACATTGAGGAATTAGCTACTGAAATAGCAAGTCAGTTTAATATGAACTCATGTTCTGTTGAAAATGAGTTGGTGCAGATTATATCAGATATACATCTCAAAGCTACAGCATCTCATACAAATTTCTGGTGTTTTATATCTGAAGATAAATATCCGAATCTAAGGCAAATCGCCCTTCAACTGACAGCAATGTTTGGGTCAACTTACTTGTGCGAGTCTTCATTTTCTGAAATGAAGATAATTAAGTCAAAATATCGCAATCGACTAACTGACGATCATAAGTCATCATGCTTGCGTTTAGCTCTCAGTGGTTACGTACCATCTTATGAAAAGTATGTTGAGGACATGCAGTGCCACGCTTCAATATCCAAAGTCACTCCTTAGTTAAGTTTAACACCATATGCAACTCTTTTGTTTTGTAACAACCAATAAACTCGCAATTTTGAATAACTATGAGTTTTTTCATTGATATTGTAGAGAAGAACCTAACTAAACCTAACCCAAACCTTGACTAAAATAATGTATATTGTGCGGCAAGCTAATATCTATATATGCTACGGTACACCCTACCTAGGTAGGTAGGTAGGGTGTATGTATCGTGTATGTACGACAACCCTGAGGTAGAGTGTGTATTGAGGTAGATCGCCAGCAGTTCAAGTTTGGGCACCCCTGATGTAGAGTGTAAAAATAAAGAAAACATTTTTAAAACAATATTAAGATCGGACTAACTAACATAAAACAATGATTGCAAAATTGAAAAGTATTTTCTAACATTATAATAACTTTTTTCGTAAGATAACTCTTTGTACTTTTCTTAAATTTTTTGTAAGAAGTTATTTCTCTTAGGCTTGCTGGTAGATGGCTGTACATATTCCCACAAAAACAGTAAGGACTTTTTTGGAAAGTGCTAGTCCTATAGGGAGATATATAAATGTGGAGTTTATTGTATCATAATTATGTAGTTCTAGATAACGAGAAAATCTAGTGAATTGTTTTTTAACGAATAATACCGAGCGTAAAGTTAAAATACATTTGAGAGAAAGAATTTTATACTGTTTGAAATAGGATTTACATGAGTCTAATAGACTTAATGAGAAAATTTTTCTACTTATTGTTTTTTGTAATATAAAAATTCCGTTTAAATCTGTTGATTGGCCCCAGAAAATAATAACATAGCTTAGATGATGGCTATAAGCCAGTGCGTAATGGTTATTTAAAAATAGTTTTTTATATTTCTTATTACAAAGTAGAGAGTATTTAACTTACTTGCAACATGTTTAATGACCAATTTGGAACCCGAGGCATATCTTTTCTTAAACAAAATGTCATAAAGCAGGTTTTGGATTCGTTGACAATAAGGCAATTTTTCTCACACAATAAAGCAAATTTTTCCAAAATTATATTTAGTAGAGTCCTAACACTGGAACCTGTGGTGAAAGATAGATCAAAATACAAGAGTTCTAACCACACTAAACCACAACTTGTTACGTTCTGGACGCGCGTTTCGCTAACCAAGTTAGCATCATCAGCAGATGATACAAACTAAAGTAACTTATCCTAACCGAGACTATTTATAGGTAAATGTGGTCACACTTGGTTGCGCCCGACTGCACGTTGTCAAGTAAACAATAGAGGGGACTATAGGGAATATAGGAAATCTGTCTTTATTTAGTGCTTTCTTACCACATTTAACTATTTCTATACTCTCAAATGCATCCAATAATCTATTATTAGATACATTTTTAATCAACTTAAGATTATTTATTCCTATTCGGTGATTGTTTTCCAAAGCATGTTGGGCAACGCTTGACTTTTCTGTTCTTCCGTATCTTAAATGTGCCATGTGTTCTTTAAAACGAATGTTTATGTTTATTTCAGATCACAGTCATTACAGCTAATTTCATAGATGCCACTCCTCTCCTTCAAGTCGACTTTGTCTTTAGGGTTTCCAAGGAGATTTTTCAAACTGTTCTCCGTTTTGTAGGCTACTCGAAAACCTACGTTTTTAAATACTTTTTCTAGACCTCTCGTATATCTGGGATCATATGGGATTACTATGAACTTATTGGGAGCCTCAGGTGTTTGAAGAGTAGTGGCATCTTTTAACATTTTCTTATGTTTATGCCTATTTACTAATTTATGTACAAAATTACCATTATATCCATTACTTTTAGCTATATTTTTAATCCGATTCATTTCATTGTTAAAACGTTCTTTACTTAGTGGAAAATTGACTAACCTGTGAGTTAAGAAATGAAATGCTGCAATTTTGTGTTGACGGCTATGAAATGAGTCGGATGTTATATACCTATCAGTATTAGTAAATTTCCTATAAATATCAGATTCTAATTTATCGTTATTTCTAATAACTAACATGTCGAGAAAAGGTAATTGCCCGTTGTTCTCCTTTCGTACGTAAAGTTAATAGAAGGATATTTATTCCTTAATGTTTCTAAGAAAGTGTCCAAATCAAAAATAGCAAATATATCGTCTACGTATCTATACCACACCCTTGGGAAATAATTGAGTTCTTTTTTGAACTGGGTTTCTAATCTATCCATAAACAGTTCCCTCAAGGTGTTTATAATAGTTATTGTTGAACTGAAAAAAATTTTGATTCATTCATAATTTTAAAGTAAATATTCATCAATAATTTATTTCTTCAAATTATTGATTTCAAGTAGTTCCTTTAGGTACTCTAAAGCTAGTGGTATGGGTACACTAGGAAACAATGAGCTTACATCAAAAGATATTAAAATTTCACCTTCTTTTAAGTGAACATTCTTAATTTTATCTAAGAATTCTAACGAGTTACTAACCTCAAAGTTATCGTACGAGAAATTTAATCTGCTGAATTCTGCTACTAACCATTTTGAAATATTGTATGTTGGTGATCCAACAGCTGAAACAATAGGTCTCATGGACTTCCCAGATTTATGGATTTTAGGAAGGCAATACCGTTTAGATAACTGTGGGTTACTATGTGTAAATTTTAGTTTATCCGACACAAGGTTTTTACACTGTTTTAAGGTATTTTTTACTTCTGTTATCATTTTTGATAACAGGTTCTTCTCAATTAAATCGTAGGGACCAGTTTGAATCAAATGGTCTACTCTTTCAAGATAATCTGTTTTGTCTAGTATAACAACCTTATTTCTTTTGTCAGCTTTTAAATAAAAACATTATTTTTTCTTCAGTCCAGTTTCTTCAGCATTTTTACGAGAAACATATTTTAACTTGTTGTTAACAACGTTTTTTGAGATTTAGTGTTTAGATTAGTAAATAGACATAAGCATAAGAAAATGTTAAAAGATGCTACTACTCTTCAAACACCTGAGGCTCCCAATAAGTTCATAGTAATCCCATATGATCCCAGATATACGAGAGGTCTAGAAAAAGTATTTAAAAACGTAGGTCTTAGAGTAGCCTACAAAACGGAGAACAGTTTGAAAAATCTCCTTGGAAACCCTAAAGACAAAGTCGACTTGAAGCAGAGGAGTGGCATCTATGAAATTAGCTGTAATGACTGCGATCTAAAATATGTTGGGCAAACTAAACGCTCCATAAACATTCGTTTTGAAGAACACATGGCACATTTAAAATACGGAAAAACAGAAAAGTCAAGCGTTGCCCAACATGCTTTGGAAAACAATCACCAAATAGGAATAAATAATCTTAAGTTGATTAAAAATGTATCTAATAAAGATTATTGGATGCATTTGAGAGTATAGAAATAGTTAAATGTGGTAAGAAAGCACTAAATAAAGACAGAGGGCCTATTCCCTATAGTCCCCTCTATTGTTTACTTGACAACGATGCAGTCGGGCGCAATCAAGTGTGAACCCATTTAGATATAAATAGTCTCGGTTAGGATAAGTTACTTTACTTTATTTTATCTGCTGATGATGCTAACTTGGTTAGCAAAACGCGCGTCAAGAACGTAACAAGTTGTGGTGTAGTGTGATTAGAACTCTTGTATTTTGATCTATATTTAGTAGAGTAAAATCGTGTTTTTTTATGTTTCCCCTCGTATAACTTCTTACCTACTAAAGCTATCGAGACGATTTTTTTTTGACTTAAAGCAGACATTCTGGCGCTTCTTCCCGTGTAAACATGATAGCTATTATTTATTTTAAATATGGCTAAAACATCGTGCCTTATTTATAGTTTAAGTTTTATTGACGATTTATCAGAATATGTATGTATGAATTTTTCAATATTTTTTGCAGCCTAGTATATAAAATCCTCAATAACTTAGTGACGCTTGTATAGCTATGATATTAAGTAAATAAACACTGCCTCGTCTCGTCCTGGGCGCTCCGATCCGATTATATTTGTCGCTCTAGATTAGCCGACTAATGAGCAAATTTTTAAATTTCGCACGATTCAAAAAATCGTAGCGCCTAAACTATACAGGTGACACTAACGAATCTGCTTCCAAAAACTTTTTTTTTAATATTTTGTCTACATTCTTCAATGCATGTTATAAGAACTTTCCAAAAACAAAAAACATCTTTTAGTGAAAACTTGCCTGCATAATTTTTGAACTTCCAAACTTATTGACGTTTTAGCCATATTCAAAATAAAAACACAGATATCATATTTAATATGAAAAGAAGCGCCAAAGTGTTTACTTTGAGTAAAAAAAAATCGTCTCGATAGCTTAATTAGGTAAGAAGTTATACGAGGGAAAACATAAAAAAACACGATTTTAAAAAAATAATTTTTCCATTTTTTTTTTGTAAATAAAAAAAGTCGAGACCGCGAAAAAAAAGTAATATTTTGTGATTTTGTATGTATAATGATTCATTTAATAAAATGAGGTATATATCGGTGTGTTTTAACGCAAAAAAAAATCGAGAAGGACGCGACTTTTGCCTGGTTTTTTACTCCACTAATTGCCATTATACTCCAATTTCTGGAAATTATTCTATTTTTTGATAGTGACAAAGGCAAGAAATTTTCCAGATCGTTTATAAAAAGCGTAAATAGTAGCGATGAAATAATGCTTCCCTGAGGTACACAACAGTTTATATTATGTCCAGTAGAGATAACATCCCCAATCTTAACCTTTTTCTTAAGTTCCTCTAAATAAGACAATAACCATTTGTTGATATATCCCTTTATCCCCAATGCATATAATTTCTTTTGTAAAAAGGAGTTATTTATGCAGTCAAAAGCTCGAATTAAGTCAAAGAAGATGACAAGAACGTAGTTTGATGTGTCCAAGCCCTCATAAACAAAATTTAATATCTGAAAAGCAGCTGTAGAAGTAGACTAATCTTTTCTAAAACCGTATTGTTTGTTACTTATTAATTTTTCTGCATTTAAGAAGTTTTCTATCTTGCATAAAACTAATTTTTCAAACAGTTTAAAAAAGGTAGGAAGACCCGTAATCGATATTTTCCCCGTCACCCTTTTTATAAAGCGGAATAACTTCCCCCAGCTTCAACTCACGAGGGAATATACCTTTTTCAAGGGATAAATTAAAGATAGTGGGTGTTTAATATAATCCCATATTTTTTCTAATGCCATGACTGGGATGTACGTTTTTACCAGAGCAGGCTGTTTTGTTTTTTAACAGTTTTAAAGCTGATTGGAGATCGTGCACGTTTAGTTGTGCAGAATTCCTCACATATTTCAGAGAATTTTCTCGGATTAGAGCACTTTTTTAGTCTTCCTAAGTTAGTATTTATTACTTGCCAGATCGTTTTAGAGTTATATGAGGAAAAAAAATTGTTTGTAGAAATTTGATTTCTCTAGAGCCATCTGTTGAGCTGAAATAGTTTTTTTTCACTGAGTGTATAAGTCTTTTGACTCCGGTGTGTTCCAAGATCTGCACAACAATTACAATTTTTTTTTTAAATTCTCGCTGTTTAATTAGGTCTGGGTTTATCCATTCTCATTTTGGATGAGTGGTCTTTATAATTACTTTTTTTAGAGGACAGGCTATATCTAAACAATATAGAAAATTGTGCCAAATATAAGTCCATGATCCATTAACATCTGTATTATAATATAGATGACTAAGGTCTGTTCTAGATAAGTGATAATTATGTTAAAAGATATTTTGAGAATCAAAGAACCTTTTAAAAAATATATAAATTGGGAAATGAGGGCTCATTCAGAGAGAGAAATAGTATTCTTTGTGCCATATGATCTTCTATGTTCGATTCAAAGTTGATTGCATTAAAATTTGGGTGATTTGCAATTACATAATTTTTGCTGTTGATTATAAATATTTATAAAAATATATTAAAATTTTAATTTTTTAATATACATGTGTCCTAGATTCGCTTTTCTATACAGGGATATCAGCTCCTATTATACCTACAACAAAGGTTAAATGGGGAAAGTTTTAGAGGAAACTTATTGCATTCGATATCCGGCTTCAGATTTACGATCGATCAATTGTTTTTGGAAATATCGGTGAAAAACCGAAAATGGCGGATTTCGTTTTTGGCCAGTATATCCAGAACGTTAAGTTTGACAGCTGCCAAAATGTGACATTATTGGGACACATTTTTAAGACAAATAAGATGGCGTATACGACACGTCTTCATTGTTTTTTGTTAACCCGCAACCCGCCTCAACTTTCATTTTTCTTAAGGCCGCCATATTGGATTTTTCGATTTTTGGAAAGAGCAAAAAATTTCCAGTCTAGTGATATTTCACAAGTGCATTAAAGATTTTAGTATCGTCGAAATATTACACTTCGTAAAGTTAGATTAAATTAACAAAATTGGATTTTGACTTTGACGTTAAGTTAAATAGTTGAAAGTATCAAAGCTGTGTTTTACGTAGGTACACTTTTATCTCAATAAAATCGTAAATCTGACACATAAATTGTCAAAATCTGTAGAAAATGTACTTTCAATCATACAGAAACGCCGACGTTACCTCAGCAAGGTATTTGGAGATGTATCCCGAACGACGGCAGCCTGATAAAACCCAATTCAGGAAAATAGTAGTTAGTTTAATTAACCATGGTGCCTTCGAACAACCTAGAAGCGGATACAATAATAACAATGAAAATCGAGACAGAAACATTTTACAAGCTATCAACGAAAACCCTAGTGCATCGGTAAGAACTGTAGAACAGGAAACTAATGTGCCAAAATCAACAGTACAGAGAGTTTTAAAAAAGAATAAGTACCATCCATACAAACCCATAATAGTACAAGGAATTAAGGAAACTGATTTTCCCAGACGACTACAGTTCTGTGAGTGGTATACTAGGAGATGTAATGAAAATCCTGATTTTGTAAATCATGTCTTGTGATCCGATGAGAGCAGGTTCACGAATTGTGGATTCTAATAGGCACAACCGTCATCATTGGGCTGTGCAAAATCCTCACGAAGTGGCAGAGAGACGTCTACAGATCAGATTTGGAAGTAACGTTTGGTGTGAGATCATTGGTAAGTTAATCTAACCAATCTTTTTTAAATAGGCACCAAATGATGGTCAAATAATAATCTTTTTTTTTTTCGTTTAGTTCTTTAATGATACTAAAAGAGTATAATCAAATAAAAAAAAAAGTAAAACGTTCTACTCTAATCAGTCAACTTACTTTTTTGATATTGTATTACATTTTTATTCAATCATTTTGTATTGTAGTTTCGAAGAAACTATAAAAATAGAAATGGGTCCTATAAATTTATTAACACTTTATCTAAATTTTTTGCAGATTTAGCTAATTCTCTATTATTTTAATTGTCTGAATTTAATGATTTATTATTACCCGGGAAGCCTAGTTCTTGCGTTATGAAAAAAATACCATATTAATCAAATGTCGAATTATTTTTTAATTTTCATTATGATTACTTCCGGCAAACCAAATATGTTTCTCTTTTTCATAATAAAGCTGAATAGGTTTGAACTGTATACAAGCTCATTCATTACGGGATATTTCGATAATTATTTTTGGAAAGAAAATATCTACTTTTTAATAAAGATAATTTTCCCTTTATAATTTATAGTTTCTAGTACCACCCGGCCGACCCTGCCGCCCTTGACTGTTGGGCACCTATTTATAAATTATTAATCATTTCAGGAAATCGACTTATTGGACCATTTTTGTTTGACTACAACCTAAACTGGCAGAGGTACCTAGAGCTTTTGCGAAACCAGGTTGTACCAGCCTTACGAGCTATTCTAACGGAAGATGAATTAAGAAGAACTTAGTTTCAACCAGACGAATGTCCGGCTCACAATACCATTCAAGTCAGGAACTTCTTAAGAAAGCAGTTTGACGAAAGAATAATTTCTTTAAATGGTCCAATATCTTGGCCACCTAGATCCCCTGACCTGTCGCCCTGGGATTTCTACCTCTGGGGTCACACGAAGAATGAAATCTATGAATTTGATCCTCCCGTGACCATAGAAATCCTGAGACAAAGAGTTCTGGATACATTTAGAAACATTAACCGAATTACACTTACCAGGGTTGTACGAAAAACAGCCACCAATTGTCAAAAATGTCTCCATGCAAATGGACGTCATTTTGTAGATTTGTAAATTAATGTTACCCACTTACAAAGTAGTTAAAGCTCATTTAGAATTTTTTAAGTCGTTATTTACGTTCATGTTGTATTGAAAATTCAATGCGTTCAATACATTACTTATTAATGTAATCTTGTGACAAATAAATCATGGCCTCCTTTAAAAACATTGAAACCTAATTTACGAAGTGTGATATTTTGATGACACTAAAATCATTAATGTACTTGTGAAATATCACTAGACTGGCAATTTTAGACTCTTTCCAAAAATCGAAAAATCCAATATGGCGCTCATAAGAAAAATGAAAGTTGAGGCGGGTTGCGGGTTAACAAAAAACAACGAAGACGTGTCGTATACGCCATCTTATTTGTCTTAAAAATATGTCCGAATAATGTGAAATTTTGACAGCGGTCAAATTTAGACAGCTGTCAAATTTAACGTTCTGGATATACTGGCGAAAAACGAAATCCGCCATTTTCGGTTTTTCGCCGATATTTCCCAAACTTATTGATCGATCGTAAATCTGAAGTCAGATATCGAATGCAATAAGTTTCCTCTAAAACTTTCCACATTTAACCTTTGCTGTAGGTATAATAGGAGTCGAGATCCCTATATAGAGAAGCGAATCTGGAACACACTGTTATTATATATATATATATATATATATATATATATATATATATATATATATATATATATATATATATATATATATATATATATATATATATATATATATATATATATATATATATATATATATATATATATACAGCCAGTTTTTAAGTTTAACACCTTGTGTCTTATTAATTACAAATAACATAAAAAAATTACATTTCCCATGAGAAAAGTGTGGGGTTCTTACCTTAGAACGCAAAAGGGAAATAACGGAAGCGTGAAAGTAACGTCTTGTCTTCTTATTGGGAACCCATTACGTTTTGTGATCGCTTAGTATTGTTTACTTTTTAAGAAATATGTTTCTTTACATCACTTTCTAGTTTAAATCAATTTTTGTACAAAATTTGTCATTTTTAATGTCAAAATTACCAATAATAGGCAAATAAGACACCATTTCCACTTTTCCAAATTTTGGAAAAATGATACTTTCATACACATTCACTTTAAACACATACAAATTCACTTTAAACCGTTATTATGGTAAACAGAAAAATTTCTGGAAATGTTGGGATATTATATTACTGATTTTTAGACAAAAATTGGGATATTATATTACTGATTACTGGTTTTCAGACAAAAATTAGGACTCCTCCATGTAGACCACGACAGCCCAAACAGGACAAGAACGTGGAAATCGTCTGGACGGTACTACCAACAAGTTATCCAAACTAGATGTCTGGTGGACTCCTGTAATAACTAATATTTACCGTAAAGAGGTTCAAAGTGTAAATAATATTATTTCCACCTAGGTTTTGTTAAATATCTTAGTAATAAATATACAGAAAATAAATACACCCGTACTCTACGTAAACTGAGTTTAAATGTAAACCAGGTTTAACTTGTCAGTGACGGCCCAACAAAACAGCTGATTGCTGTCAATATGGCTGCCGTAGGACAAACATTGTTTTCTTCCATCTAAGTCCCTGATAATTTAAAAGCAAATTTCAAGAATTTTTCTATACAGGGTGCGTCAACAAGGTGTACGGCTAAGACAGTGCCTAAACCGTAAGAGATCTAGAAAAAATTTCTATACCCAAGTTGTAAGGTCGACAAAAATTTATAAACGGAAAATAATTTTATATGTACAGGGTCAGTCAAAAAATGTATGGTAAAATATGTAGTTTTTTAAACGGTACACCCTGTATATTATATGATTATCTGACTCAGCAGAGAGAGAACTTTACTTTGATATCTCGTTTTTTAATTTCTGGTGCGGCGTTGCCAGAGAATTAATTTTTTATATTATTTGTGTTTCAGTGGGTCCGTTTAAAAGATCGTAGTTATCTATAGATTCGATTTTGACCAACAAAATTTTTACCACAGTCTAGGAAACCCGCTATAGGTTCCTAGTGATATTTTGTGAATTTTTTATACAGAGCGTTTTTTATGAATTTACCAATTTACCAAAATTAAATATGCAATATTTCAATATGTGTAAATGAAACAGCCTGTATTTTTTTTTATTTCTATTAAGTTATTCATGGAGTATCTTTTATATTAAATATGTCCTATACCTAAACCCTTTACTTTTTAAGATATTTTACTTTCTTTGTAAGCTATGCATAAAAAGCATATTCTGTTTTTTTTATCAAGATTGCTTAGAAAAAATATATATAAGGGAATTGTCAAGTCTTAAGTGTCAAATATGACATATGGGCAGTGTTGCCATGTTGCAATCAGATTTTCAAATAGTTTAATTGAAAAACTTGACTACTTGACAAAATGAACAATCGAAAAAAAAAACACTCTTATTTTCAATATGAGCGGCTTCCCTGTAACAACGGCAAAGTTCCTAAAGTAGTATTTTGTTGGGTCTTTCATAAGAGATAGTAAAGTTCATTGTCAAGTGCAGTAAGTGCAAGAGGCCAACAAAATTAATAAAGAAAACTGAGAAATGCCTCAAATTTAAATATGAAATTTTTTAAAAAGTAATTAAAAATTTTTAGAATTGACAATTACTGTTCATAAATCGTTCTTTCTTCTAGTTTTTAGATTTTAGATAAATAAAAATTACCCTTTTATTACAAAATTAAATATCAAGCTTTTAATGTTAATATTATATCATAGTTTGTTAACAAATTAGGAATAGCTTCAATCACGAGAGCCGAGACGAGGGAGGGTCTCTCTCTTCTCCTCTCGTTTTATCAATGTCGTTTGAGATTACTCTTCTGAGGTGATTTGTAGGGACACTCTGGACATTCATGCCATACAATTTCATTTGGCTTTTATGTCTGATCAAATGCTGTTTGTAGACACTCTTGTAAGTTGACTTGAAAGGACACTGAACATTCATACCATACAATTTCATCAGGCTTATGTTCGACTGAATGTACTTTCAGTTCTCCTTTGTAAGCCGATTTGTAAGGACACTCTGGACATTCATAACATACAATTTCATTTGGCTTATACCTGATCGAATGCTCTTTGAGGCTACTCTTGTGAGGTAATTTGAAAGGAGACTCTGGACATTTATGCCATTCATCTGGCTTATTTCTGATCAAATGCTGTTTGAAGTTACACTTCGGAGCTGATTGGTAAGGACAATCTGGACATTTATGAATCTTATCTTTATTTTTTAATTTATTTGTAAGTTTATGTCTGGCGACCCTAAAAAAATACCAAAGTTTAAAATTGCGGTACGAATTTAAGATGTCTAAACAAAATGATGGCCAAATAAAATTTTTAAAATATCTCGGTAACTACCAATGGTGCCGGACCTAAAAATAATATTTACAGCGTTGTCGGTTTTATAGTTTTTCCGATAGAGCTCAACTTTATTTTTTTAAATACAATACTATGATTGTTTTTCACTTATAATGTTGACCAAACCAAAGTGTTTCCAATACTAGAATATTAAATTTTTCATTTGGTAATTTTTAAAGATATGTCAATGTCCGCATTTTCATTCAAAACAACCAGAACCGTCAAATATCTCGATAACGGATTAACATATCCTTAAAAAATTTGTCATAGGCAGGTTATCAATAATGCCGGATTTAAAAATAATATTTGCAACGTTGCCAGTTTTATAGTTTTTCCGATAAACGTCTCAACTTTTTTTTTTTTTAAATACAATACTATGATTGTTTTTCGCTTATAATGTTGACCAAACCAATGTGTTTTCAATCCTAGAATGTTACATTTTTCTTCTGGAAATTTTAAAAGATATGACAAGTCCGAATTTTTATTCAAAAGATCGGCACGGTCAAATATTTCGGTAACGGATTAGCATATCGTTATGAAATTTGGTATAGGGGGATTATCAATAGTGTCAGATCTAAAAATAATTTTCACAGGGTTGCTAGTTTCTTTAAATTTGTATCGCCAATAGAAAATCGGAAAATTCGTGGTTTTATACACGATTATCATCATATCTACAAATATGATCCGATAAAAAGAATTTCTCGTACATTTGGACAATGAAACATTGGGAATATCTTATATGTGGTTTAGTTAAAGAGTGTGTAAAACTTCAGGTCTGTAGCTTACCCGCTTAATTTTTTTTCCGCTGTATACCTAGTGTTGCGCTCCGAGTAAAATTTCGAATGCACTGCATGCAGCGGTCCGGAAAAAAATTAATATCTCGAAAAGTAAATAAGTTAGAGGGATGCGGTTTACGTCGTTTTATTAAGAAATAATCACTTTAAAACATATTATAAAGAGTTAGTGCGGAGTTGATGAGAAATTCGAAAAAAAAAATTTGAAATGAAAATTTAGTCATATCTTCGAAAATATTAATCCCTCGTGCATTTCTATGTGTTTATTGCATTCAGCAGCTCAAAATACCTTTATAAACATATATTTTTCAAGCATTTTCGAAAAAAAATTTTTTTTGGAAAAAAAAAACAATACATGTAATTGTTTATATACTAATTTGATGCCGTAGAAACCGAAAATAACAACAGTTTGGTCGTAGGATGTACGGTTGAATTTTCACGGTCCGCGGAAATTTAATAATTTAATAATTTTCACTTCGAAAATTTTTTTTTCGAATTTCCCATCAACTCTGCACTAACTCTTTTATGAAAAACAAATAAAATCCGCAAACCGCAAAAAACTTATTTACTTTTGGAGATATTAATTTTTTTGGGACTATCTTATATGTAGTTTAGTTAAAGGGTGTGTAAAATTACAGCGGGAAAAAAGTGAAGCGGGTAAGCAACAGACCTGAAGTGTTTTTTTTTCTAAACTATATATATATTTGGTGTTGTGCTTTATCTGACAAAAATTTAAACATAAAAATTCATCTTTTAATTTTTACAAATATGATCCAGATATATAGCGAAAAAAAAATTCGGGTCGTACATTTGGAATATATAAACTTTGGGAATATCATATACATAGTTTAGTTAAAGAGTGTGCAAAATTTCAGGTC
The DNA here is from genome assembly GCA_030620095.1 of Kuschelorhynchus macadamiae. Classification (NCBI taxonomy): domain Eukaryota; kingdom Metazoa; phylum Arthropoda; class Insecta; order Coleoptera; family Curculionidae; genus Kuschelorhynchus; species Kuschelorhynchus macadamiae. Next base: position 341,029 of record JAUTXW010002549.1, read on the forward strand.
TAAATATCTGTAGCTTACCCGCTTCATTTTTTTTTCTCGCTATATATCTAGCTTATCCTTTTCTGACAAAAATTTAAAGTAAAAATTCATCATATCTACATATATTTTTACTTAAAATTTTTATCTAGATATATTGGAACTTGAAACTTTATATATCGATATTGTAGTTTAGTTAAATAGTGTGTAAAATTTCGAACCATATATTAGATATGCATCATTTTTTTTTTTTTCTCAGAAAAGGTATATATTTAGTACTGTGCTTTTCTGAAAAAACTTAAGTAAAAATATTATCATATCTACATATATATATTCGATAAAAATTGTATCTCATATATTTGGAACATGAAACTTTAAGTTTTTTGAAAATACAGCAGTCCGGAAAAAAATATATGTAGAAAGTTAAATAGTGTGTAAAATTTCAGGTCTAAACTATATATAGCTTACCCCGCATCATTTTTTTTCTCGGTATATATTTAGTACTGTGCTTTTCTGAAAAAACTTAGAGTAAAAATTTATCATATCTACATATATAGTTCGATAAAAATTGTATCTCATATATTTGGAACATGAAACTTTGAAAATATCGTATATATAGTTTAGTTAAAGAGTGTGCAAAATTTCAGGTCTGTAGCTTACCCGCTTCATTTTTTTTTCTCGCGATATATTTAGTTCTGTGCTTTTCTGAAAAAACTTAGAGTAAAACTTTATCATATCTACATATATAGTTCGATAAAAATTGTATCTCATATATTTGGAACATGAAACTTTGAAAATATCGTATATATAGTTTAGTTAAAAAGCGTGCAAAATTTCAGGTCTGTAGCTTACCCGCTTCATTTTTTTTCTCGCTATATATCTGGGTTATGATTTTCTGACAAAAATTTAAAGTAAAAATTCATCATATCTACGTATAAGGTTCGATAAAATTTTTATCTCATACATTTGGAACATGAAACTTTGGGAATATCGTATATATAGTTTAGTTAAAGAGTGTATCAAATTTCAGGTCTGTAGCTTACCCGCTTCATTTTTTTTCTCGCTATATATCTGGGTTATGCTTTTCTGACAAAAATTTAAAGTAAAAATTCATCATATCTACATATATGGTTCGATAAAAATTATATCTCATATATTTGGAACATGAAACTTTGAAAATATCGTATATATAGTTTAGTTAAAGAGTGTGCAAAATTTCAGGTCTGTAGCTTACCCGCTTCATTTTTTTTTCTCGCTATATATCTGGGTTATGCTTTTCTGACAAAAATTTAAAGTAAAAATTCATCATATCTACATATATGTTTCGATAAAATTTTTATCTCATATATTTGGAACATGAAACTTTGGGAACGTAGTATATATAGTTTAGTTAAAGAGTGTATATAATTTCAGGTCTGTAGATTACCCGCATCATTTTTTTTTTCTCGATATATATTTAGCACTGTGCTTTTCTGAAAAAACTTAAAGTAAAAATTCATCATATCTACATATATGGTTCGATAAAAATTGTATCTCATATATTTGGAACATGAAACTTTGGGAATATCGTATATATAGTTTAGTTAAAGAGTGTGCAAATTTCAGGTCTGTAGCTTACCCGCTTCATTTTTTTTCTCGCTATGTATCTGAGTTATGCTTTTCTGACAAAAATTTAAAGTAAAAATTCATCATATCTACATATATGGTTCGATAAAATTTTTATCTCATATATTTGGAACATGAAACTTTGGGAATATCGTATATATAGTTTAGTTAAAGAGTGTATCAAATTTCAGGTCTGTAGCTTACCCGCTTCATTTTTTTTTCTCGCTATATATCTGTGTTATGCTTTTCTGAAAAAACTTAAAGTAAAAATTCATCATATCTACATATATGGTTCGATAAAAATTGTATCTCATATATTTGGAACATGAAACTTTGGGAATATCGTATATATAGTTTAGTTAAAGAGTGTGTAAAATTTCAGGTCTGTAGCTTACAGACCTGAAATTTTACACACTCTTTAACTAAACTATATATACGATATTCCCCAAAGTTTCATGTAAAATTTCAGGTCTGTAGCTTACCCGCTTCATTTTTTTTTCTCGCTATATATCTGGTGTTGTGCTTTTCTGACAAAAATTTAAAGTAAAAATTCATCATATCTACAAATATAATCCGATAAAAAAAATGTCTCCTACATTTGGAGCATGAACCTTTGGGAATATCTTATATGTAGTTTAGTTAAAGGGTGTGTAAAATTTCAGGTCTGTAGCTTACCCGCTTCATTTTTTTTTCTCGCTATATATCTGGTGCTTTTCTGACAAAAATTTAAAGTAAAAATTCATCATATCTACAAATATAATCCGATAAAAAAAATGTCTCCTACATTTGGAGCATGAACCTTTGGGAATATCTTATATGTAGTTTAGTTAAAGAGTGTGTAAAATTTCAGGTCTGTAGCTTACCCGCTTCATTTTTTTTTTCTCGCTATATATCTGGTGTTGTGCTTTTCTGACAAAAATTTAAAGTAAAAATTCATCATATCTACAAATATAATCCGATAAAAAAAATATCTCCTTCATTTGGAGCATGAACCTTTGGGAATATCTTATATGTAGTTTAGTTAAAGAGTGTGTAAAATTTCAGGTCTGTAGCTTACCCGCTTCATTTTTTTTTCTCGCTATATATTTGGTGTTGTGCTTTTCTGACAAAAATTTAAAGTAAAAATTCATCATATCTACAAATATAATCCGATAAAAAAAATGTCTCCTACATTTGGAGCATGAACCTTTGGGAATATCTTATATGTAGTTTAGTTAAAGGGTGTGTAAAATTTCAGGTCTGTAGCTTACCCGTTTCATTTTTTTTCTCGCTATATATCTGGTGTTGTGCTTTTCTGACAAAAATTTAAAGTAAAAATTCATCATATCTACATATACGGTTCGATAAAATTTTTATCTCATATATTTGGAACATGGAACTTTGGGTGTAGCTTATATACAGTTCAGTTAAAGAGTGTGTAAAATTTCAGGTCTATAGCTTACCCGCTTCATTTTTTTTTCTCGCTATATATCTGGTGTGGTGCTTTTCTGACAAAAATTTAACGTAAAAATTCATCATATCTACATATATGGTACGATAAAATGTTTATCTCATATATTTGGAACATGAAACTTTGGGTGTAGCTTATATATAGTTCAGTTAAAGAGTGTGTAAAATTTCAGGTCTGTAGCTTACCCGCTTCATTTTTTTTTATCGCTATATATCTAGTTTTGTGCTTTTCTGACAAAAATTTAAAGTAAAAATTCATCATATCTACATATATGGTTCGATAAAATTTTTATCTCATATATTTGGAACATGAAGCTTTGGGAATAGCTTATATATAGTTTAGTTAAAGAGTGTGTAAACAGGTCTGTAGCTTACCCGCTTAATTTTTTTCCCGCTATATACCTAGTGTTGCGCTCCGAGTAAAATTTCGAATTCACTGCGTGCAGCGGTCCGGGAAAAAATTAATATCTCGAAAAGTAAATAAGTTAGAGGGATGCGGTTTGCGTCGTTTTATTAAGAAATAATCACTTTAAAACATATTATAAAGAGTTAGTGCGGAGTTGATGGGAAATTCGAAAAAAAAATTTCGAAGTGAAAATTTAGTCGTATCATCGAAAATATTAATCCCTCGTGCATTTCTATGTGTTTATTGCACTCAGTAGCTCAAAATACCTTTATAAACATATATGTTCCAAGCATTTTCGAAAAAAAATTTTTTTTCGAAAAAAAAACTCAATGGAAAATTTTCGAAAAATTTTTCGAATCTCGATTTTACTGAAAAATTGTTTATATACTAATTTGATGCCCTAGAAACCGAAAATAACATCAGTTTGGTCGTAGGATGTACGGTTGAATTTTCACGGTCCGCGGAAATTCGGAAAATTCGCGATTTTACAAAGTCCCGCGAAAATATTCGTAACTTTTCTCCCTTAAAAGATATCAAAATGCGATTTTCACCAATCGATTCAGAAAGAATAAATCTATAACTGACAATAATTTCCAATTTTTATAATGATTATAAGTTTTCAAAAAATATGGTAGATTTTACGATAAAATTGCAAATGTACCGCGTGCAGCGATCCGGAAAAAAATTAATATCTCGAAAAATAAATAAGTTAGACGGATGCGGTTTACGTTGTTTTATTAAGAAATAATCACTTTAAAACATATTATAAAGAGACAGTGCAGAGTTAATGAGAAATTCGAAAACAAAATTATCAAAGTGAAAATTTAGTCATATCTTCGAAAATATTAATCCCTCGTGTATTTCTATGTGTTTATTGCATTCAGCAGCTCAAAATACCTTTATAAACATATATGTTCCAAGCATTTTCGAAAAAAATTTTTTTTTCGAAAAAAAAAATCAACACATATACATGCAAAATTTTCGAAAAATTTTTCGAATCTCGATTTTCTTGAATAGTTGTTTATAAACTAATTTGATACAGTAGAAACAGAAAATAACATCGGTTGGGTGGTAGGATGTACGGTTAAATTTGTATAGCCAATAGGAAATCGGAAAATTCGTCATTTTATACACGATTCTCACCATATCTACAAATACGATCCCATAAAAAAAAATTCTCGTACATTTGGAATATGAAACTTTGGAAATATCGTATACATAGTTTAGTTAAAGAGTGTGCAAAATTTCAGGTCTGTAGCTTACCCGCTTCATTTTTTTTTCTCGCTATATCTGGGTTATGCTTTTCTGACAAAAATTTAAAGTAAAAATTCATCATATCTACATATATGGTTCGATAAAATTTTTATCTCATATATTTGGAACTATGAAACTTTGGGAACGTATCGTATATATAGTTTAGTTAAATAGTGTGTAAAATTTCAGGTCTCTAGCTTACCCGCATCATTTTTTTTTCTCGGTATATATTTAGTACTGTGCTTTTCTGAAAAAACTTAGAGTAAAAATTTATCATATCTACATATATAGTTCGATAAAAATTGTATCTCATATATTTGGAACATGAAACTTTGAAAATATCGTATATATAGTTTAGTTAAAGAGCGTGCAAAATTTCAGGTCTGTAGCTTACCCGCTTCATTTTTTTTCTCGCTATATATCTGAGTTATGCTTTTCTGACAAAAATTTAAAGTAAAAATTCATCATATCTACATATATGGTTTGATAAAATTTTTATCTCATATATTTGGAACATGAAACTTTGGGAATATCGTATATATAGTTTAGTTTAAGAGTGTGCAAAATTTCAGATCTGTGGCTTACGCGCTTCATTTTTTTTTCTCGCTATATATCTAATGTGGTGCTTTTCTGACAAAAATTTAAAGTAAAAATTCATCATATCTACATATACGGTTTGATAAAATTTTTATCTCATATATTTATGAAACTTTGGGAACGTAGTATATATAGTTTAGTTAAAGAGTGTGCAAAATTTCAGGTCTGTAGCTTACCCGCATCATTTTTTTTTCTCGCTATATATTTAGTACTGTGCTTTTCTGAAAAACTTAAAGTAAAAATTTATCATATCTACCTATATAGTTCGATAAAAATTGTATCTCATATATTTGGAACATGAAACTTTGAAAATATCGTATATATAGTTTAGTTAAAGACTGTGCAAAATTTCAGGTCTGTAGCTTACCCGCTTCATTTTTTTTTCTCGCTATATATCTAGGTTATGCTTTTCTGACAAAAATTTAAAGTAAAAATTCATCATATCTACATATATGGTTTGATAAAATTTTTATCTCATATATTTGGAACATGAAACTTTGGGAATATCGTATATATAGTTTAGTTAAAGAGTGTATCAAATTTCAGGTCTGTAGCTTACCCGCTTCATTTTTTTTTCTCGCTATATATCTGGGTTAAGCTTTTCTGACAAAAATTTAAAGTAAAAATTCATCATATCTACATATACGGTTTGATAAAATTTTTATCTCATATATTTGGAACATGAAACTTTGGGAACATGGTATATATAGTTTAGTTAAAGAGTGTACAAAATTTCAGGTCTGTAGCTTACCCGCATCATTTTTTTTTCTCGCTATATATCTGGGTTAAGCTTTTCTGACAAAAACTTAAAGTAAAAATTCATCATATCTACATATATGGTTCGATAAACATAGTATTTTGTACAGTTAGTGACAATAATGCTATAAACAGTAAAGCAATGAGTAATGTTTCCCCTTAATCAACTCAGTATAGTATTCCCACATCCTACTGACCCAGTAAGACCCTTATTTTACCTTTTTGACACTGTTCATTTACTGAAATGTATCTTTAACAACTGGCTTAATTCAAAACCTGACCAAACATTTTCTTATCCCGATTTTGAGACAGGCCAAAAAAATGTGCTTTCTTTTCTGTGATCAAAAACCTAAACGAACTAGAACAAGACAAACTATTGAAGCATGGTTATTCACTTAGTTTAAAGGCTCTATTTCCATCATCTCAAAACCCCAAATGTAAATTAGCTCTAAAAATCTTTAATTCGTTTATTGAGGCTCTAAAAGGTTTTGTTAAAAATTTATCACGTTCACAAGATACCGCAGACTTTATTAGTATTATATTGACATGGTGGAAAATTGTGAACGTAAAAACATTTATTAGATAAACATCAGGAACCTTGTAAAAGTTGTAAAAGCTTTTTTCGAAAAAAAAAATCAATACATATACATGCAAAATTTTCGAAAAATTTTTCGAATCTCGATTTTCTTGAATAGTTGTTTATAAACTAATTTGATACAGTAGAAACAGAAAATAACATCGGTTGGGTGGTAGGATGTACGGTTAAATTTGTATAGCCAATAGGAAATCGGAAAATTCGTCATTTTATACACGATTCTCACCATATCTACAAATACGATCCCATAAAAAAAAATTCTCGTACATTTGGAATATGAAACTTTGGGAATATCGTATACATAGTTTAGTTAAAGAGTGTGCAAAATTTCAGGTCTGTAGCTTACCCGCTTCATTTTTTTTTCTCGCTATATCTGGGTTATGCTTTTCTGACAAAAATTTAAAGCAAAAATTCATCATATCTACATATATGGTTCGATAAAATTTTTATCTCATATATTTGGAACTTGAAACTTTGGGAATATCGTATATATAGTTTAGTTAAATAGTGTGTAAAATTTCAGGTCTCTAGCTTACCCGCATCATTTTTTTTTCTCGGTATATATTTAGTACTGTGCTTTTCTGAAAAAACTTAAAGTAAAAATTTATAATATCTACATATATGGTTCGATAAAAATTGTATCTCATATATTTGGAACATGAAACTTTGAAAATATCGTATATATAGTTTAGTTAAAGAGCGTGCAAAATTTCAGGTCTGTAGCTTACCCGCTTCATTTTTTTTTCTCGCTATATATCTGAGTTGTGCTTTTCTGACAAAAATTTAAAGTAAAAATTCATCATATCTACATATATGGTTTGATAAAATTTTTATCTCATATATTTGGAACATGAAACTTTGGGAATATCGTATATATAGTTTAGTTAAAGAGTGTATCAAATTTCAGGTCTGTAGCTTACCCGCTTCATTTTTTTTTCTCGCTATATATCTGGGTTAAGCTTTTCTGACAAAAATTTAAAGTAAAAATTCATCATATCTACATATACGGTTTGATAAAATTTTTATCTCATATATTTGGAACATGAAACTTTGGGAACATGGTATATATAGTTTAGTTAAAGAGTGTGCAAAATTTCAGGTCTGTAGCTTACCCGCATCATTTTTTTTTCTCGCTATATATCTGGGTTGTGCTTTTATGACAAAAATTTAAAGTAAAAATTCATCATATCTACATATATGGTTCGATAAACATAGTATTTTGTACAGTTAGTGACAATAATGCTATAAACAGTAAAGCAATGAGTAATGTTTCCCCTTAATCAACTCAGTATAGTATTCCCACATCCTATTGACCCAGTAAGACCCTGATTTTACCTTTTTGACACTGTTCATTTACTGAAATGTATCTTTAACAACTGGCTTAATTCAAAACCTGACCAAACATTTTCTTATCCCGATTTTGAGACAGGCCAAAAAAAAATGTGCTTTCTTTCCTGTGATCAAAAACCTAAACGAACTAGAACAAGACAAACTATTGAAGCATGGTTATTCACTTAGTTTAAAGGCTCTATTTCCATCATCTCAAAACCCCAAATGTAAATTAGCTCTAAAAATCTTTAATTCGTTTATTGAGGCTCTAAAAGGTTTTGTTAAAAATTTATCACGTTCACAAGATACCGCAGACTTTATTAGTATTATATTGACATGGTGGAAAATTGTGAACGTAAAAACTCCCCTTAAGGGAAAACATTTGTTAGATAAATATCAGGAACCTTGTAAAAGTTGTAAAAGCCACCTAAAAATTAATGTTTCAAAAATCTTTTTTTAGTAGCATTTCAAATACATTTCTTAATAATTATTGCTCTAAGCACAATCATAATTTATTAAATAAAAACAAAAAAGGAAACTACAGACTTTTAACAAATAGGTAGTTATGAAATTAAAACCTAGCACAAGTGTCGCATTTTTGTATTGCTAGGAAGTATCATCAATACAATATTTTTCAGAATTTAGCAATAACAACCTATTATATTCCTGATCATATAGATTCACCACAGCACACGCATATATCACTTACCCAAGCGTGAAACCATACCCGATTTTGACAAGTTACAATAACAAGCTTTTGTATTTTTGATCATCATTTGTAATGTAATTCGATTCTTCGATCATTTTTTGCAAATTCGTCAATGACGTCATCATAAAAACGTCGATGCTCCGACATATTTTGGAGAAGTATGCGAAAGTCTCTCCTGCCCCGTTGAATTTCTCACGAAATTTTTTCAAATTTCAATCTATGTTTTTGGCACTGCACTTCGCAACTTGCCAGATTGCTCTCCGTCCGGGGCTTATTTAGAGCTGGAGCGACCCTTCCAGATAATTTACACCTTATTCCGGTTTGGAGACGTTATCGGTGGGATGTCCGGATGGCGAGCTATGAGCTCCCGGTCACCCCGTGTATTTCAATATCTTTAAATTTGTCTTTCTTAATAAACTTGAGAATACTACTGGTCTCACGAGATAACCTTTTCTTTCAAGCTATCCCCTTATCCCTCCCACTCCCGCCGCATAGCGGCCATTACGCTAATATTCTATGTAGAACTGCGGCAGACAAACGGGATAGAATACAGGAACAACTACGCCTCACACGTTCACAGCGTCTGCTCCCTTTCTAGCGAGGTCGTTAGTTTCCACTCTGAGCGTTTGAGTCTCCCGCTTCCCCCCGAAATAAAGCAGCAAAATCGAACCACTTATGTTAATAACACAGAGGTCTGCCTTCGACTAGACGAACCGGAAGACTGCATTTAAGTGTCGAAAAATTGCGTTCTACTGATGAACTTGTGGCAGGTAATGTCAATACTAATTCACACAATTTCGACACTTTGGTGTAGGCATCTTCCAGCTCTTTGTCTTTTAAAAATTGCATTAGTTCCTTAGCGTTGTTTTTTGCGCTAATGTCTTCAGTTTCGTATATCACTTTTAGTTCAGATCGCCGTAACACTCGGTCGGAGAACTGGCCATAATGAAGAAGAAGAGATTTAAACGCATCGTCTGGAAAAGGACCCCCTAATTGTCCTGCTCCCAAAATCTTAACATGGCAGCTTTTTTTAGGCAAAAAGCAATATCATCATAGCTTTGAGTTTCATTATTTTCTATATTCTTTTTCAGTGTTCTCCACTAATTTCTTTAGTAGCTTGTGTACGTTTTGTTGACTCGGGAAAAAAAAGCAGCCATGTCACTTAAAGTAACGAAAAATACTTTACACTCTTCAATGTGATTGATGGACTGGGATAAAACTAAATTTAATTTATGAGCAAAACAATGGGCAAACACAGCACTTGGGAAAGTTTCTCGAACTTTAGCTTGCAGACCCCCTAATTGTCCTGCTATCACTGCAGCTCCATCATAGCTTTGAGCAACTAATTTTTTCTCTCCACTAATTTCTTTAGTAACTACGGTATATAATGCATCTGCTGTACGATTTTCGGACACATTCTTAAAACCTGAAAATCGCTCTTGAATACTTCCGTCTGTTTTAACGTAGCGTATTACTATAGATAATTGGCTAAAATTAGTGATATCAGTTGTTTCGTCCAGAACAATAGCAAAGAACCGCGCCTCGCCAATCTCCAGCTTAATTCTTTTTAGAATAATAGTTGCAACAGCGGAAATTAAATCATTCTGGATTCGATTCGACGTTCCGCGAAAAACGCTAGACTGCTCTAAATGATTTTTTAAGCAATCATCATAATTAGCCATTAAACTAAGTAAATCTTGAAAACTTCCTCTATTTGAAGAAACCCTTGTTTCGTCATGACCCCCAAATCCCAATTCGTGCTGTCCGAGAAAAAAAACAACATCGATAAGTCTTCTTAATATTTGCCTGTTTTTATCGACTAATTCATTGTGTTGGCGGTGACTAATTTCCAACTGTTTATTAAGGGCGTGTTCAATTCCAGTTTTGCCGATGACTTTTTCTTTTATGACGGCCTGTAAATGCGCTTTGGACATAATGTGTGTTTTTACAGAGACCTTTTTCATTTTCAAAAAGTAAACATGGCCAACAAAATAATTTACTTATATGTTCACACCCTGTTAGCCTTTTAAATTGTTCGTTTTGTTTTTCAGGATAAAAATGTCTAATACAGTTTTTAATTTTTGTGGTTAAATTTTTCATAGGCCGTTTTGCCCTTCCTTTGGAAATTATATCGAAGTTTAATGTTGAAAATCCCTTTATTATTAAGACACACACCACGCATTCAAACACACTCTTCTTACTAAATTCTCCAACATTTTCAACCTTATTACCGACAGCCGAAGTTGACGGTATCTGCATATCCACGTCCGTATTATTGTCTTCAATATCGCACCATGCACGACGCGACGTACGTATCACACAACACACGGATAGCCGTTCAAACAAAGAACCTACTCCAACGATAGCTTCCACCACCACTTAAAGCACGCGACTGAAATGCAAAAATTGCAAACAGCCGGTGGAAAGTTCAATAACCTCTGGCTCCATTCACAGGAAATCGAGCATACAGGACTTGGCTGCAGAGAAGCTAGCGGCCCGCATAGGTTCTATTCGATATTCTATTGTGGCTGGTTCGGAGTCAAGGCCGCATTTATTATGGACTTGAGATAATTAAGATAATATTTTAGCATTTTTAATATAAACTAAATTAATGGTTTCCTATTTCAAAAATTACATTTTAGAAGATGTTTTGTGATTGTTTTTGGAGAAGCACTGCTTCCCTTGCTTCCATAGACTGCACGCCCCTACGCCACAGGCATATATTACTTACCCAAATTTGAAACCTTACCCGATTTTGACAATATAAAATAATAACCTATTATATTCTTGATTATATGGACTCACAGGCCTATACTACTTACCTGGACTTGAAACCTTACCCGATTTTGACAAATAACTCGGCTTTGACAATTCACTAATTGGCTAAAATAGGACAATTAGTAAGCAAAAAATCATACCGACATTTGTTTGAAGTTTTGCAGTAGATCCGGGCAAACGTTGTCGGGTAAGAACACGGAGGGGCTTAGTGGGTAGGGGCTTTACCGAATCCCACACTGTTCTGGAGTGCCTTGTGCATAATAGTTCGTGCGTAAATTCCTCGTCGTGCGAGTAATTAAGAGCCGCCTTTTTAATTCTATCTATAAATTGATGTTTATTTCGAAATAAAAAAATGTAATTTAAAAAAAAAAAAAATGAAGTTTTAATCGCTAAATTAAGAGTCGCCTTTGTTATTTTAATTCTATAGCGAAACCGAATAAATTTGACAGATTCAAAAACTCATAAAATAAACCCTATAAATTGATGTTATTTGCTGAAGTTAAATAAAAATGCTCATTTAAATATGTCCCTGTAAATAACCCGTACCTTCTAATGAAGGTATTGAAATAACATAGGCTTAAATTTGGTGACGTCACGCGTAAGCGCGTAGGCTTCGTTGTTTAGTAGGTATTCATACTATACAATTTTACCTCGCTTATGTTTAATCCTATGTTCTCTGAGGCTACTTTTGTGAGCTGATTTGAAAGGACACTCTGGACATTCAAACCATACAATTTCATCTGGCATTTTATGCCTGATCGAATGCTGTTTGAGGTGTCCTTTCTGAATTGATTTGTAAGGACACTCTGGACATTTATAAAACACAATTTCATCTGGATTTTTATGTCTGATCGAATGACCTTTGAGGACATTCTTGTGAGCTGATTTGAACGGGCATTCTGGACATTCGTGCCATACAATTTCACTGGGACTTCTATGCCTGATCGAATGCCGTTTGAGGCGACTCTTGTAAGACGACTTGAAAGGACACTCTGAACATTCATACCACACAATTTCATCTGGCTTATGTTTGAGTGAATGTATTCTGAGTTCTCCTTTGTAAGCTGATTTGTAAGGACATTCGGGACATTCATACCATACAATTTCATTTGGCTTTTTATGTCTGATCGAATGTTGTCTGAGTTGACCCTTCTGAGGTGATTTGTAAGGACACTCTGGACATTTCTGCCATTCGTCCGGCTTATGTCTGACCAAATGCTGTTTCAAGTTGCTCTTCCGAGGCGATTGGTAGGGACAGTCTGGACATTTATGCATCTTATCTTTATTTTTTAATTCACGTGTAAGTTTACGTTTGGAGATCCTAAAAAAATAACAAAGTTATTACAGTAAAATTGCGGTACGAATTTAAGATGGCTAAACCAAATGGCGGTCTTAAAAAAAAATCAATGTAACAACTATTGCTGGAATTTTTCAATACAAAGTATACAGGGTGTCCCGAATTGCAGTGTCCAAACTTTAACAGCGCATTCTGCATTCAAAATAAGCCCTAATTTTCTATATAAACATATATCGGCTAATGCTTCGTTTTCGAAATACAGGGTGTTAAAGTTTTAAATTTGGTAAAGAGCCTTGGAGTAACAAAAGGCATTTTTTGATTTGAAATATTTTTTAATTTTTCATCAGTGGCGTCCGTACGGGATTTTTTATTGAATATTCTTGAAGAAAAAATGCTACTCTACTGCTTTTTCTGAAAACAAAAATCATTCCTAAAATCCCCACTCAGTTTGGAGCAAATTTGATCCCTTGTCTTTTTTTCGTGCGGTGTAAGGATTTCGAGTAAAAAACTAAAAACCATTTTTATGTATGGCATAGTTAAAATTTCCATTATTGTTAATTTCAGTAGCAAAACCTTTAAGATGGGATTGTAACAGCAAGTTTTTAAAATTATTTGGTTTCCGATATTTATTTCATGCATTCCGGGTGAGTTCATAATTTCTGAACAACGTATGTAGGGTTTCTAAAATAAAAGCTTGTCTGACAACTAAGGAGAGATGACGTCATCGACCCGTTGTAATGGAGATTTGCATTATGTTTGGGTTATCAGGGTGACATCGCAGAAGTTAGCAGGCAACCTATTAAAATCTACTGTCCTTGGTACTTACCATCATTCCTTCATTGTCGACTCTTGGTATGCCATGATTGCATTTTTGTGATAATTGAACAATTGCTAGGTTCGTCTTTAAAGTATGACAGATGAGTTTATAATTCTAAAATCGTCGATTCATTTTGTAAAACGGTAATTAGAATTAATTCAATTTTGAAGATGATACTTCATTTTACAGAAACTACTCTTTATTAACTAAGTTCGTAATTAATTTTACAAAAACTAGAATTCATAACTTTTATTAACTTAGATCGTGAAAAAAATGTATAGAGCACTTTAAATATCATTAAGGATTAATGTGGGCCTTAAAATTCACCATAATTGCTCAAAATGAGCTCCTCTAACTTCGACACATTTTCGGCATCTGCTCTTAACTGTGTCAGTGGCATGGCGTATAAAATTCGTATTGGCTCGCAAAGTTTCACAGGCTTGCTCTATCCTTAGAATCAGTTCTTCTCTTGTATGAACTGGTCTGGAATAAACTAAATTTTTCAAATAACCCCACACAAAGAAGTCGACAGGTATGAAGTCAGGGGAACGCGGTGGCCAGGCTGTAGCTCCTAATCGTCCAATCCACTGTTCTGGAAAATCATTATTTAACCACTCACGATTTACAAGTGCAAAACGCGCGGGAGCCCCGTCCATTTGAATCCAGAATTCGTTTCTAAGATTTAGATGAATATTTTCTAGATATTGAAATAAATCATTTTGCAGAAAATCATTAAATAACTGTCCATCTAGGCGTGGTGGTAGAATATGGGGCCCGCAAAAAATTTTATTTATTACACCACACCAAATATTAACAGAAAATTCTTGCTGAAATGCTCTAGTTCGTACAACATGTGGATTGTCATGGCTCCAGATTCGTAAATTATGGAAATTTACTGAGCCGCTTCGGGCAAATGTGGTTTCATCAGTCCATAAAATTTTTTTTGAGAAGTTCTCGTCTTCCTCTATTTGGCGCAAAAACCAATTGCAAAAACTGACACGTTTTTCGGCATCACCAGGTTGTAAGTTTTGAACTGGCTGCATCTGAAATGGCTTCCTGTGATATTTCCTCAAAACGCGATAAAGCTTATTTTTAGAAACAAAAACTGCGTTGTCTTGTAAATTATGAGCTGCTCTTCGTAGGCTTAATGTCCTATCGTTGTCAAACTTATTTAAAATTAAGTTTCGATATTGTTCATTTCTCCTACCTTCGTTTCTCGGATTCTTTTTGAGTCCAAAATTCCTAAACATTAAATGCGTTTTAATGAAAACTTGTCTGCAAGGTAATCTTCTATTTGGAAATCTTCGTTGGTATTCCCGTACTGCTGCATTTACATTTCCATTACAGAAACCATAAACGAAATGAATATCAGCATACTCAAAGTTACTGAATAAAAAACCATTTTGAAATCACTAGTTAGACTGATAATTACTTTTTTGTATAAAATGTAATGTACCTGACATTTATTTCCTCTAAAAACTCAAATGTCAACTTTAAAGACGAAACTAGCAATTGTTCAATTGTCACAAAAATGCAATCATGGCATACCAAGATGTTAAAGGTTTCGCCACTGAAATAATTAACAATAATGGAAATTTTAACTACGCCATACATAAAAATAGTTTTTAGTTTTTAACTCGAGATCCTTGCATCGCACGGAAAAAAGGCAAGGGATCAAATTTGCTCCAAACTGAGTGGGGATTTTAGGAATGATTTTTCTTTTCAGAAAAAGCAGTAGCGTACCATTTTTTCTTCAAGAATATTCAATAAAAAATCCTGTACGGACGCCACTGATAAAGAATTAAAAAATATTTCAAATCAAAAAATGCCTTTTGTTACTCAAATGCTGTTTACCAAATTTAATAACAATATCTCAAGTACTAAAAAAGTTATGACTAAATAAAAATTTTTTTCTTAAAACTTTAACACCCTGTATTTCGAAAACGAAGCATTTGCCGATATATGTTTATATAGAAAATTAGGGCTTATTTTGAATGCAGAATGCGCTGTTAAAGTTTGGACACTGCAATTCGGGACACCCTGTATATTAAAATGAAAAGAATTAAATACAGTTCAATGCAATAAAAATAAACAAACATTTGAACAGGTTTTATTGTGTTGCTGTCATTATCGTTTTCGCTATCGCTACTGTCATCGTCACCAGAAAGGAAAATAATTAGTGTTACTGAGTCGATACCACATTCCTTCAAAAATCTAATTGTGGATTGCCCTGTAGTCTTTTGGTTTCTAATATTTTATATAGGGAGGAGTTCTTAATGGAGTATGATTATGTAATCTAATAATTATATCCACAATGTAATTTTTTTGACCAACACCGTCTCTACTAGAAAGCCTGGAAGCGGGCATCGATGAGTCATCATAAGTAGTGTTTCCCGCAATGAACAGCTGAAGTTGTGACGTCACGGGGGGCATATTGTTAGGAACTGTCATGTCAATGTTCACTTTTGGAAGTTTGTTTATATTGATTAATCGTAAAATAAGTTCTTTTTTTCTGATTTTTCACGTCAATGTTAAGTTTTTAAGTTTTTTATTAAAATTGATTTTTACTTTAATAATCATTTAGATATGTGTATTTTGCCTATGATTCCTGTTTAACTTTTTAGATTATTATAGCAACGAAATCAGTTATCAGATTCTTAACAAAAAATCAAGCTTTTGCAAAGAAGAAAACGCGGTAGATTCAAACCGTGTGTTTTGATGGGGAACTTGCTATAATCAAAGGGAATACTCTTCCAAGTATAAGAGAGATCATGTTGAGGTAAGCGCTCTTTATACATTTTAGGCACATATTCATATTGCAAAAAATATTTAATGTGTTCAAACAGTATTTAATTTTCAAACCATTGTTACTGATTTTAATATAGTTTGTCAATAATATATTTTTGAATTTGTTACTTGCGGATTAAACTTGATGAGTGACATTGAGGAATCTCTGTGCAAATGCTCTAACAGGTCAATTGTCATCATATGGCTACATTGCTAATATTTGCATGCCACAATATATCCCTAACAGATGGGGTAAAAACCATAGATGATTGTTTGGTGGAAAATGGTACACGGAAGCAAAAATTTTCTGAAATATGCGAGAAAACAGTAGGCCAATTGCCAAATGAAACCTGGTTAATAGCAAGGAAGAATCGTTTGACTTCTAGGAATTTTGGTTCTGTCCTGTATGATAAATAACCCACCTTCATTATATAAAGAACTCACAGGTAATATATATTTTATTACTAATAATTAAAGTACGGGACACGAAAGAAAACCGGGCGGTCCTTAAAATAAAGGCTCATAGTCTTAAGCAAGCGGAAAAGTAAAATTTGTGTACGCAAATAAATTTTATGTTATTTTATTTGTTGTAATAGTTTGCCGCTTCACCTATAAAGTGCGCCGGCTAAGCGGTACGGAAAATTAATCGAGGATTTAGTAAATTTCGCACTGTTCCACTTGTAATTGGGATATGCCTAGAATCTCCATGCACATGCCGGTAAAATGTTCTAGCTATTTCCAGTGGCGCCTATATATTTCAAGCATTTGTTTTAATTTCTATATAAATGCGTTGCGTTGAATTTGAATTATTATTTCGAAGTAACGATGGCGAGCAAAAGAGGAAAAACAATTCGAAGCGGTGCACGTGAAGTTATTGCGAGTGTTATAGAGGCCTGTACTAGAGAAGCTGAAAATAATAGTTTGACTATTCCAAATCAAAATCGAACAGAACGCGCTGCATTTTACACTGGTGTTTCGGAAAGTAGTGTCAGAAAAATTCAAAGAGAACATAATGATCGCTCATGTTCTACTTCACCTTTAAAATCTCCTGGCAAAAAAAGACCCCGATTATCATACAAAGATAAAATTCACGATGGTGAATTTCAGGTAATTCGACGAACAATAGAGGATTTTTATATAAACTTGAAGAAGGTTCCGACCTGCAAACCCCTACTTCGTGCTGTAAAGAACAAAATAGATTTTCCTTCCAGGTATAAAACCTTAAATCGGCTTTTACAATTAAATGGTTTCGTTTGGCGCAAGTACGAAAATTGAGAGACCAAATATTTTTCACTGGCGGGTGAAATATCTATTAACTGTAAGGCAATATAGGCAAAAAGAACGCAATATTGTGTATCTAGACGAAACCTGGGTAGATGATGATATGACAGTGAACAAATGCTGGCAAAATGCAAGTGTTACAGGTGTTGTTCAGAAGCCGGATTTGTTCCGGGTGCTGCTTTAGTTTTTCGCTCGGGACTAACAACTGGAGACTATCATGTACAGATGAATAGAGTAATTTTGAAAAGTGGTTGCTTGAGAAGCTTCTATCTAACATTCCTCCCAAATCAGTCGTGGTAATGGATAATGCGTCTTATCATTCTCACATAGAAGATAAAGTGCCAACTAGATACTTTACAAAAGCTCATATGATATCGTGGCTTAAATCGAACAATTTTGTATGTGATCCCACAAAGAGAAAATATCAATTATATGAAGTAATATCAGCCAACAAGCCTAGAGAAAAAAGTATAAAATTGACAGTCTTTTACGTAACCTCGGTCATACACCTCTAAGACTGCGTTCATACATGTGCGTCCTCAACCCTATTGACCTTGCATGGGCAGGAGTAAAAAAATATATTCGAGAGGGCAACACCGGTGAACTTTCAATTAAAGATTTAAATAAAATAACATTAGAAGCGATTAACTCAATATCGGCTGAAAATTGGAAATCGTATGTTAAACATGTTCATTCTATTGAAGATAAATACTAGGAAGTAGATGGCAAAATTGAAACACACTAGGATCTTCAAGTAGTGACGACGAAACCTCATCATTTTCAGAGGAAGACAACAATTTAGAAGGAATCGAACCATTAGAATTACAGCCGTCAACCTCAAAAAAGGCTTAGTTTTTTTTTTCGTATATTTTGTAAAATTGTTCATAAAGTAGCTGTCAATAAACTGCTTCAAAATAATTAATTTTCTATTCAAACCGGGTGTCAAAAAATATCTAATATTTCAATTAATATTTGAAAAACTACAGAAGTCATATTTTTCCAAAATTAATACATCAATGTAGTTATAGTAGGGAAGCCAGCACTGATTCCAGTGAACAACCTTTAACAAAATTTTAACTTATGCAGTTTGACTTTGGGTTATTCGGGTATGCCAAAAGTGACCGTTTGTCATATTACTTTGTACAGGGGGCGTCATTGTGAAGTACTATTCAGTGCGTTTCCTAATTGCTTACTAGGGTTAAAGGAGGGTGATTCTTGGACCTTTTTAAGAAAAAAGTTTAATATGAACCTAAAAGTCTTAACTTTGGAGATACAGAGTTTTAAAAAAAAAATTTTTTTTAATCCTAATTCTGATTCTATTATAGATAAATAACTGTGTGACATTTGATATAAGTCTTTTATGCATAAAAGGGCATTTTTTATTAACAATCAATTTTTGAAATTTCTACCAGTGGCGTGCATATGTAATTAACCTGGGTAAATCCGTATGCTCCTTAATGCATAGAAGACGTGTATCAAATTCCATGCAGTTATCTATAATGGCAGAATTGGGATGAAAAAAAATGTTTTCTTTTTAAACTTTACCATCCTGTATCTCAAAAGTTAAGACTTTTAGGACATAAAAACACCCCCTTTAACATGAGCACACAATTAGGAAACGCCCTGTATAGTACTTCACAATGATGGCCCCTGTATAAAGTAATATGACAAACGGAGACAGACGGCCACTTTTGGCATAACCGTGTAGCCCAAAGGCGAACTGCATAAATTAAAATTTTGATAAATCTCGTTCACTGGATCTGATGCTGGCGGTCCTTGTAAAATCTGGACTTGTAAATCGTGTATCACTATACTGGGTGGTCCAATAATAGTGGACGTAAGCAGTAGCCCGGGAACCGTTAATGACAGAACTCAAGAAAAAATATATTTATAGGTAATCGATCAACAAAAATCAAAATTAAATCATTTTAAAATTCGAAAGTTCGCCATTTTTGCAACACAAAAGAGATATAGAAGGGCGGTACACGAAAGAAAACAGACAAATATACATAAAGCTTCGTTAAGCATAGTTACATTTTCTAATTATCTGAAGTGCGTATAGTCAAAACGGAGTGCCATATTATTTAAAGAACGACGGGACAACACTGGTTTAACGAGATTTCTTGGCCGACCTTCCTAAATCGATTGACTCCGCCCGGTTTTCTTTCGTTTCCCGCACTATATTCATTCAGTGGGTATATTAATTGGTAAGTTTTATTGAGCTTTAAAAAGTGTATTGTGTTTCTGTTCTATATATATATATATATATATATATATATATATATATATATATATATATATATATATATATATATATATATTTATCCTAATTTTTCTTGGTTTGAGGTCAATACATTAACAACAAAATTAGTACATATTTTTAAACATATATTTCGTTTCTAAGGTGACGTTTCGACCATAGTTTTGGTCTTTTTCAAACCTAAAATTTGTTTAGCACTATTTTTTTAAGTTTATAAAGTATTAAAAATTTAGGACTTACCATAGAACGTAAAATAGTTGACTAAAAAGTATACATAATCCACATATCTGACATATACTACACATATTTAATTTACATTTTACAAATATTGTGGACGTTTATTACAGACAAATTACAAGCGACTGAGCGAACACTGTTATAGTAAAGATATATACAATTTATTTAGGTTGTTTATGTCTTTTTTGTCATTTATGGCGTTTTTGTTTTTTTGAATTTCAGCCATCTCAAAAAATTCTCTTTTTTTCAACTGAGGTTCGGATTTTAATACTTTCACTTGTTCGTAGTTGAAAGTATGGTTTTTGGACATCTCATGGTGTGTTAATGCGGTGCTGTTCTTTTTATCATATTTGTGACTTTTCAGTCTATTTTCTAAGTATTGGCTTGTTTGTCCAATATAAACACCGTTACAATTATTGCAAGGGATCTGATAGACTATATTGCTTTTTTTATTAATTGGCGTTTTCGATTTTAAGCTGCTGAAGTTCTTTGATAATAAGTTATAGGCTTTGTGACTTGTCGTGATGTTATATTTTTTAAAAAGGTTTTGAAATTGCTGGGATAAACCATTTATGAAAGGCAGAGAAATGTATTTTGTTTTAGGTAGATTTGATGTAATAATGGCATTTTCAGAATTATAATATTTATGTATTCTGCTTTTGAATAATTTATTTACTAATTTTTTAGGGTATTGATTTAGAGTTAATGCTGCTTTAGCCTTTTTGATTGCTCGTTCTCTGAATTCAGAGTCGGACAGCTTAATTGCCCGATCTGCCAGACCAATAATTACAGATTTTTTTTGAGACATTGGGTGACAGGAGCTGAAATTTAGGTATCGAGAGGACCAAGTTTGTTTTGTGTACCATTCCGTTTTAATTTTATTTCCTATATGATGTAATGTTAAGTCTAAAAAATTGATTTTGTTGTTCTCTTCGCTTTCAATTGTAAATTGTAGTCTTTTATGGTATTGATTAAATTGCTTTAAAATAATTTCTGTTTGGCCAGATGGGATTGCAGTAATACAATCATCGACATAACGATAAAAAAATGGTATATTAAATTCCACATTACTTAGAACAGTCTCCTCTAAATCTTCCATAACTATTTGGGCAACGACGCTTGATATAGATGCTCCCATAGCACAACCTTCTATTTGTTTATATAACTGATTTTCGTATATGAAATATGTAGAATTTAGTGTTAATTCTACTGCTTTAAGAAATTCATCTTGAGGAATATCTGTGTATTTTTTTATTTCAGACCATTTCTTTTTAATTATTCTGGTAGCCAATGAGATTGGGACGCTGGTATACAGGGAAACAACATCAAGCGATATCAGTTGGTAATTTTCCGGAATTTCTAACTGTTTTAATTTTTCTATATATATATATATATATATATATATATATATATATATATATATATATATATATATATATATATAGTAAAGTCGGGTATATCGTACCGGGTTTATTAAAACCAACATAAAATACTTGATAATAAGATATTTATCAAAATAACAATATTTTTGGATACTTTAGGCATTTATCTATCAATAAACGGCAGCAAAAATGTATGGTTTTGATATATTTCTCAGTTAATTGCAAAAAAAAATGCGGAATCGGTACGATTTACCCAACTGGTCGTCAATATCCTACCTCTTGGTAGGTATATCGTACCAGACATAAAAGTAAATGTCGGCTAAATTGGACCATTAACAAATTTGGGAAAAATAAGGCAAAACAACAACTTTGTTACAAAATTTTATTACAAATTAAAATTAACAAGAGCAAAAAACACAATAATAATTTAATTTTGATTTTATTGTGACGCATTTTTCATGAAACCACTTTTTACAAAGCAAACACTGAATCATATTTTCCACTGAAAATTCTTCACAAATTTCACAATACCACTCTTGTTCGTTAACTTCTATTTGAATCACAGGCTGTGAAGAAGATGATGCGGATGTGCTCGGGATAGAATCAAGATCGGACTGTGATTTTTTCTTTAATGTAGTAGATTTAGAGTACACAGGTTGTGAAGATGATAATGCTGATGTGCTTGGAATAGAAACGAGATCGGACTTTAATTTTTTCTTTGAAGCAGATGTTTTAGAGAACACTTGGCGTTTTACAGCTTTTCCTTTTTGGACCTTTGGTGTATGTTTGTCTTTCACAGCTTCTAAATACTCTTTATGCGGTGTACTTGTTAAAACTACAGCCGGCTGGGAACCCCTCTTCTTTCGTTTAACTATTTGGGGAGTCATTTTGGGTATAGGACAGAGATCTTCAATAGAAACTTCCATTTGAGTGTCATTTTGAGTGGTGCAAATTAGGTTATCGCTAAGGGACTCTTCTTGGGGCATATCATTTAAAGTTTCAACGTTAGGATCATGTTGCACTTCCTCTCTATTTAAGTTTTCAGATACAGATGAAGTTTCTAATTCGTCTATGTTATTGTTCAAAATTTCTGCTGCGGCAAATTGATGTTCTTTAAAAACATGGCGATCAATAGGCCAAATTCCACTTCCCCGAAATCCTCCAATAGCATTTTCTATAGTAGCTGCTCTTCCATAAGCTTCAGCTATTATCTGGGATATTTGAAATTGAGTTACTACTAACCCTGGATTTGTGCGAAGCCACTTTACTACTGCTTGGTCATAGTAGGCCTGCAAAGGCTTAAAAAACGCCACATCTAAGGGCTGAAGTCTATGTGTTGTATGGCCGGGCAACTGAAGAAGTATAACGCCATGGGTTCTCGCAAGTTCCAGGGCTTCCAAATTTCGGGAGTGGGTGGTATGCCCATCCAATAAAAGCAAAACTTTTTTTTTTGTACTGGGTCTAACAAACTCAATAAAAAATTTTAGCCATTTAACAAATATCTCAGAATTGATATATCCAGTATCAGAAATTTCAATAATACTACCAGGTGGAGCCCCAACTTTTAATTCATCGCAATGCCTTTTTCGTTTAAAAATTATCATAGGCGGTACATAGACTCCAGCAGCGCTAACACAACAGACTGCTGTTGTGTTAGTACCCCGTTCTCCACTAGCCAGAATTCCTATTCGGTTTTTCCCTTTTTGGGTCAATATTTTTCTATTTTTCTTTTGTACAGTAGAGTAACCAGATTCATCTACATTAAAAATTTGTGTAGCTTCCAATTTGTGTTCATCGCAAATTTTTTCTAGGATGTCAAAAAACTCGTAAACACGTTCTTTGTTAAATCCTTTGGCTCGAGCCATTGATGTGGACTCTGGTTGCCGTAAACTAAGTTGAGGGTGTCGCTTTAAAAACGCATAGTACCAATCTTTGCCGGCCATCTGTTTTTGTTGATTAAACTGGTTTTTAATACCATTTTTTGTAGCTATTTGAAACGCTAACTTTCGTACATCGGTTATGTTTATTCCAAAAAGACACTCTTCTAATTTTAATATGTGAGTAACCAACTGATCTTCAATTTGCTTTGGCAAGACAGTAAGGCGTCCAGCGGATTTAATGGAATTATTTGCTTTGACGTTTTTAGAGTCCAAGTGTCTCTTAAGAGTTGGTTTTGGAATATTAAAATTTCTGGACGCTTCGTTAAAGCCGCATTGGCCACTTCTATAAGCAGCAAGGGCCTTTTTCATGTCTTCTGATGTCCATAATCCATATTTTCTTTTTAAACTCATTCTAAAAAAAACACCAGTTACAGCTGTAAAATTATCACTACCATAGTAAAATAAAAATTCAACATAGTCGGGTAAATCGTACCAGTACGATTTACCAGACATGCAAGGGGTACGATATACCCAACAGTCACAGTGGTAAAATATTTTAACCTAAAAATGTTTGATCTAACTTTAGAATGAATGTAAACATGTAAAATATACATAAACAAGCTATATTTTTTGATAGTTAGGTTCAAAAAATGTAATAATTACCTCAGACTGCAGAAATGCCTTAGATTATGGGCCTTAAAACTACTATTACCTAGGTCCGAAACGAAAAACTGATACTAGACTGTTCTCAATAAGCAGAGACTACTAACAATCGGAAGTGATGAGTTTAGGACATAGCTTGACCGTTTCTAAATGTTAAATGTCACAAATTTCCCGCCAGTTTTAAAATATCGAGGTGGTACGATTTAGCCGACGGTACGATATACCCAACTTTACCCTATATATATATATATATATATATATATATATATAAAGGTAAAAGTTATTTACCACAAACATCATGAAACCGATTAATTTTGTATGTTTTGCAGCCCTCTTAAATCAAAATACTTTTTTTTTGACCACTCAACATCCCAGCGTAATAATTTTAGCCTCTTGGGAGTTGGATATGTTTTATAGGTGGTTGTGGTAATCATCGATTATACACGTCATTTAAATAAATTGCTTATCAGTAATGTCACTGCTATTATATTGAATGCAGTTACCAAGGGCATTGCCCCCTCTCTGTATTTTGGAAAATGTCCTCTAATCGCTGAATCACCTGCGTACGCCCTCGGCAGTTAACTTGAACTAGGTCATATGGAATGACATTTTTGTAAAGTTACTAGTAAAAGCTGAATCGCAATTAACCATTTAAGTAGTCGAACTGAGAATTGCATGCTTTATTAACTGAAAAATGTTAAAAGAATGATTTATTTAAGTGTTTATAAAAATTTAAACTGGTTTTATTGTATAAAAATGTATGAATATTTTTTTGACAAAAATAGGACAATTATTAATTACTGCTTATGGTAATAACTGAATATGGTTATTTCCGATCTGACATTTGGAGACTAATGAATATTTATCCGCTGCCCCTATCTTTTGTTTATTCTTTTCAGTAAGAAACACTTTAGATGGCGTAAAAAGCATACAATGGGGGCAAGACACAAAACTAATGGGAATATTTGAAAAAAAAACTTTATTTAAGTAGATACATATCATTTTTAAGTGGAAATAAAAAACTGTATAATATATTTTTTTTTGTCATAGTCCCTACAACAAATTATATGTAATAAAATGTTTAAATAAACCTTAACTTTAAATAATATAGGCAAAAAAAGTAATTTTATAAATCAACATTGGGAAAATTTAGTTATATAGAATAAGTCTCTATAGAAGTCTAAAGTATATAACATAAGTGTTGAAACCGAAATTTTTCAAACAAGGTAGGTCATAACAAAAATAGTAAACTATTTTTCTTAGTTTTAGAGTCCGGATTAAAAAGCATAAAAAAAGTTAAAATAAGCGCTTAAAAAGCATGTAATTTTTTACAAAAAAAGCATGAAATATGCATAAAAAAGGCAAAAAAATGAAATACAAATTTATTGTTTATCTAAAAAAAACGTAATATAAAATATAATGGATAAACATTAAAATAAACAGAGCCTCTAATAAACAACAAAACAAAACAAAAAAATTAGTTTTTGTAGAAACAAGCAATAATTAAATGCTGATTTAAATGTTCCATAGTAAAGTTCTGTCTTCTATCACTTAAAATGTTTTTATAGTTGGAAAAACTTCTTTCTACGTCAACACTCGTTATGGGTGCATATTTAAATTTTGCAACCACATCTGGGTTCATCTGTAAGTCTGGGTCAGTACTCCCTGCCAATACCAAAGCAATTTTTTTTAATTTCTGAAAACCTTCATTTTTAGAGAGTGTGTCTTTCAACTTTTTTTGTACTATTTGGCCAGTTGCTCCAGGAACATTGTCAATGGCTGTTTCAAAATTATTAATTATTTTAATGGAAGTATGTAATGTCATTCCTTGTTTCTCGAGGGAGTTTATGGTGGAACTGACAAAACTAAAATTAGTTTTTAAATAGGATAAATTGTTTATTAATTCATTTTCATTTAGGACCGTTTGACAATCTTTAATTGCTTTGCTGGCTGTAACCGGTAGCTCAAATATAACTTTTTTAAAATTTTCAAAATTATCTGCATAATATAATGCGGCATCTAACCAAGTACCCCATCTTGTTAAAACTGGTTCAGGTGGTAATGGAATATTGGGAAGTCTTTCTTTAAAAAGTTGTACCCGCAAAGGCGCTTTGACAAAAACCTTTTTTCCATTTTTTATAAGTTCGTTGAGAAGAGGAAATTGTTGCCTTATAGTTTCAGCAACTCTATTTAAGCCGTGAGCTAAGCAGGTACAATGGCATAAATTTGGATAAAACACTTTTAGATTTGTAGCCGTTTTAACCATATACGCTGCCGCATCAGAAAGCATGAGTAACACTTTGCTACAGGGAACTGCTTCTGGCAAGTAAAAGCTTGTTAGTGCCTCATTTACAAATCTTGCCACTGTGTTGCTGTTTGTGGCTTCTAGTTCCTTGGAACATATTAAATATCCTGTGGGTGATATTTCTTTATCAAGGACCCCGATAATTAAATTCGCAACATATCTTCCACAAGCATCCGTGGTTTCATCCACTGTAAACCAAATATAGTGACTTCCAATTAGTTCCTTTATTTTTTGAATTGTTTCATTGTATATAGCGGTGACATAATTTTTTCTAAGGGTACTTTCGTCTGGTATACGCATCTTACAATATTTTTCCAAAAATGACCTTAATCCATCATTTTGTAATTTATTCAAAGGTATATTGGATTGTACCATAGCTCTGCATAAATCAAGATTAAATTTCCTTTGATCGCTCTGTCCTGAAGTTGTAACGTGATAATTTCGGACTTATAGCATGCTAATAATAATATTAAACTATTTAAATAATTATATAATAAACAAATTTTTGGAGCAACAGGTCCAAAATGTCTCGCCATGTTGCCACGATTCCACTCATAAAATCCTAGTTAAGACTTCAATTCTTTATCAATAAGCAACCAGTCATACTTAACACCAAAGGCACAGCAAATATCCGTCAATTAAATATCCAAAGGTCAAATCCGAGAAATAGAAACAATATATAAAATTCATTGTTTCAGAGCCACAGTCAGGTAAAATGTCACATCCGATATAAAAATTCTGCAGTCACGGGATCGGAAACTTATTCATGATCCGGCAACTACGGTCACAGATTGCTGTTGTAACCACAGGAACCGGTCGATAAAACTACAAAATGACTAGAAATACGTCGGCATCACGGAGGGCAATATTACCGGAAAACTTATCATAAAAAAATCACTCACAAAACTATACTTGGGCATTCCAAAAGAACCCCAAATTACACCATTGTAAGCCCTCGAAAATAATAACAAAATCTAGACCTGCCATAATGCATCCGACTCATCTGAATAATTCTTTCCCAAAATTGACAATGTAGCGCCCTCTTTTGTAGGAACCTACGATACGACCAAATGCGCCTGATAGAATACTGCGATGTGTGCAGGAGACCGAGGAAACTGCCCCGACCGTCCACTTCCACCGCGGTACCTTTCCAAAATTAACGACAGAAAAATCGATAATCGAACCGTAAGCCAGGCTATTGATAAACGAGACTTCACTTAAAACTAGTTAAATCCCGTTCTTGTATAGCTCTCTAACCTACGTTTATATCCCTCGCTTATACAAGTGATAACCCTACCTATATCTATAATATTCCTAATAAAACCAAAAAAAAAAAAAAAAAAAAAAAAATCTTTAAAAAAAATTAAACACTATTGTAAAACAACTTATGTTCTCTTAAACCACTAACATGTATTAGTGCTTCACTTCAGCACAATACTTCACTACCAATGTGCTAAGTCACTAATCACTAGTACAATACTTAGATGCAAATTCGCAAAGTCACGAATCACTAGCACAACACTTCACTTCAAATGCAATAAGTCATTAATCACTAAATATCCCCAACCAAAATAAATGTAAATAAAATAATTTAAAAAAAATTAAGTCAGTTATTTGCAGTAAGTACGCCTTACTTCAACCTCAAAAGTCAACTTCAATGCTATATTCTGCTACTATCTTAACCCAGCCCTTCTCCACTGTTGCTGTCGGCCTCTACTATTATTCTCCCCAGCTTGTTCCAACTCTTAGGGTCTCCAACGCCTTGATGAATTCGAAATTCAGTATACTTTATTGATCATTAAATAAATATCCGGTAAGTGAAAATTTTTGTGCCATAGATTTTGGCGCCCAACGTGGGGCCAACAGCGATACAGCTATAATATGTACTAAGCTTCTAATCTTAATTATTAAAATTACCTGCAGCTTAAGAGAAATCGATATTGTACACAAGAAAATGAATAATAAAAAAAAATATAAATATGACAATGGTCTCCAGTCATTCAGAAAATTATGGATGAAAAAATTGACTCCATGTTAAATCAAGGTATTATAGAACCAAGTTCAAGTGCTTGGGCATCACCTGTTGTTATGGTTCAGAAGAAAAATACAGGGGTGTACAGGTTCTGTGTAGATTATCGCAGACTTAATGGTGTGACTGCTCGGGATAGTTACCCACTTCCTCTAGTTTCAGAAACGCTGGACAAGCTAAAAGACGCTAAATATTTATCCACTTTAGACTTCAAAAGTGCATATTGGCAAGTACCTATTGAGGAGAATTCTCGACCACTGACGGCATTTATTTGCAGGAGAGGTCTGTTTCAGTTCCGCAGAATGCCTTTTGGACTTCACAATGCCCCTGCAACTTGGCAGAGGTTGATTGATACTATTTTGGGTCCTGACCTGGAACCAAATGTTTTCGTTTATTTAGACGACGTAGTGGTCCTAACGCAAGATTTTGACGAACATCTACGGATCCTTGATGAAGTATTTCGACGTCTTAGAGAGGCCAATATCACTGTGAGTTGGGAGAAATGTAACTTTTGCAGACCCGAGATGAAATATCTTGGTTATGTGGTTGATAGACGCGGACTACGTGTAGATCCTGATAAGGTTAAGTCCATGTTAGAATTGCCTAGACCAACTAATGTTTCGGAAGTGCGTAGAATAGTAGGAAGCTTCTCTTGGTATCGCAGATTTGTACAAGACTTTTCCACTATCATAAGTCCACTTACTCAGCTTACTAAGAAGAACCATAAGTTTGAATGAACGGAAAAGTGTGAGAATGCTTTTAGGACGATCAAGAACAAGTTAATCAGTGCACCGATTTTAAGCTGTCCAGATTACAGCAGGGAATTTATTATCCAAACAGATGCTTCTGGCTTTGGTATTGGAGCAGTTCTAACGCAACCAGATCCAAAGGGTGAGCGGGTTATCTCGTACCTCAGTCGTTCACTATCTCGACAAGAGAAAAACTATACCACCACTGAACGGGAATGTTTGGCTTTAGTATGGGCGGTTGAAAAACTCCGACCTTATATCGAAGGAATCCCTTTCAGTGTCATCACGGATCATTATAGTTTAAAATGGTTGCATAATTTGAAAGATCCTAGTGGTAGATTGGCCAGATGGTCTGTGAAATTACAGCAGTTTGACTTCAAGGTTATTCATCGGCCTGGGAAGGATTTGGTGGTTCCTGATATGTTGTCAAGGGCGGTGCCAGTTTTAAATCTTATCGATGATGGTGAACAGGCTAGACCTGCACCAGTAAAAGATAATTGGTACAACAAAATGGTAGAAAGAGTGATTGCTACCCCACTGAAATTCTTGAATTGGCGATGCTCTAGAAGTAAGTTGTTCAAATACATCAAGAACGACTATTTTGGGCTCTTGTCATCGGAAGACCATTGGAAGTTGGTATTGCCTAAAGAGGAACGGTTGGAAGCCATAAGTTCAGCTCATGATTTACCAACTGCGGGTCACATGGGGGTATTTAAGACCTTTAATAGATTGGCAGAAAAGTTTTATTGGCCGAAGATGCGGCAGGATGTTGCCAGATATGTGAGGAATTGTCAGATTTGCGCAGCCCATAAGTGTGATCCAAAGGGTGCAAACGACCAGATGGTATCTCATAGTAAGCCCACTCGTCCATGGGAAATGATTTCAATGGATTTGGTTGGACCTTTGCCACGTTCGTATAAAGGAAATACAGCTATCTTGGTAGTTACCGATTATTTGAGTAAATTCTCTTTAATATTTCCACTACGCTCTACTTCTTCTAAAGTGATTATCAACCGTATAGAAGAACAAGTGTTCCTTTTATTCGGCGTAAGTCGGATGATTTTATGCGATAATGGTCTACAATTCCGTAGTAGTGAGTTTAAGAAATTTGCAGATAGCTATCATTGCAGAATTCAGTTCAATGCAAATTACCACCCTAGGGCTAATCCCACCGAACGTCAAAATAGAACTTTAAAGACCATGTTGTCAATGTATGTGAGTGACAATCACCGTAAGTGGAACGAACAATTGCAGAAGTTGGCCTGTGCTATTCGCACTGCGGTCCAAGAGACCACTAAAGTGTCACCGTTTTTCTTAAATTTTGGGAAGAAATATGTGCCTTTCAGGCAAGGACTATAGTAATAAAGATCTTGTAGAAACAGAAGATGGAAACCAAAGCGCAGGAGAGAGTAGAAATGAGGGATTTCGGAAGTTGTTTGCGGAAGTTAGGAGCAGATTGGAAGCGGCTGGTCAAAAGAATATTGCGAAGTATAATCTTAGAAAGCGTAGTGAAGTCTTTTCTCCAGGTCAGAGAGTGTGGAAGAAGAATTTTGTTTTGTCTGATGCTGCCAAGTACTTTACACATAAGTTAGCACCGAAATTTGTCGGACCGTATATCATTCGCCGTCAGATATCGCCTTGGACATACGAGTTACAGGACAGAGACGGGAAGGTTCTGACAGGCACTTGGCACGCTAAAGACCTGAAACGCTCTCCTGACTTCGATTGTCCCTAGCGGGCCAATCGTTTTGTGGCAAGGGGGGGAATTGTAACGTGATAATTTCGGACTTATAGCATGCTAATAATAATTTTAAACTATTTAAATAATTATATAATAAACAAATTTTTAGATAATAATACTACTAAATATTAATCATTTTTGAATTTACAATTTTGCTTTCCTATCACGTTTGTCTTTTAAAACTACGAAAACTTCTTTTAATGCACTATGGATTTAATATGTTAATGATTATTCTTGTCCGTTTCGATTTTTAGAGAACAGAATTTTGGATTCAGTTAGTGCGAACTGAAATAAAACAAGTATATTAGAATTACACTGTATAGGTCCGCGCAACTGATCGATGTGTCACGACATCTCCAGGTCTCGTTTATCAATAGCCTGGCTTACGGTTCGATTATCGATTTTTCTGTCGTTAATTTTGGAAAGGTACCGCGGTGGAAGTGGACGGTCGGGGCAGTTTCCTCGGTCTCCTGCACACATCGCAGTATTCTATCAGGCGCATTTGGTCGTATCGTAGGTTCCTACAAAAGAGGGCGCTACATTGTCAATTTTGGGAAAGAATTATTCAGATGAGTCGGATGCATTATGGCAGGTCTAGATTTTGTTATTATTTTCGAGGGCTTACAATGGTGTAATTTGGGGTTCTTTTGGAATGCCCAAGTATAGTTTTGTGAGTGATTTTTTATGATAAGTTTTCCGGTAATATTGCCCTCCGTGATGCCGACGTATTTCTAGTCATTTTGTAGTTTTATCGACCGGTTCCTGTGGTTACAACAGCAATCTGTGACCGTAGTTGCCGGATCATGAATAAGTTTCCGATCCCGTGACTGCAGAATTTTTATATCGGATGTGACATTTTACCTGACTGTGGCTCTGAAACAATGAATTTTATATATTGTTTCTATTTCTCGGATTTGACCTTTGGATATTTAATTGACGGATATTTGCTGTGCCTTTGGTGTTAAGTATGACTGGTTGCTTATTGATAAAGAATTGAAGTCTTAACTAGGATTTTATGAGTGGAATCGTGGCAACATGGCGAGACATTTTGGACCTGTTGCTCCAAAAATTTGTTCCTGCTTGGTGAGTCTCAAGTCAGCAGTGTGGTGCGCGGTCCATTTTCTGATGCCTTCATCATAATTTTCAAGTAGAGCCTGGCTTGATCGTATTTACGAGATTTATTGATGAGCATCTTTTGCGAAATAGTTCCTGTTTGGATTTGAAAGTTCTAAAGTTGTTATTCGGGCACTTTGGGGTTTTTTTTGGACAGAGGAAGTTCGCACCCACGAGGGAGAATTGTGAAAATGGCCGCCACACTCTAAAATCCTCGTTCCACCATCTTTAGAGGATATCCTCCTGCTGACTTGCCATATTGGCACCTGGAATAGCAGATTCCGGTGAGTTTTTGTATATTTGATTATTTAATAATATGATAATGCCCGTGTATGGTTCTTAGTGGCCATTTCCATGACCATACGCCATTTTTGTTGAACATCTTCGGTCTGGGTTGACATTTTATTTCTTTAAATTTAGAGTCAAGACTTCGTAAGAAGCCCACTGCACTTGTCCAGACCATCGACAACCACTCGTTGATTCCGTTTTTAGCATTAGGCAACTGCTAGACCCAGACTCCATTTTGGTTAGAAAACCCTCAGAAGGAGGTAATATTATTTTATTTGCATATTTTATTTAATTTTTGTTTACATTTTGGGCTATATTTGGATATGGTTTAATGTTTGTTAAGGGATGTTTTCTCTTTAGGGTTTTTTTTTTTTTTTGGTTTGGATATTATTCCAAGGGATTTCCGTCACGACGACGATCAAGTCCTGTAATTTGGATTTTTCTTTGGATCAGTTATTGGGATTGCCAACTTGCCTGACCAGGCAAGAGACTCACTTTCAGCATCGGAGCTGGTGCTGCTCCCACCTGTATACGCCTGAGTCCAGGTGACATTTCTTCGCCTGAAGGTCTGAACAGCTAACGGCCACAGCTATTGGAGGACGTCCAGATAAGTAACCGTAGCAAATAATTAAAATTTCAACTATTATATCTTTCGCAAGCTAAATTCCTCGATACAGTCAATTAGCCAATTTATTAATTTGTTCTTCATATTTACAAATTCAAATTTAAATTAATTTTTCTCACTAAAAATCAAAATCTATTTACTAATTTTTAAACTAAACTTTTTACCTTATTATTGAGCTGACTGGCTTATCGAGTGGCCTTTAATAACTTGTTTTGATTCTATTTATAATTTTTGATGTATTTCACTGACTTGTATTTGATTTTGCACTCACGATTTATGGCGTCATAATATCGACCGTGGTACTATATTTTTATATATTCCTGCATACTGTTGACCATTGTCATATTTATATTTTTTTTTATTATTCATTTTCTTGTGTACAATATCGATTTCTCTTAAGCTGCAGGTAATTTTAATAATTAAGATTAGAAGCTTAGTACATATTATAGCTGTATCGCTGTTGGCCCGCGTTTGGACCATACCTACATATACTATTATTGTACTTGAAATAACTTTTGAAAAAAAAAACAAAAAGAACAACTTTTTTGATATTAGTATATGATTTCAAACAAAATTTTGCGTTT
The DNA here is from genome assembly GCA_030620095.1 of Kuschelorhynchus macadamiae. NCBI lineage: Eukaryota > Metazoa > Arthropoda > Insecta > Coleoptera > Curculionidae > Kuschelorhynchus > Kuschelorhynchus macadamiae. Next base: position 374,521 of record JAUTXW010002549.1, read on the forward strand.
TACTGCTGCTACCTACCTACAAGTGAGACCCTCATATCTTAATTAATTATTTGGTATTCTGTGAAGGTAAGCTCATTGGTATAAGATAATATTTTGGTTTTTCGTTGCTTGGAATCGCTAGAGTTGTGCAACACTGGGCGATAATTCGTAATTATTATCGGCCTAGTACTTCATTAACTTATTTGATAAAGTAGAGTAATAATTAATTACGTGGCGCAAAATATTTAGATCTTAACCCAGCCCTTCTCCACTGTTGCTGTCGGCCTCTACTATTATTCTCCCCAGCTTGTTCCAACTCTTAGAGTCTCCAACGCCTTGATGAATTCGAAATTCAGTATACTTTATTGATCATTAAATAAATATCCGGTAAGTGAAAATTTTTGTGCCATAAAGTTGAATCTAACGATTCAGCAATTGTCGATTGTTTCGGTCTATTCGCAAATTTTTTCAGACATTCTTGATGTAACTGTGTCTTAATGTGTTGAATTATATTGTATTTTTTATCGCATTGTATCTATAATAAAAAAAAAAACGTAAGAAACTAGCTAGATCCTCAAACCATTTTTTAAATTAAATTAATTTTCTCAAAAATGTATCATTTAGAAGCCACGCCAAGAAATAAACTGATGATTTTTTTGTCCAGTGGGGTAAAAAATAAATTAATTAATACTCTTAAACATTTGAGTATTTTTAAGTTTTTCGACAAGCAGTCAAAATTGTTTCAGTAAAAGTATGCATAAGTAAAGTACTGTGAAAAATTTTTAGATAAAAAAACTTACCGTTTTAACACAAGCTCTGCAAAACAATCGACCACCCTCGTATGTTAATTCTTTATAGTCTTTAATTAGCTCATTTATAGAAGGTTTTACTTTCGGCATTTTAGAACATTAAAGAAAATCACAACATTACGCCAAATACCGACGATGCAAAATGAAAACATTTCATTTTTTTTCTCTTTCGATACGTAGAAAAAACAGCTGATGCAAGACGCAACTAATACCATAAAACCTATTTTTGGACTGGGGTTTCACGCGTATTATCGATTTAAAAAGAAGAAACTGCAAGCGAGACAGAAGTTTGTTTATTTTAATTCGCGTTGATAAAAGTGTGCGTGTGCAATAATATTATTTTACCTATATTTGCAGTACTTACTACAAGAAATCTAAAAAAAAGCTTCAAAAAAGCACGAACCATAAAATAAGCATAAAAGTTGAAAAAAAGCAAAATAAGCATTAAAAACAGTGCCTTTTCGGCAATGTTTTTGTCTAATTCGTCAATATTAAAAGCCATCTAATGTTTGCCTGTAATATTGACAAAAAGCATATTGCCTTAAAATCCGGACTATGCTTATAACCACAGTCTTCAGTAGTACTTTACTTCTCAACACTAGTATTGAAAAACTGAGTAACTGATTTGAAATACATTAAAAGTAGACTTTAGTTTTTTTTTTACTTAATATGTTTGACAAGTATACAGGCATGGTCAGAAACGAAAAGATAAAATAACTTAAAATCACGGTTGAAAGATCAGCAGCTTATGTTTACACGTCCAAAGCAACAAAATGAATCTGTCCTTCAAGCGAGCTACGTATTGTCGGAGTTGAGTGCCAATATAAGTGATCACATAAAAACAAAATCAGACAGAAAGTACGGATGTGTGTGGTGTGGCGCAACTCGCTGTTTTTCTTCGTGCGCTTGATACAGGTATCAATGTGTATGAAGAATTACTGGAATTAGTACCATTGCATGATAAAATAACTGGCAAGGATATTTTCAATGCTGTTTATGGACTTCTGCAAAAGTACAATTTAGATTTGTCAAAACTGTGTCCTTTGCAAAAGACTGGAGTAAAAAATGGCTTCGTTAAAATATTACAGACAAAGATCAGAGAAACCAGCAGCGACAAACCATATTTTCATCATATTCATTGTATAATCCACCAAGAAGTTTTATGCTCAAAGTGATCAAGTTCGAAAAAGTGTTTTAAAGTCAGTGAAAAAAATTATAAACTTCATAAGGTCACGAGGCCTAAATCAGCGACAGTTTTCTGCATTTTTACGTGATTTAGAAAGTGAGTAAACTGGTTTACCAAATTATGCAGAGGTGCGAAGGCTTTCGTGTTCTATGGTACTCGACCGGTTTTGGAAACTCAAAGAAGAAATACGCGTTTTCATGGAAACAAAAGGAGAAGATGTCAGCTTATTATGCGATGTACCTTTTTTACAAGATCTTTCATTTATAGTAGATATCACAAAACACATGTCGGACTTAAATACGAAATTGCAAGGACCACGTCAAGTTGTTACAGATATGCATGATTTTTTTTTTATTTATTTATTTACATATAAAAGACTTGAATCTATCTTGCGATAAATTAAAGAGGTCAAGACCTTCATAGAATTTATTGACATTAGCAGATATTCTATTAACTGGACTAAATAATAAGTACCAAGTTCGGGAATATAGAATGTGCAGAAGTGACTTACTTCGTGTCCGGTAATTTTGAATGTTTAAATAAAAACACTGAAGACATTCTGAGCTTTTTATGTGGTAGTTAAAGATATTGAAGGCAAAACAGACATCAAAGTATTCTACGAACTAGAGTAGTTAAGTCTAAGTAAGTCATAGTTTGGTCATCATTGAGATACACACCACTCTGGAAAAGTGTGTGCCTTGCAAATTTTATAAACTTATGTTGCACTCAACAGAGCCTATTGATGTGGGTCTGATAGTAAGGTGACCAAACTATGCATGAAGACTCAAGAACGGATCTGACTAGTGATGTATACAGAATTTTGATAGCGCATATACTTGTAAGGTCTCTAGTAGCTCTCTTAATAAAGCCCAACATTTTATTAGCCCTACCGATGACCACTTCAAAATGTTCAGTAAACATTAACCGAGTATCTAAATATACGCCAAGGTCTTTTATAACAGAAACTTCAGATAAAGGAACATTATTTAAGTAATACTGAAAAGGATCTTTATCGATAAGTCTACTGAATCTTATATAACAACACTTGTTAATGTTGAGGGACATGTCATTAAGCTGACACCAATCATATACAATATTAAGATCATTTTGTAGAATAATCATGTCGTGAGTGGACGTCACCCGACGATACAATTTCATGTCATCAGCGAAAAGCAGAAAACTTGAGGAGAGCAAGGATCCTAAATTGTTGATAAATAAGCTAAAAAGAAGGGGACCCAAGTGAGAGCCTTGAGGTACCCCGGAAGATGCATGGAAACATGAAGATAGATAGCCATCAATCTTGACTTGCTGCATTCTGTTAGTAAGGTAAGATTTCATCCATGAAAGTAAAGATCCAGAAACACCATAACTAGAGAGCTTTGAAAGAAGGATGTTATGGTTTACCTTATCGAAGGCTTTACTGAAGTCAGTATATATTGAGTGAGTTTCTGCACTGCTTTCAAATGATGAATTTATAAAATTTGTGTCAACAGACCTACGGGTTGTGAACCCATGCTGTTGACTGATCACAATCTGATGAAATATATTCGACAGAATTTTTTCAACGCACTGTTCAAACAATTTAGGGATTGCCGACAGAATGCTGATTGGTCTGTATCTTGTTTTGCTGCCAGATTTGTAAATCCGACAAATATAAAAAAGCTTCCATGTCTCTGGAAAAACTCCGGAAGTTAGGGATTTGTTGAAAATGTAAAATAAGGGGGGATATAAGATCAAAATTTTAGTACTCTGTTAGGAACACCATCAGGACCTGCAGACTTGTTGATGTCCACTTGTGTTAAAGCTTTCTCAATATCAGTTGGGTCTATAGCAATGTTAGAAACATTTTCAAATCGATCAAAAAATGTACTGACGTTAAAATTTCTCTGGGGGTTATAAACAGAGGAAAAATATTTACCAAATAGATTAGCTATGTCAATACCATTAGATGATTTTTCAGTTGCTAGAAACATTTCCTTAGGAATAGTGCCCTGGTTAGACTGGGAATGAACGAAATTCCAGAAAATTTTTACATTACTGCTTATGGCACTTTCAGTATTACTTATGTACAAAATGTAGCACTCCTTCGTTAGGTTTTTGCATTCCCTTCGAAGTGTATTAAATACATTGTAATCAACTTCACTGTTCGACTGTTTGTATTGTTTGCGGGCAATTTTCTTTTGATAGATTACTTTTTTCAATTCATAAGAAAACCAGTGGCGGCTCGTCAGGGTAGGCCTCTGAGGCCACGCCTCACCCCCAAAATAAAGGAAAAGAGAATTTTTTTATATAACTTTTTATCTATTACCAATTAGAAATATACTTTTTAACAGTTTTCCAACATAATAACATTAAAAAAAAAACAAAATATAATCCCATAATAAATATTTTAGAAAATAAATTCTGACCACATCAAAAAACCGACCGTGCAAACCCATTCCTAAAGAAAGTTCTCTCGAATGAGGCGAAATAATTTTAGCTTGGAAAGTTTCGACTTCTGACCTATTTATCAACGGCCGGTGCCGACGCCGGAGAGTCACCTGATTACGACAGAGCGGGATGGCGATTGCCGATGCACGCGTTTTCTATTGCATTCTTGAGGCGATAAATCTGTAGCTTGGATATGCTTTTATTGGTTATTTAAATCACATGACTAGCGAAATATTCCAACGGCTTCTTTTTACGTGGTGCGTGCGGCTGAGAAAGAAATAGGAAATAGATTGCGATAATCGCTGATTGAGGGCGTTCTGTCTTTTAAGGTGAATAAATACGCGTGAGTAAGTTTTTGTTTTGTTTTGATTTGATAAGTTGGACCGTTCAATTATTTGTATTTGTTTTTTGCTTTTGAAATGAATCCTATTCACGACATTATTGCTTCATTAATTGAAACGCCTTTTTTAAGAAGAAGCGAAACTGAAAAGAAACAGATATTAGGTAGCCGTCTGACGCCGAAAATTTTAGCAATATTTAACGATAAGAGGCAAGGTAAAAAATATTCAAGAACTTTTCAAATATCTTGGTACGAAACTTATAGGTGGCTATGCGGAAGTATTTATAAAGAAAGCTTATATTGTTGGCCTTGTATTTTATTAGGTTGCGTCAAAAATAATTGGAGTTCAGGGGGCGGATATTCGGATTTAAAAAATTTTTCACGAGCAGTAAAATCGCATGAAAGTTCAAGAGAGCATATTAAAAATTCGGTAGCACTTACAAGACTGGAGCAAAATAGGGCGACTATTGCGGATGCACTACAAGAAAATGCAAGTCTTAATAAAATTGTTTATAATGAAAATGTTCGAAAAAACCGTTTATTATTAAATTATTTAATTGATGTTACTATTACTTTGGGTAAACAGGACTTGGCATTTCGAGGTCATAATGAAACAACAGATTCTTTTAACCGTGGCAATTTTAAGGAAATATTTGCATGCTTAATAAAAAGAAATGCCGAACTTACTGAACATTGTGCTAAATTTAGTAATATTTTTACGGGACAATCTAAGACTATACAAAATGAACTAATTGGTTGCATACATGACTATATTCAAGAATATATAAAAAAAGAAATCAATGACACCGATTGTTGTTTTTTTGGCGTAATTGCGGATGATAGTACTGATATAACAGAAAAATCACAGTGTTCGATAACAGTTAGGTATGTGACCAACGGATCTTTAGAAGAAAGATTTTTAGGATTTTTTGACGTTAGCGATAATAGAACAGCAGAGAGCCTTTTTCATTTAATACAAAACGGCTTAGAGCCTTATGACTTTAAAAATAAATTGGTCGCGCAGTGTTACGATGGGGCTACTGTTATGGCAGGTGAAATAAATGGGCTTCAAACAAAAGTTAGATCTATTGCTCCTTTAGCTATGTTTACTCATTGTTGCGCCCACAGAATAAATCTAGTTTTACAACAGGGAACAAAACTGATTACCCAAAGTCGTATATTTTTTGCCACTTTATTAGGAATACCAAATTATTTCCACCAATCACCAAAACGGTCTTTTGTGCTTAATCAGATAGTAGGTAAAAGAATTCCGCGAGCTGTAGAAACGCGATGGTATATACGGTCTAAAATTTTAAACTTAGTGGCTAATGAATGGGACAATTTAATTATAGTATTTGAAACTATTATTAATGACTTAAGTTCTGGAACAGAATCTATTAATGGTGCAAAAGGATTTCTAAAGCATTTTAATGATTTCGAATTTTGCCTTTTAACGCATATTTATAAACAAATTTTTAGTTGCACTGATGTACTGTTTCAAATATTACAGTTAAAGCATTTAGATATAAATTATTGCATTTCGCAAATAAACCTTGCCAAGCAACGAATTATTGAATTTAGAAACGAGGACCATTTCAAGGAACTTTTCAATATTGCTAAAAAACCACTATTCTGCCAACTAACACACGTCGAGGGCAATGTTCTAGCGACTTATTTTTACTAAATATAAAATATTATATTTCGAAATAATAGATTGTATAATTCTTCAATTAGGGACACGGCTTGAAAATTTAAATAATTTAAATTTCTTTGCTTTAGTCGATTGCACAAAATATTCGGAATATGTTAAATGCCTTTCAGATGACTTATTAAATAATTTATTAAAAAACTATCCAAACATTTTTGACAGAGATAGATTAAAGAATGAGCTTTCTGTATTGTATAGGGATGAACAATTTTCAAATTTAGATGTCGAAAAAAGTCTAGCTTTGTTATTTAAAGATTTTAAGGCAATTTTTGCGGAAGCATATAAGCTTTTTAATTTAGTTTTAACTATTCCCGCAACAAGTGTATCGGCCGAACGAAATTTTTCATGTCTTAAACGGATCAAAACCTACCTAAGAAACACAATGACACAAGAACGGCTTTCGGGTTTAGCAATGATGTCAATAGAGCAGGAATTACTGTCAGAACTTAGTGAAGACCAAAACTTTTACGACCAAATTATAGATAAATTTGCAACCTTAAAAGACAGACGTATAAATTTAATGTACAAAAAGTAGTTTTTTTATCTTATTTCATACAACTATTTATTTTTAGTTTTAATAAACTAAATTATGTTTTTATTATCGCAATCACCGCTATATTTTAGTGATAGGTGTACATATTTTACTTGTTTTGTTTACTTTCTATTTACTTTTTTTAGAGTTTATTTTTTTAGTTTTTAATGGTTGCAACGTGTCGCAGAATAATACCTCATGGGTGACGTGGAAATTTATTCACATTTAAACAAAATTAACCTCATGTAGCCTCACCCTTCAATATACTCACGAGCCGCCACTGAAGAAAACCAAATAGGAAATTTCTCACTAGAATGGTGTGCCTTCATGGGTACAAACATATTAAAGCAGTCGAAAAGTACAGAATAAAATTTATTGACAGTAACATCTAGATCCTTCTGATCATGTGAAAGCTTTCAAGTGTAAGATGACGTTGTGGGAAAAACAGTTAGCAGAGGATAATCTGTCACATTTCCTGACTTGTAAGGCATGTCAGAAAAGCACAAGTGTCCCAATATCATACAAAATATATTCAGAGAAAATGAGAAGCTTTCTGGCAGAATTTGAGAAGCGTTTTCAGGATTTTAAGACCCAAGAAAACAATTTTTCTCTATTTACTGGTCTTTTCACACTATCGATATTGATAAGGTTCCCCCTCACTTGCAAATGGAAGTAATTGAGATTCATTGTCAGACCCATTTAAAACGAAAATTTGATAGTGTTGGTTCATTCGAATTTTATAAGTACTTGCCTGTTTAATACAAGAAATAAGAAAATTTGCCTGTAAAATTATGTTTGTAGTTTTTGGTAATGTCCTTTTAATTGGTTAAGTTTAATAAACAGACTTGTCCTATAATAGTACTTTTTCCCAAGATTTTCAGCAGTTTGTCTTCTTTAAGATAAGGTTTTGCGGCCCACCTAGTCGATGGTCTTCGTGCTTTTGGCCCACCATTGACTTTGAGTTTGACACGTCTGATATAGAACATGATTAAACGAGTAGGACAATATTAAGCAGAAAAAAAAAGTTACGCTATTAAAGATTATATAAAAAAAAAAGTATATAAACACAAAGAAAACAACCAAGGTTATATTTACTGGCCTTGAAATTGTTCATATTTACTTATTTTAAAAAATAAAAAGGTGTATATTTAATTATTGGTGTTTTATTTGACGTAATTAATAAGCACATGTTTTGCGGCAAATTATGTCAACTTCTAACAACTCTGAGTCAACACAATGTTTTCTATAAGACTGGGGTTGAACAGTGAAACAGAAGTATCAGTTATTAATAGTGCTTTCATTTGACTTTTTATGTTTGATCGAATGCCTTTTGAGGCAACCCTTGTTAGCCGATATGAAAGGACAGTCTGTACATTCATACCATTCCTTTTCATTAGATTTTGTATGTTTTCTGTCCGAATGTCTTTTGAAGTTACTTTTATCTGTTGATTTGTAAGGACACACTGGACATTCATACCACACAATTTCCCCCTTTTTTTTATGTCTGATAGAGTGCTTTTTGAAGTCACCCTTGTTAGCTGACCGATAAGGACACTCTGAACATTCATACCATGCAATTTCATTCGGCTTTTTATCTATGACCGAAAGATCTGTAAGGTAACTCTTCGGAATTAATTTTGGACATTCATACTGTACAAATTCATCTGGATTTTTATGTCTTATCAAATGCCTTTTCAGATTTTTCTTGTGAGCTGACTTAAAAGGACATTCGGAACATTCATACCACACAATTTCATTTGGCTTTTTATGTCTGATTGAATGTTTCGCGAGGCTCCTCATGTGCGCTGATTTGAAAGGACATTCTGGACATTTATACCATACAGTTTCATGGGTTTTTTTATGTATTATCGAATGCTGTTTGAGGTTACCCCTATTAGTTGATTGGTAAGGGCATTCTAGGCATTTATGCGGTACAAATTCACTCGGATTATGGCTGATCAAATGCTTTTTAAAGTCACTGTTACTGTCTGACTGGTAAGGACACTCTGGACAATCATACCAATCAACGATATCTGGTGTATGACTGATAGAATGTTGTTCAAGATTACTTTTGTCAGCTGATTTGAAAGAACACTCTGGACATTTATACCAAACAATTTCATTTGGCTTTTTCTGTCTGATCGATTGCTGTTTGAGCTTACTCTTTTGAGCTGATTTGTAAGGACATTTTGGACGTTTATACCCTACTTCATTTTGCATTTTATGTCTCATCAAATGCCTTTTAAGATTTTTCTTGTGAGCCGATTTGAAAGGACACTCTGAACATTCATACCAGCTGATTTCACTTGGCTTTTTATGTCTGATTGAATGTCTTTCGAGACTTCTCTTGTGCACTGATTTGAAAGGACACTCTGAACATTTATACCATAAAATTTCAGCTGGCTTATGTTTCGACGAATGCTGCTTGAGGTAAATCTTGCTAGCTGATTTGAAAGGACATTCTGGACATTCGTACCATACAATTTCACTTGGACTTCTATGTCTGATTGAATGCCTTTTGAGGAGGTATTTATTAGCTGATTTGTAAGGACATTCTGGACATTCATACCATACAATTTCACTTGGACTTCTATGTCTGATCGAATGCTTCCTGAAGAGGTATTTATTAGGTGATTTGAAAGGACATTCTGGACATTTGTACCATACAGTTTCGTCAGGTATATGTTTGATCTCCTGAGCTGTTTTGAATGGACCCTCTGGACATGTATACATCTTATCTTTATTTTTTAATTTATATGTAAAGTTTTGGTTGGTGGCCCTGGAATAAAATAACACAGAGCTATTATGTTATTAATTTATTGTGTTTAATAAAATTTATTTATACAAATAAATAAAATACTGTTTATTTCAGGGAAAAGAAAACAACATACAATAGGTTATATTATTATTGGGAACACAGTTAACTTTGTAAGTATGTGTGTGTTCACGTTCCAAGCCAAGTTATATCTGTAATGCCTTCAATGGCCTTTTTACCCTTATACCAGGTGGCCAGAATTCGCTTCCTCGAGTTGAACCTAGTGTGGCCCCTAGTATATTCCTTAGCCCTGTAACGGAACAGGATGTGTTTGAGATTGTAGAGCGATTACCAAACAAAACTTCCTCTGGCATAGACAATATTCCCACTAACATCTAAAATATGCTAAAGAATATATCTGTCAACCCCTTCACAATATTATTAATGAATGCTTTCAGAATTCAGTTTTTCCTAATGCCTTAAAAATAGCTAAGGTGCTGCCTATCTACAAAAAGGGGCCCAAGGACTGGCATGACCAAATACAGACCTGTGTCACTGTTGCCTGGTTTATCAAAGGTTTTTGAGAGGGCAAGAACATGTCAACTGAACTGGCAATTTTTAAATTAGTAACTCTTATAGCTGATTCTCTGGACAACAATAATATGGCAGCTGGCCTTTTCTTTGACCTCTCAAAGGCTTTTGAGACAATAGACTATAACATCCTTTTTGTCCGGTTGTACAATTGTGGGGTGAGGGGTAACTGTTTGGAACTTTTACGTTCTTATCTTGCTGGAAGGAGGCAACTGGTATCTATTGTCGCTGATGGGAAAAGATATATCTCTGCACCATCAAACATACAGCAGGAAGTCCCACAGGGGTCAATCCTGGGACCCTTGCTTATTTTAATATATGTGAACAACTTGGGTGATACACTTAACATGGGACAGGTTTTTCAGTTTGCCGATGATACCTCTATTATTATAACGGAGAGAACTCTGTCTGGGTTATCAGGAAATCTGTCAGGGATGGTGGAGAGAATAACATTGTGGTGCAACGAGAATGGTTTGAAGCTGAATGCAGATAAGACAGCCTTGTTGCAATTTCAAGTTTTAAAAAGCAGACCTGAAAGTGTGTATGTTAGGATGAATCATAAGTCGGTTCCTGTAGTGCAGAATGTAAGATTTTTGGGCCTAATATTAGATACTCACTTATCATGTAATGATCACATTCTGCAGCTGAATAACAAATTGAACTCTGCATGTTTTGCCTTAAGGGTGTTAAGGGACCATGTTTCACTAGATGCCTTAAAGATATTTTATTTTGCTTATGTTAGGTCTAGAATGTCGTATGGAATTATTTTTTGGGCTTCATCAACCCATGCAACAAACATTTTTATAACTCAAAAAAGAATAGTTCGAACCATCCTAAAGAGGCATCCTCGAGCATCCTGCAAACCCTTGTTCAGAGATCTTAATATCTTATCGGTTCCATCTCTTTACTTTCTTCAACTAGTATTGTTTGTGAGAGGACATAAACAACTATTTCAGACAAACCATGATCTTTATGCCAGAAACGTGGAGATCTTAACAAGGCACTCTCATGACTTGAAACCACCCTTTCACAACACGGCTTTCTTTGCTAAAAGTTCATGTTATAGAGCTATCCAGGCCTATAATCTTCTACCAAAACATATTAGGGACATGACATCTGACAAGGTCTTTAAGAGCTCGGTGACCCGTCTACTAATTGATAAATGTTTGTATAAATTTAAATTCTGGGAGGAATTTAATAATGATACTTAGTTCAACTTAAGTTTTAGTAGTTTTCCATTTAAGATCTAGCTTTAAGGTTTTTAAACTGGCTTTAATATTATATGTTTTCATTTCTCTCTACTTATAATTAGTATATGGTTTGTTATGTAAATTTTAGAATCAAGGCTAGCTGTCTTTTCATCTTTATTGTGTAAGTCATTTAATAAGATTTAATGTCTTTATAATAATATGCATTGTGAGCATTTCCGCCGACGATACCGCTCATTCTCCTGTTTTGGAAATGATATTATTATGGTAATAAAAGCATTTCATTTCATTTCATTTTACAAATTATCGATATCACTAAGTGTATTAAATAGATCCTTAAAGTGCAAGCTTGACACGAGAATAACATCAAAACTCTTGAGAAGAAACTGCAAGTCGATTTGGGTTTGGAGAATGAGGTCTGGGTCTTTGGCAGGAGCGTGGAGTCCGAGAAGTGCTTCCCGAAAAAAAATTACAAAACATCTTCTAAAATGTAAATTTTGAAATAGGAAGCCATTTAGTTTAGCCCATAATAAATGCGGCTTGACTCCGACCGAGCCACAATAGAAATCGAATAGAACATATGCGGACCGCTAGCTCTCTGCAGCCAAGTCCTGTATGCTTGATTTCCTGTGAATCGAGCCAGAGGTGATTGAACTTTCCATCGGCTGTTTGCAATTTTTGCATTTCAGTCGCTTGCTTTAAGTGGGGGCGGAAGCTATCGTTGGAGTAGTTTCTTTGTTTGAACGGCAATCCGTGTGTTGTGTGATACGTACGTCGCGTCGTGCATGGTGTGATATGGAAGACAATAATACGGACTTTGATATGCAAATACCGTCAACTTCGGCTGTCGGTAATAACGTTGAAAATGTTGGAAAGTTTAGTAAGAGTGTGGGTGAATGTGTGGTTTGTGTCAAATTCAAATATATTTTATTCACCATATAAGTTTTGTACAAGAAGTACAAAACTTATTAGGCTAGTCAATTGAAAAGAAGTTTTTAAATAAATATGGTTAACAGTTGCAGTCAAGTTTATAACTTAAAACTAGTACATGGAAAATAAAAAGAAAATGTATTGGCATCCTCACTGAAAAATAGGCAATTTATTTGCAAACAAGACAGAAAACAAACAGATTACATTCACTATTAGAAGTTACCAAGTTAGACAAAACAATTAAAAAATCGGTCACGAATAAATAATAAAATAAGACTTAAATATCAAATATAATACAAGTACAATATATACATTACACGAAGTCAAAATGAGGTTTTTTCAAACAAGTTTTCCCTATTTCCCATTTTCAATTAAGAAGTCTTTTAATTGATTTTTTATTGACTCTATATTACTTTGATTGCTCATAAGCGCCCTGAACTTATTAAGACATTTAATACCCATATACTCTGCAGACTTCTGAGACAGTGATGTTCGACAGAAAGGCAAACGTAAGTCACTTTTATTCCTAGTGTTATGCTGGTGAATAACACTTTTTGTTTCATATCTGCTTAGATTCTTTAAGATGTACTTAGTGACTTCGTAGATATATATTGAGGGCAATGTAAGAAATCCAAGTTTTTTAAATAATGGTTTGCAAGATGTTCTTTTTCTTGCTTGGCTTATACATCTTATTATTTTTTTCTGGCTTATAAAAACCCTTTGTGTGTGTACCGAGCTCCCCCAAAAAATTAGACCATACTGAACGTGAGAGTAAATCAGTCCGTAATACATTACCTTTAAAACATCCTCAGAGACAGTACCTACAAGAGATCTTACAATATAGCAGGATACACTTAACTTCCTACAAAAGTGATCAATATGGCACTCCCAGCTGAGCTTCTGATCGATATACAAACCAAGAAGTTTTAGGGCCCTAGTACTTTCTATGGACTTCCCTGCCACTTTTATTAGCAAATCGTAATTGCTTGTTGAATTTCTTGGAAGAAATTCCATAAACTATGTTTTCTTCATATTAAGCTGTAGATCATTCATTTTACAATATGTAGAAAATTCTACAGAAGTTTTATTGCCCTTTTCGGAAAGAAGTTGTAGGTTTTTATGCTTAATTAATATATTAGTATCATCCACGTATAGGACCATGCGGTCTGGTGTTGTACAAAACTGTTTCACGTCATTAACATATACAGTCAGTCCAAAAAGTCTCAGTACAGTAGGTAGTTTATATGATATTTTTCTATAGTATTTTATTTGATAATTGAAACGACTCGAAAATAAGTTTTTTTCAATATTTTAAGCTTAACTAACGTCTTTTCAAAGGGACATTTTATTCAAAAGTTCCTTAAATATTAAACAAATGCATGTAAAATTAATGTCAAAAAAGTCTCCGTACACTTTTAATTTTATTTAAAAAAGCACGTTATAGTTAGTTGCATTTAATCAAGGTGCCTGTGGCTGGCCAGCATAAAACAAATGAATGATTTTCGGCCATAATGAATTACCTGTCACATTGTTGTTGGTACATTTATTGTTAGTTTTTAAGAAAGCAGTAAAAATGAGCATACTACCATTCAGTACATTGTGAATCAGTATAAATTAACGGGTTCCTACAAGATTCGACCTCGCTCTGGACGTCCCAAAAAACTGACTCCAGGTGAAGAAGCTAGTATCGTTAGGCAAGTGACTATAGATCCCAAGAAAAGTGCTCCTAAATTGAAAGAAGAAGTTCGAGAGTTATTTTCAAAAAATATTTGTTCACAAACGGTGAGAAATTGTATACACAGTGCTGGCTATAGGGGATGTGTGGCCAGGAAGAAACCATTAATTTCGGACGCTAATCGAAAAAAACGATTGTCCTTTGCTACAGAGCACGTTAACCAGCCTCCGGAGTTTTGGGAATCAGTAATTTTTAGAGATGAAACTAAAATTAACCTTTTTGGGTCTGATGGTAGAGCTAAAGTTTGGCGAAAGAAGAATACCGCCTTTGACATCAAGAACCTTTGTTCCACAGTTAGACACGGGGGCGGCAATGTTATGCTATTGGGCTACATGTCTGCTGGAGGAGTTGGAAATCTGCATTTTATTAATGGGACCATGGATCAGCATGTCTACATGAACATTTTGCGCGACAATTTACCAGAAAGTGTGCAGAAATTGGGCCTCCAAGGGAGATACATGTTCCAACAAGACAACGATCCAAAACACACAGCAAACTTGGTGCGAGAATGGATGATCCATAATGTGCGACAGCAGCTTCATACACCCCCACAGTCACCTGATGTTAACTCTATTGAGCATTTATGGGAGGAACTTAAACGCCGCATTCGCCAACATAACGTTTCAAGCAAAGAAGCGTTGAAGAACAGAATATTGTACGAATGGGAGAACATTACACCAGAAGTGACTAGAAAGCTGGTTTCCAGCATGACAAGAAGGTTGCAAGCCATTATCAGGGCTAAGGGCGGTCCGACCAAATATTAGTTTCCATTTGTTTTCCTATTTTGTTAAAGTATTACTAAAAATTATTAACTGTATGGAGACTTTTTTGGCATTAATTTTGTATATGTTTTTCTATTATTTGTATAACTTTTAAATATAATGTTCCCTTGTTACAATTACTACTGAAAATCATTAGATATGTCTTAAAAATTAATAAAAACATGTTAGATCCTAGTTGTGATTAATTAATTTAATACAACAGAAAAATTCTGTACAACACAGATAGTGTACGGAGACTTTTTGGACTGACTGTATGTTGAACAACAGGGGTTCCAGTATTGAAACCTGCGGTACGCCAACCTTTTTAAACCTGCAATCAGACTTGACCCTATCAATCACAACCATTTGCTTATGGTTTTCAAGGTAGGATTTTATCCAGGAATGTACTTTGCCACGAACGCCAATGGCAGCTAATTTATCCAGCAATATTCTGTGATTGACAGTGTCAAAAGCCTGACTCAGGTCACAAAAAATCCAACCAATTTTCGATAGCTGTCGTAGTTGACCTATGTTTACGAAACCCATGTTGCATTCCACTTAATAATTTATGATATTCTAGATAAGAAGCTAGTCTCACAGAAAATGTTGCTTCGAAGACTTTAGCGATCTGATTTTGAATGCAAATGGGTCTGTAATTGGAGATCACAGAACTAGATCCCTTATTTTTAAAAACAGGAATGCATTTAGAATCTTTTAGGGGCTAAGGGAATAGCCCATTAACAAATGAGTCATTAACAAGATGGCTTAATAGTTCAGACAGCAAACATGAAAATTTTTTAAGAATTTTCCCTGAAATTTCATCAAAGCCCGGAGTATGTTTTTCGGTTGTTTTGATGTGTAAGCTTTGGATTTCTTCTGTATCGGTAGGATGAAAGAACATATTTGAAGGGATGTTTTCTAAATAAACATTTTAAACAGGGCTATGTTGAAATGATTGATCCTGTCTAGTAAAAAAGTCGTTAAATAAATTACATTTTACCCTTTTGTCATTCACAGCAGTGCCATCCGGTGAAATTATTTTTATTTGTTTATCCTTACCTTGATCCTTATATATTCTACCTTCATTTATTATCTTCCAACTTTCTTTCTTTTCAATTATTTGCTTTTTTTAATCTTTTATCATTTAACGAATGTTTTTGTTTTTTGATCGATTTTCTATACAAACTAAGAAGATATCTGTATCTCACAGTAAGAAAGGGAGAGTTGTTTAATTTTCTTAATTCACATAAAATTATATGCAATTCTTTTAGTTTTTTGGAAAACCTTTTAATTGGCATATATCATCTTTGCTTTACTTTTGTCAGTGGGAATGCCATACTGTAGTAGTTAGGGAAGATAACGTAAAATTGATCAAATTTTTTTTAATACCTTAGTCTTTTCAACATTAACTTCACTGATAAGTTCAAATAATTTCCAAAGGAAATAGAAAGTATATAGACATTTTTATCCGGAAAAACAATACGAACAATTTAAATGGCTAAGAGGGTGTGAAAATATAAGTAAATTATTTTGTTGGCCATGTTTACTTTTTGAAATTGAAAAAGGTCTCTGGAATAAAACTGGTTTTACCAATTTAAACAATTTCCTTAAAGCTGTAAAAAGACACATTATGTCCAAAGCGCATTTGCAGGCCGTCATAAAAGAAAAAGTCTTCGGCAAAACCAGAATTGAACACACCCTTAATAAACAGTTGGAAATTAGTCACCGCCAACACAATGAACTAGTCGATAATAATAGGCAAATATTAAGAAGACTTATCGATGTCTTAAAAATCAATTCAATTAAATTTTTTATCATAAATCACATGACATAGACAGGTCAAGACAAGCAAAGATACAAGCTATAACAAAGATTACATATTACAATAGTTAAAATTTACATAAACTTATTACTAGAGCATTCTACATGAAAAAACGTCAGAACTTCACAGTCGTGGACTTGTTTGAAAATTGAGGAACTCGTTAAAGTTGTAGAAGCAAGATTCATATAAAAATTGTTTTAAAAGTGTTTTAAATCTACCGGCAGTTGGTGCTTCTATCAGTTTGTGGGGTAGTCGGTTGTATATCTGGATACAGGCATAGTGTGGAGATCTTTCAAAATGGGCCGTACGATGGTTTGGCACAGCCAATCCTTCTCTGGTTCTTGTGGAATATGAATGAAAATCACCGTTTTGTGTAAATTTTGTCTTGTTCTCATAGACATGCACAGCACACTTTAGTATATATATTAATGTCAACGTTAATATTTTTTGTACCCTAAAAGTATGCCTGCATGATTCCTGTGGATGGAGTCCATAAATAAGCCTCACTACTCTCTACTGTGAGATAAATACTCTATTAATGTTCACTGCTCTTCCCCACAACAAGATATTATAAGAAAGATGGGGGTAGACAAGAGCATAGTAGGAAGTCCTAAGGTGCGTCAGGTGGACTGTTTGTTTGAGTTTCAGAAGAGCATAGTATGCCCCATTTAATGACTGGCTGACTTGATTTATTTGTGGTTCCCAGGAGAATCTTGAGTCTAAGAATGTACCCAAGAATTTAACCTCACCAGCTGCCGCATCCAAGATAACCCTGGGATTATTCCTGTGAAAATGGACAGTTACTGTTTTTTGTGTATTTAAAATTAACTGGTTTGTAGAACACCAGGCTTTCATGTTTTCACAGACTTCTCTAATTTTCAGTAATGTGTCATCCTCATTTTTTCCAGAAATTGCAGCTGAAGTATCATCAGCAAATTTAATAGTCACCCCCGGAAGATTCAAGTCATTTACAAAAATTAAAAAGATCAATGGAGCCAACACTGATCCTTGAGGTGTACCTATATTTATGTTGTGTTCCTCAGAGATGGAGTTGTTTGCTTTTACTAGCAACTTACGCTCACACAAAAATGATTTTATAAGCGAGAGCGCTTGTCCCCTTATGCCAATATTATATAGTTTGCTTTCGATGAACTGAAAATTAAGTGTGTCGAATGCCTTGGATAGATCAAAAAAAGCCCAACCACTATTCGGTTAGCTTCAAGCTCTCTGTGAATGAACTCAGTAAGTTCCAAAGCTGCAGTCTCCGTAGATCTTTCAGGTCGGAATCCATGTTGATCATCGTCAATTAATTGAAGTGATTCAAGAATTCCATAAGTCTGTTGTATAGAGCTCTCTCAAATATTTTAGAAAAGACAGAAAGCAATGCTACAGGCCTATAGTTGTCTATATTTGTTTCATTTCCCTTCTTATATACTTATATTAACTTATATAAACTTTTTAAGTTTGTTTTTCATTTATTACGTGTCCTCCGCATAAAATCAGGAAGATGAATTAGATAGACTTATATTTTCATATGAAAAAAGAAGATAAACATATAAATACCAGCAGTTGAAAAAAATAAATGAAAGAACTTTCTATTGCCTTAAAGACTATTTGAGCCCAGAATAGTAGCGCATATATGCTGAGATTTGGTAATATGCACTGGCTTGTTTTTCCTTGGATCTTACGATGCCTCTTCTTCATCTAATTTAATTTGTTGCTGTATATTCGTAGTGTTGTCTTTCTTTCTTCTTTATTAATTTTATATAATTTTCCAGTTTTCTTTTTAACTTATATTTAAGGATATGAATGTGACAGTAATTTACTTAAGTTACAATAGTACCAGTTTATTTTATGATCTTTAGTGAATAAACTGAGTTTCAGTTTGAGTTTGAGTTTAATCAAAAATTCGACAAGCATGTCAGTTCTATATGCCAAAAGGCATATCTTAGCCTCAGACAACTTCTCCCTTTTAAATATCTTCTTGATATTAAAACTAAAAAAATGCTTGTGGTTTCATTAGTTATGTCCCATTTTAGTTACTGTGACATTGTGTATGACCCGATACTCAATACTGAATACTCATTTATTCATAATAATACAATAAAAATTGTTTTTACACGTCAAAAGTATGCAAAAAAAACGTACAGTAATCTAAATTGAAGTTTAAAACACTAATATTTAATTTAAAACACATATACATTTTTAAAACTAAGTACAGAAACATGTTTCAAACATTATACCTAGCCTATGTCATTAAAATTATTACTGAGATATTCCTCAAAGGTGTAGAACGATTTGGATAAAAGATATTTTTTGATTTTGTATTTAAATTTAACACTGTCAAGATCACGCACCCTATTGGGTAGCACAGTTAATTTTTTTGGACGATTTCAAAAAAAATATATATAAATCTTAAAATTAGTGTTTTTGAGTTGGTACTAACCTCAAGTAAGAGAATTCGTGAAAATTAAAATCTTTCATGTAGGACATTCTACACAGTGGCTCAAAAATGGGTTAAAAAATAAAGTTTTATAAAAAATTTTAAAAACCAAATTTTTCAAAAAAAAAATTTTTTTCCGTAATAGACTATTTAATTTTAAGTAAAAAACGTCTTATGAAGTTTTCCATAGAACCTATACCTTTTTCCAAAAAAATAACTGATCTTTTGTGCATAAATAATACAAGAATAATAATCGAATTTATATTATACATACATTATATGTGTTGGCTATTATAGTAACAAATGCACCTCAACAATTTTTGTTTAGAAGAATGAGAGTTTTTTGAATTTAAATTAAAATTTTGTGAACACATCTTAAATGAATGGTGAACTTGTTCTGAAGCTTGCTCAGAAAAAAAACCTTTCCTATGCTTCGGCTGCTGCTGGATATTCAATTTTTAAGCTGTCGAACATTTTTTGAACGATTCCCAAAAGAAGGTGCAATTCTGGAGGAGGTATATAGTTTAATACTGGCTCGTTTTCATCTCCGATAATTAGTGGCATATTTACACAGTTTACTAAAAATGTCAGATGATGATCATTAAAATTTATCGCAACTTGATGAATGTATACTTATACTTACCAAAATACTTTGCTTTAGAAAGTTTTCCCCCAGTCGTTTGTTGCCATAAAATTCGTTGTTCGTTGATGTTCTTAATTGTTCTTGGATTACCTTTATTTTGAAGTTCCTTGCAGTTGATGTCGCACCACGGACAAGGATGGCATGACGCGTTTGTTTGCAGACCCAAAAGCAGCATTATTAGTTTCAGATCAGCCGCAAAAGTATATGGACAAATTCCGCATATACTATGTAATTGCAAAGTGTCCATAAGTATTTTGACGTTTTCATAATTCTCCTTGAAATTTGGTCCCAAGCCAATTATTAGTAACTTTTGTATACCAGCACTTTTATATTTTTGATAATATTCTGGGTCATTTGTTGGTTGTATGGTTAGACATATTTTCAAGGAATTGTCGCCACTATCTATTCCGATTTTTAGATGAAAATCATCGTCTTGTTGCCTGGCATTTAAAATATAAGTTAGTAGCCCCGGAAGATCGCTGCAGTATATCAAAAATGGAGTGCCATCTTGTTTCAAGCATTGAATATCCGGTAAGTCTACAGTTGAAAAAAACTTATCTAGCATATGACTACTAGACCGCAATTTCTGTAAAGCCGAAGATTCTATGGAAGTTCTGTTTATCCTGGTGCGAAGGTAACCACATATTTTTCTTAACGAATTTTGAGATAAATTACAGTCTTGTTGCATATAGCTCAAATCTTGAGCACTTAAAACACCCTGAAGATCTGATTTTCGCTTCAATTGTATAGACATAGTACTGCGTCCCTTATCTAAAGATATGACAGAACTTCCCTGAGCACATTCTTGTTCCTCCAGAACTTTAGTTACAATCTGTTGCTTACAGTCTTTAATTAGTGTTAGGGAATTATCAATTTTTTCATCTTGGTACATTTATGCCTTCTGCCTTTTTGTAATTTACAATATGCAGTTCGCGCATATTTTGTAATTTTGTTTCGCTTTCGTATCTTTCTTTGAAGGTCTACCTACAGCCTTTTTCTTGACAGCAAACGAAAACGGTAGATCTTTGATTTTAGGATGACCACGAAAACGCGCCACTTGACAAATTTGACAGACGCATGTTTCAGTAAATTCAAAACGCCCAGGCAAAATTTTCATTTGTGCGTAGTCAAAAATTATTGTTAGTCTATTGTTCATTAGTTTTATGTAAAAAGTTCTACAGAGCACTGAGGGAATACTTGCATTATTTTCGTCAAAACTAGGCGAAATAATTTCAAGACGTTGTTTTACTTTACCAGTAATATTAACACTTCTAACTGCTTTATTAAAACATGCGTAACATACCATTTTTCGATTATCACTATGATGTTTTCTTTTATGAGGCATCTTACTCAAAACACAGAAAAATCACAAAAATAGCCTTAACACAGTTTATATACTATATAACTTCAAAGTGAAAACGTCAAACATTGTTAATAAACCACGCTTTTTTGACATATTATTTATTTGTTTTGGTCTAAGCGTCACGGCTAGTCACAGGTAACTTGATATTATGCTAATGTAGCCGTTATTAAAAATACATATTACAAAGGGCTATATTTTGTGTTTTGAGTAGCTATACAATGTTTTGAATATGTATTATTTTTTGCATTAAAAAAAATCAGATAATTTTTTACCATAAAACCATAGGTTTTACAGAAAACTTCATAAGACGTTTTTTACTTGGAATTAAATAGTCTATTACGAAAAAAAAAATTTTTTGAAAATTTTGATTTTTAAAAATTTTATAAAACTTTATATTTTTTTAACCCATTTTTGAGCCACTGTGTAAAATGCCCTACATAAAAGATTTTAATTTTCACAAATTCTCTTACTTGAGGTTAGTACCAACTCAAAAACACTAATTTTAAGATTTATATATATTTTTTTTGAAATCGTCCAAAAAATTAACTGTGGTAGCACATTGAAAAACCGTATGCCTATGTATCTGGCACAATCTCTAGTCCTTGAAAGGCGGTGGAAATTAGGAACAATGTTTTGTCTGTTTCTGGAGAAGTGACTATAAATATCACCATGTGTGCAAAAAGTTTGCAGGTTTTCCCTTGGAAGTTTTGGAAGTCTTTGTTCTTACAGCACTTGAATTGTTTCAGCATCTTTGTAAAGTTTAGTACAGAAAGAGATCTTGTGGTAATTGTACTAAGTTTGGTACAATAGTGGTGCACAGTACAACCCTATGTCTTCAGAAAACAAATGTTGTAAATTCAACACCTTATGAACAGTTATTTCTAATGTTTACCTATTTTATTTTTTTATTTTAATAATGCACAAAAAAAGGGGATTCCAATAAATGAAAAAGTCCTCTGTGGAATTTAAACTGCTGATAAGAGTAATCCGTTTTTATATAGATTTTATATTAGTTGGTAATAATTTGAACTGGGTTTTTGACTGTTTTCCAAGTTTTCACTGCTTGTTATAAAAGAACTGGATAAAATTTTTATATATTTAAAATTGACCTGTTGAGGTCCATTAAAGAAGTACAATTTAATGCACTCAATATAGCTTCCAGAAGGCCAATCTGTTGCAATTTTGCTAGAAGAAGCTCATGACAGACACTGTCAAAGGCCTTGTATATGTCAGTGTAAACGACATCAGTTTGTTGGCTGGCTTCAAATTATAATAATTGCCACTAAAACTCTATCATATTTAATACCACCGGGCCATAAAAGAGTGAGAGAGTTGTTGAAAAATCCAACAACAGTTGAATGATGTACTTTGTCTAAGGTCTTCATTGTAAATAAATATGATTATCCCTCTTTGCTTCTACACCCAACACACTAAAAACAAAATTAACAGCACAAAACCGTCAGTCATAAAATAAAGAAAATCTTTTACGAATTGATTTAATACCGCACTTAATGAACGCTTCTCTTTAGGCATATTGGACAATGTTCACGCCACAGTTTAAACTAAACTGAATTGAAAAATTATTTCTAACATTCTTAAAACGTGCGTATTTATGATTGTGAATCCGTGGTAAATCAATAGTTTTTAAAGCACAGATGTTTTATGGAGAACCTATAACAATTTTAAGAAAGGATGGCTAAAACCCTTGGTTTGCCAGCAACTAGACATTGTTTATTATTTTAATATGGATTATATTTGAAACACATCAAAGTTGTATTGGGAAATAAAAATATATTCAGAAAAATTAGAATATATGCATTTTTCCTGTAATAACTGCAAAATATGGGACCTCACTTCCTTAATAATAGGCAAAATAACTGTATTTCATAGTTTTAGAAAATCTGCCAAAATGCATAGTTTATTTGAGATCACGAATATAAAATGTAAACTTATGGTCAATAAATTAAATCCAGACTTACTGCTTGGAAGTCTCCTCTTCAGTATCACTCTTAATGTCTACTTCCTCATGTTTAATAAAATATGATTCTTCAAAATAGTCTTTATCGTCTTCTTCCTCTTTAATATCAATGTTATCTGTAGGGTCTTCTTTAATGATACATGATTTACTGTGAGCCTTGTCAAGTTCTCTAGAATATAAAGGACTATATTGTACTTACAAAAGATGATAAAGGGGAAAGAATACAGTTATGAATATTTTTTCATTTGAAGAGATACTTGACAAATTAGTTGTGAGAGACGTCATGGCTGAGTTTTGGTCTGTCGAGAGATGTCTGACCTTGACAGTTTGTAGTTAGTTATTTTTGTAAGCGCCACCCCAAACAATCAAGCCATACCTAAGCAGAGATTCTATTAAGGATTTATAAACCTCAGTTAATAATTTAGTTGTTAAAAATTCTCTTAGAAAATAAAATTTGTGTATTAATTTACGTATTTTAATAGTCAGATATTCTATATGGGCTGTCCATTTCAAATGTTTGTCAATTATGACCACTAAATACTTTACTTTGTCAACTTCATTTATATTTATGTTTTCATTTATGTCGATATTATTAAAAGAAGATCTGTTTGAGTTTGTGATTGAAAAAGCAATGTATTTGGTTTTTGCAATATTCAAGGAAAGTTTAAATGAATCGAGCCAATGCTTTACTTTTTTAAAACCCTTAATAGCCTTAGTTTTAGTCTCATTCCAATTATCAGCCGTAAAAAGAAGGACAGTATCATCTGCATATGATATTTGTTTACCATTTATTTCTAAGTTTAGAAGAGAGTTAAGGTAAGTTATAAACAGGATAGGTCCTAAATTTGTTCCTTGTGGAACGCCAATTTGTATTTTTAATGGATCATTGAGAGTACCATTCACTCTGACATGTTGCACCCTGTCTGAAAGGTAGCTCTCAAACATTTTCAACACTGAACCCCTTATGCCATCCTGTTTAAGGACACCAACAAGTAGGTCGTGTGGGACAGTGTCGAAGGCCCTTGAAAGATCAATAAATATGGCTAAGACATTTTTTATTAGTTTTGAGATTTTCTATAATATCAGATGACAGGGAATACATTGCATCTGATGTACTCAACCCTTCAATAAAACCAAATTGTTTTTTTTATATAATATTAAAAGTACTGAAAAACTGTACCAACCTGTCCTTTAAACACTTTTAGAATATTTTTGGAAAATTACTGATAAGGCTTATTGGACGATAATTTTCAATGCATCTTCTTGACCCAGACTTATGTATAGGAGTGACCACAGATTGTTTAAAGTGGTTAAGTGCTATACCTGTGGTGAAAATTAAGTTTATTATATGTACCAAGGGTTTCAAAATATTTAAATGAATAGTTTTTATAATTGTGTTGTTTTATAATTTCTTTATCTGTAACTGGTTTCAAGTACATGGATGCATTATTAGAAAAATCTTGTCATATAGGGTTGTTTGGGGTTTTTATTTTATGTTCCAATTCAACGGCGACATTTGTGAAATATTGATTACTGAAGTTAGCAATTTCTGTGTTATTATCAAATAAATTTTTGTCTCTATTTACGAGGGCAAGTGTTTCTTTCCTTTTTTTTTGAATTGGTATTTGTGGCATCACTTATTAGTTGATACATTTTTTTTAGATTGTTTTTGTTTAGTAGTATTTGTTCTTTGAAATAATTACATTTTTGGGTCCTAGTCGGTTTAATGAGATAGTTACGGTAATTTTTATATTCAGTGTGAAGAGCCAGAGAGTAATGGTTTAATGGTGGTTTTAACAGCTGGAAAGCTGTTTCATGTCATTTTGGGTGTTTCAAATTGTCACCCCGAAATTGTGAGGAAATCAAAAGTTTAATAGCAACGCTATGGCGAGATAAACTTTGGTGATTTCGTTTTTCTCTCTCTAAAATTTACAAATAGTCAGATACGTCATTATGTCATAAAGGGGACGATATGTATCTTAACATTAATCTTATTATCTAGAAATGGTGCAAACTTAGCACAAGAATAAATTTTCAATGGAGGGTGATGAGTAGGCTTAGGATGTTTATGCATTTATTATCGGATCAAAAACACAGAATACTCATTCAACATCACAAGATACAATTGGAACATATTCAAACAAATTCAAATCACTGTTTATTAAAAATTGTTCATTATCTGGATTCAATGTCCCTTTATTGTCCAAAACTGCACTAATATTTTTCAAATTTTTGTAACCAATATTTTTTTGTAAAACCGTAGCTAATTTTTGAGAGATTAATTTATTTTTAGTGTTAGTTATAGTTTCACTCACTTTTTCTATCATTGCTACGCTTTTTGACAAAGAAAAATTGTTTTTAATGTACATTAAATCCTCACGTACATCTTCTCTGCGCCAAACGTTTTGTGTTTCTTGTATACAATGTGAGTAGTCCGCGTTAAATTGGTTGACTATGTTTTTTATTGCCTCGAAATGTTCTGAGTAATAAATGGCAGCATTTACCCAAGTTCCCCGTCTAGTTACAATTGGTGATAGAGGCAGGGGGATGTTTCCTGCAGTTTTCCTAAATTTGTCTACCCGAGTCGGAGCATTTAGGGATACTTTCTTCACTGAGGAAATCAGATCATTCACTCGTGGATAAAGAGCACGAACTTGTTCTGCAACTCGATAAAGTCCATAGGCAAGGCATGTGGCATGCACAATACTTGTTGACCACTCATTGCTTTACACATGTATGGAGCAGCATCTATAATTGCCACTAACACTTTATCATATTTAATACCACCGGGCCATAAAAGAGTGAGAGAGTTATTGAAAAATCCAGCAACAGTTGAATGATTTACTTTGTCTAAGATCTTCATTGTGAGTAAATATGATTTATCCCTTTCTGCTTCTATACCCAACACACCAAAAACAAAATTAACAACACATCTCTGTTCCACATCAGTTGTTTCATCTAGTGACACCCATATACTTATCTTCTACTTTTTCCTGCAATTCGGTAACTGTCTTATTATACAAATCTGGAACATAGTTTTTCCTTAACGTGGATTCATGAGGAAGTCTTTGTGTACTGCTCTAAAGGCAGGATTGCTTAATTTATTCAGTGGAATATCGGCGCTAATAAATGCCTTGCATAAATCCTCATTGAACTTTGATAGTTTGGGTCCTGGTCCTGGTAAAAATGCTTGTGGTGATTAAAACATGTTTCTGAGCACACATTTTACTTTTTTGGATCTGATGTTTTGTAGTTCTTATGTGTTGGGTCACTTTGAATTTCTTGTTCGCAGAAACAGAAACATCGCAATATTTCCAAAACCGTCAGTCGTAAAATCAGGAAAATCTTTCTCTTCTTCTTCTTTTCTTTTGGCATATTGGACAATGTTCACACCACAATGTATAAACTAAACTGAATTAAAAAATTATTTCTAACATTCTTAAAATGTGCGTATTTATGATTGTAAATCCGCGGTAAATCCATAGCTTTTAAAGCACAGATGTTTTATTGGGTACCTACAACAATTTTAAGAAAGGATGGGTAAAACCCTTGGCCTGCCAGCAACTAGACATTTTTATTATTTTATTATTATGGATTATATTTGAAATACATCAAATTTGTCTTGGGAAATAAAAATATTATCAGAAAAATTAGAATATATGCATTTTTCCTGTAATAACTGCAGAATATGCATTTAAACACAAAAATTGCCAAAACATGCATTTGCATATGCTTTCATGCAAATGCATATATATCCTAAGCCTAGTGATGAGTATGAGGAATACTTAGTGGACTGGCACACTTGGCAACTTGCTTATTTAAAAAAATATGCCAATAACAGGTGTTACAGAAAATCATAAACATAAAATGTAAACAGAAAATATCCTCCTCCACTACCACACTTCACATCTACACCCTAAATTATAGTTTTTATTTATGTTTAATATATTAACACCAGACTTACTCTTTATGGATATCATCATCATGTTTAATGTTGATTTCCTCATATTTAATAGAATTTGCTTCAGTGAAATAATCATCTTCTTCCTTTTTAACATCAATATCTTCTCTATGGTCTCCTTTATCAAAACATGATTTACCATCATCTTCTTTTTCCTCTTTAACATCAATAGCCTTTATGTGGTCTTGGTCAAGTTCCCTATATTATAAGAATCTATTATGTACCGGGTGGCCAACTAAGAATGGACGCCGGCCATAACTCGCTAACCGTTAATCATATAACTTGGTGGAAAAAAAATTATTAGCTAAATCGACTAAGAGAAATCGCTGGAAAATATTTTGAAGTTCCGCATATGGCCGCTAGGGGGCGCAACTGTTATGGTCAATCAGAAAAAGGACTGTTTCTTAAAAAATATTCTTGTAAAGGTATATTATAAATACTGCCATCGTAAAGAGTAGAAAAATTGTGATTTTTTTGTTAAGGATATTTTGCTCTATCTCGTAAAATGTAGTGGTGGGGGAAGGTCAAACATGTTTTTATTTAAATGTCAATAACTCCGTTATAAGTCAACGGAATTGAACAAACTAGGTCTCGTTTAAAAGAGCCCATCTTAACTAATAATCTGATGTAAAAAAAAAAATCCGATTTGATTTCGCCGTGGTAACTAGAGGGCGCTGATTGACATCACAACAATTATTACGCATTATTTTGAAAATTTTAAATAGCACGCTATATCTCTTTTAACACAATTTAATAGAGGAGGCAATTCTCAATAAGTCAGTGCAAATTTCAGCTTCCTAACTTGTTTCAAACCGGAAATATAAATAAAACAAATATTAGGGCGCTGGGTCCGCAACATCTCCCTAATCTGTATGGACATAGCCTACATCACAATAATTCAGTAATAATACCACAGATAATATTCAACGCAAATCGCTAAAAATTATACTAATGTTCTGAAATAACCACCAGGTGGCGCAGTAGGAGTCAATAAGTGCAATATTAAATTTTCATTATAATGGGAAATGAAAGCCATTTAAATGGAACGTGTGAAAGAAACGATAATAAAAATATAATTCAATTAATGCCGCCCTAAATGCTCAAATTGTCGGCCATCGTTTTCGATGCACTTATGCATCCTATCTCGCGTGGATAAAACTGCAGCCTCCAGTTCACCAACTGAAATAGTATTTATACAATCTCTTATTCGCTGAATCATATTTTCCCGTGTAGTGGGTCTGGTGGCAAAAACTAAATCTTTCACTCGACCCCATAAATAAAAATCTAAACACGTTAGGTCGGGTGACCTAGCTGGCCATGGAAGGGTGCCGCCTCGCCCTATCCATCGGCCAGGATAGTGGGCATCTAAAAATTCCCGAACGTTGACGGCGAAGTGCGCTGGACAACCATCGTGCTGGTATACCAATCGTTGTCGGACGTTCAGAGGTACGTCCTCCAACAAAATCGGCAATTCCTCCCTTAAAAATCTTAGATATCTCTCACCATTCAATGGATTATCGAAAAAAAATGGTCCCATAATTCGTCCGCCTAAAATCCCTGCCCAACAATTTATAGACCAACGGCCTAGGTGCTGGACTTCGCGCATCCAATGTGGATTTGTTCTGGACCAATAATGTGTATTGTGAAGATTGACACGTCCATCGCTCTGGAAGGTAGCCTCATCGGTCCACAATATTCGCCTCAGAAATTGCCGATCTTCCCTCATTACACCCAAAAGCCAGTGACAATGGTTTAGTCTGTGATCAAAATCTGCAGCAGTCAATTCCTGATGCAGCACTAAGTGATATGGATGTAACCTAAAACAAGATGAAGATATTTAATTGATGTTCCAGGAAATTATTGGTTTTCTAGGCTTAAAGACCTATGTGACATCAGAATCACGTGACTTTTGTTAAAAAATATGTCCAGTTTATATTTGCAATGTCGTTGCTTACCTGTGCTCTTTGAGTATATTTTGAACAGTGGTTCGCGTTACTCCTAGGTCTAGCGCAATAATTCGAGTACTTAGTTGAGGATTAAACTCGATATACGCTAGCACATTAATTACATTCTCTTCGGTGCGTCCTCTGCGTTGTCTGCGGTATACGGGAATATGCACGTTTCCAGTGGTTCGCAAACGTTGGATCACTCGAAGAAAAACCTTTTTACTTGGGTGGCGTCTCTGCGGATATTCCTGCGCATATACTCTTGCAGCAACCGTAGCATTTCTCAAACATTCAAAATAAACACCTATCATGTCGAATAGTTCTTGATTTGTATAAATCATTTTGTTCTTAACACAACGCAACACGAACAATAACAAATCTTGAACAAGAAAAATACGAACTACAACAATAACATGAACAACAGCAACTAGAAAAACTCAAAAAACACGAAAATCTCGGACAAAAACGCGAAATGATAGCAATACTATTAGGAAATTCAATAACGATAAATAGCAACTAAAAGGCACTGACAAGAAACTATTGTTTATTTTTTGACGTATTACTTTCAATTTTGTTTTCACAGCCTACTATTTTTTTTGCTTGATGTAGCAGAAAATTGCTAAGGAATTATTATTTATCTATGTTTTTAGTTTACTGTTATTCTTGTGCATAAATTGTCGATTTTAAGAAAGACGGAGATTTGCAATGGTCGAATATATTAGGATTTTTCTTATTTATTACCTTATAATATCTAACTTACTGAAAATAGAGTAAACTACAAAAAAATATAGAGAAAAGTAAAATTGCGAGTAAAACTATGCTTATTAACGTCTACTGCGCCACCTGGTGGTTATTTCAGAACATTAGTATAATTTTTAGCGATTTGCTTTGAATATTATCTGTGGTATTATTACTGAATTATTGTGATGTAGGCTATGTCCATACAGATTAGGGAGATGTTGCGTACCCAGCGCCCTAATATTTGTTTTATTTATATTTCCGGTTTGAAAAAAGTTAGGAAGCTGAAATTTGCACTGACTTATTGAGAATTTCCTCCTCTATTAAATTGTGTTAAAAGAGATATAGCGTGCTATTTAAAATTTTCAAAATAATGCGTAATAATTGTTGTGATGTCAATCAGCGCCCTCTAGTTACCACGGCGAAATCAAATCGGATTTTTTTTTTACATCAGATTATTAGTTAAGATGGGCTCTTTTAAACGAGACTTAGTTTGTTCAATTCCGTTGACTTATAACGGAGTTATTGACATTTAAATAAAAACATGTTTGACCTTCCCCCACCACTACATTTTACGAGATAGAGCAAAATATCCTTAACAAAAAAATCACAATTTTTCTACTCTTTACGATGGCAGTATTTATAATATACCTTTACAAGAATATTTTTTAAGAAACGGTCCTTTTCCTGATTGACCATAACAGTTGCGCCCCCTAGCGGCCATATGCGGAACTTCAAAATATTTTCCAGCGATTTCTCTTAGTCGATTTAGCTAATAATTTTTTTTCCCCCAAGTTATATGATTAACGGTTAGCGAGTTATGGCCGGCGTCCATTCTTAGTTGGCCACCCCGTACAAACAAAAAACAATAAGGTGGAAAGAATAACAGTGATAAATATTTTTTGTGATTTAAAATATTGGAAATGTGTTCCCTTCTGTGCAAAAGCCCTTCTTAACAATGGGAAATATAAATTTTCCTGTGAAAATACATCATTTCCATTTTCCGCACTTTAGAATACCTGAAATTAATTACATGAAAACTTCGTTTTGCATCTCATTCCAAACACTTTTCCAGACACTAAAATGCCAAAATGTTCATGAGGAAATTTGTCTTTCCCTTTTTCCTTGGAAGTTTTATACTCTTTAGAATACCCGAAATAAAAAAATCTGCTTTCATTGCCTTCTAGAAGCTCTCCTTAACAATAGGAAATCAAAATGTTCCTACAGAAATGCATCATTTCCATTTTATACACTTTAGAATAAAAATAAAAATAAAAAAAAAAAAAATAATCTTTATTGTACAGGGTGATCAGTTAAGGGCAGTGAGCGGCCATATCTCATAAGACATTGGTCGTATAGATTTGAGAAAAAAAATCGTAATAAAAGTCGCCAAGAGAAATTGCTAAAAATTATTTTCGAGTTTGTCAAACGTCCGCTAGAGGGCGTAACAACCAACACCAAGTAGAAAAATGGGTTTTTTATAGAATTTTGCCTAATGAAAATATATCGATGTTATATTTTCATATTTAGTGACCATTTCCCTACACTTTTTGTCTAAAATGTTTTGTTCTATATATCAAAATAAAGCGGTGGGGGAAGTTCAATTGTTTTTTCAAACAAACCAAGATGTCTCCCGTTTCTTTTGACCAATTTTAGCAAACTTAGGCTCATATGAAAGAGCATAATTTGCACTAGAAAACGCTTATTTGGTTTTGAATTTTTGACTTTTGCTGGCGTCGCTAGATGGCGTTAACTGAATTAGTAGCATATTTTTTAGTTTTTTTCAAAAAAAAACAAATGTAATGGTATATTCATTTTTACATATTTTAAAAGGGGATACATTTCTCTATAATTGAATGAAAATAATTTATCATCTACCTTTTTTTGAACCGTTGATATTGACCAAAATATTATTTTATTTTATTAAAAAATGGCACGCCACCGTTTTTTGTCAAAATAAAAATCATTTTCGTAATCACTTATTAGTTGCTAACAAAAAGAACCTCTTGACTTTTTTTCGTTAGACGAACGGTTTTGGATTGAAAAAATAAGATGTTTAACAATGAAAAATCTTAATAAAACTGTCCAACAACAGCAGATCTTATTTTTTCAATCCAAAACCGTTCGTCTAGCGAAAAAAAGTCAAGAGGTTCTTTTTGTTAGCAACTAATAAGTGATTACGAAAATGATTTTTATTTTGACAAAATGCAGTGGCGTACCATTTTTTAATAAAATAAAATAATATTTTGGTCAATATCAACGGTTCAAAAAAAGGTAGATGATAAATTATTTTCATTAAATTATACAGAAATGTATCCCCTTTTAAAATATGTAAAAATGAATATACCATTACATTCGTTTTTTTTGAAAAAAACAAAAAATATGCTACTAATTCAGTTAACGCCATCTAGCGACGCCAGCAAAAGTTAAAAATTCAAAACCAAATAAGCGTTTTGTAGTGCAAATTATGCTCTTTCATATGAGCCTAAGTTTGCTAAAATCGGTCAAAAGAAACGGGAGACATCTTGGTTTGTTTGAAAAAACAATTGAACTTTCCCCACCACTTTATTTTGATATATAGAACAAAACATTTTAGACAAAAAGTGTAGGGAAATGGTCACTAAATATGAAAATGATATCATCGATATATTTTCATTAGGCAAAATTCCATAAAAACCCTATTTTTCTACTTGGTGTTGGTTGTTACGCCCTCTAGCGGACATTTGACAAACTCGAAAATAATTTTCAGCAATTTCTCTTGGGGACTTTTATTATGATTTTTTTTTATCAAATCTATACGACCAATATCTTATGAGATATGGCCGCTCGCTACCCTTAACTGATCACCCTGTACTGCAACAAAAAAAAAAAGTGCATACGAAGGTGGAAAGTACCGTTATAAACGTATTTTAATAACCACCTAACACAAATTACAGAATTATATCTAGTATAACAAACATTGTACAACAAAAAAACATACATATTATAATGATAACAAGTTATCTGACACATATTTTTTTATTTTATACTTAAATGTTGTAACACTTAAATTTTTAAAATTATGTGGCAACGAGTTATAGATGAAAGATGACAAATACAGAAAACAAGATTTAAAAAATTGGGTTTTGTCTCTGGGAATAGAATGTTATCCCTTAAGTGTATGTTCACTTGGTGTGTGTCACCTCTCTCTAACATGAGTTATACCAGAAACCAGTTACATGAAAACTTTGTTTTGTTTTGCATTCTAAACATAAAAATGTAAAAATAATCTTGCAGACATACTCCATGTTCATTTTCAGAGGAAATTTCATATCCATTTTTCAGACTTCAGAATAGTTAAAAACCAGTTAAACAGAAACTTTGTTTTGCTTTGCATTCTACACATTTTTCTGAACACAAAAATGGAAAAATGTTCCTGTGAAATATGTCATTTCAATTTATCATATGTCCACCAAAATACAGATTCCTGAATGCCATAAATTAAAGAAATACTCTATGGAAACTCTCAATTTTTAGATTATCTATTTAATTATTTATTTTTAATAACCGTTTTCTTCACTGAAATGTTATACATTCACAACACATTTTTTTTACTTCAATAAAGCCTTCTGAATATGGATTTTATAACTTAAATGATGGTTTAAGGCTTTAAAGATGGTTTTATCAACAAACCTGGCCTAACCTAAAACCTAACGGGCTAGAGGCACCTAAAAGTACTTTTTTGTTCAAAAAATCATAGTTTTAATATAAGCTTGAAATTTTGTAGGCAAGCTCATGTGCACTTTCTTTATAATAATATAGATGTATTTTCATTTTTATATTTAGAAAAATGTAAAGATTGCCAATCCAACTAAAATATTTATATGTATCTGATTTCAACTGATAGCAACTTAAAAACTAAGGGAACGAATGGTCTTAGTATATCAACACATCACACGATATTGTTTAATAAAGAACATTTGATGTCTTGTATTAGAGTCTATAATCCATTATCAGTGAAAATTGAGGAAATTAAGGCAATGTTAGGTTTAAGTCAACCATAAAAATGTTCTTACTAGAAGAAGAGTTTTATTTACTTCATGAGTTTTATGTAGATTAGTTAATCTAATTTATAATTGGTTATAATTTAGGACTAGCTAGTTTTTTACTGTAATTTTAACATACATTTTCAATAACTGTCTAACAGTTAATACCCTGATCCCAAAATTCACGTTATTTTGATTTTAAAAACACTGACTTTGGTGGTTTGAAATATCTTCTCTCAGTATTTAAATATTTGTGATTCTGTTGATAATTTTTATCATATAATGAAAAACGGCTTTCAACAGTTTGCTCCTATTAAAGAAGCTTTTGGTAGTAACTTTCCTATTTTGGTGTCTAGAAAAAATGAGGCACATAAAAAAGCAAACAGGGTCAGATTATATTCGAAGGTCAGATATGTTGATTATAACCTATTTTTCTGAATAAAAACATCTATATCCTTGTCAAGCCTTAACTATAGTTCTCATCTTATCTATACAGAGAATTCCATTTCCGATGGCACTAAATATTTTTGGAACCTTTTAAAGTCTACTTAGCAATATTTGAAAACTTCACTTAAGATCCTAGCTTTATATGTTATACCGGTTAAATACTAAATGTAGGTCATTTAGTTATAGTTTGATTTAATAAAAATCTTCCATACAAATCTATGCCACTTCCAGGTCCTGGTAGAAAATACTTACTCCTTAGAAAGAGTGTCTTCAATATCAGTTTTAATGTTGGTTTCCTCCTGTTTTATAGAATAGGATTCATTGAACCACTCCTCATCAAGTTTTTCCATTTTCATATCAATATTATCTGTAATCTTTTTTATTAATATTGGTTTCCTGTGTGCCTTGTCAAGTTCTCTGGAATATTAAATTCAGTCTTTTACTCACAAATATTTGTATTTTTATATGTTTATTAAATTATAACCGACGACTGAAAATTAATTATAAGAAAACTAATTTGTTTGCCATTTACCAGTACACGATACGGTCGATACTTGATTTAATAACCATTGTTAACATAACATAGATCTTTCTTTTTCCATTTCCATTTCCAATATGTTTTTATGGCACAGCACTTCGCAACTCGCCTGAATACTCTTCGTCTGGGGCTTAGTCAGAGCTGGAGCAACCCTTCCAGATGATTTACACCTTATTCCAGTTTAGAGACGTTTTCGATGGGCTTTAAGGGTGATGCCTACGACCCCTAACCTGAAGCTAACACCATACCAACCTGCCTAGCGCGTATGCGCTCCTGCTGACATCAATTCACCTATGAATCTTACAAAAGTGTCCATAATTATTTGGTAATTTAATTTCCTTGATTGTTTCTCTTTGCCAGAAAGTTGCTTTATCTCGAGATACATTATTCCGGATTGGGGACGATGATATCAAGATCACCCCGTGTATTTCAAAAACTTTAAATTGAACAACATAAAGAAAAATCACGAGATAACCTAGTACCGCCTCGCTAATATTCGCAGACGCAGACCTCACACTGTGTTTTTAACATAAGTGGTTCAACACGTGTTCGACGAGACGAACCGGAAGGTTTATCTCGCGATTTTTGATATCCCCGACATAGTAAAAGGCAGACCTCCGAGTTTTTAACATAATTGGACGTGTCCGCTGTGAACGTGTGTCGACGCTGTGAACGTGTGAGGCCTAGTTATTCCTGCATTCTATCCCGTTCGTCTGCCGCAGTTCTACCTAGAATATTAGCGTAATGGCCGCTATATGTCGAGAGTGGAAGGGGTAAGGGGATAGCTTGAAAGAAAAGGTCATCTCGTGAAACCAATAGTACTCTCAAGGGGCATGGAAGCCAAGACGCATTAAAACGGTTTTACAAAGAAAGACAAATTTGAAGACAATTGAAATTTGGAACAAGAAAGGATGTCCAGAACATGATTCAGAGTCAGACCAAATCTTGGACGCTGAGAGAATGGGCTGGCAAATTATTCCAGTAGGAATAGAGCCAAAATCAAATCAAGTGAAGTCAAGTCCTAAAATAGCGGAGTACCTTTCTGTTCTTTGAATGTTCTCCAATTTTTTAGAAAAAAAAATGTAAGAAAAACAAAAAATTTTACAATTTTTGTAAGAGTTTCATACAGAACTAGGGGATTTTCATAAAAAAGTAAGAAGAAAAAAATTAAATTGTAATTTGATAAAATGAATAACTTAAAAAATAAATATAGCTGAAAATTTTTGACTTCGGTGTCGTGAATCAAAAAATCGCTGATGATGTAAAAAAGGAAATACCTACCATGAATTTTGTGATATATGGGACTGAAATACATGCATTCGATTACTAAACCGTTAGTGGTAGATCATATGACTGACACGTGAGCAAATCCCTGGTTTCTAAATAAATAATTTATAAAAAATTTATGTTGGCTGATCTTTCATGCAACATGCGGCTGTAGTGGGTATTTTCCCCTAAACTACACCGGCCCAAACAGTTAATGAACCGAAACTTCACTGGCCCAAACCGTCGAAATCCCGACAGATTGGAATGTGTGGAATGCGCCGCTAGCCCGACACCTTAAATACCAAATTGGCGAGATACATTACTGGCTAAAAATTCTTTAAATAGGCCTGCTGTGTTGTCAAGTTTTATTGATAAAAATAAATATATTGTTTGTTGTTAATCGTAAATTGATTGTTTTTTTTTTTGTTTATTATAAAGCATTTGTTTATCACAGGATAATTTCTATTTAATGGAATAATGGAGATAGAATATTGAAAAAAAATTATTGTTGGAAAGCCCAGGAAGAGGTTATTGCTTGTTTGCATTGAGATGATTTTAAACCTTCTACCCTTGTCTATACATAAACAAGGCTTCTACTTTTAAAGTGAACTTGAACTCTTACACTGATAATCTTATTTGTTAGAATATAGGATTGAGACCCCCATCTTTTATTAATATAGATGTTGTTCCCTACCTAAAAATAAAACAAAGTTGTGCACTAAATACCATATAAAAATCCACAAAAGCCTTGATGCTTGAACGTATATCTTTTAATTAATTTGTTTTGTGAGCTTTGTGAGAAACATGATTTCAACTTTTTTTATAGTTTTTTAATTTTCTATCCTGATAGCCAAGTATTTTCCTGTCAAGATCCTAACGTTTTTGTTATTCTATTGGCGACAATGCATAATTAATAAAGTTCAATTTCAACAGATGTCACTATGAATAAAAAGCGAAATGCAGAGTGCAGTTGCAAGTGGTAGGGTACTGTTAACCTAAGAAGTTTCGAGTTTTTGTTTACTTTTTTACTATTTTTTTTTCGTATTCATTTCCACTTAATAACAGATATAAGTTTGATTTTATTACTTAATTTCTCACCCACCCACAAAAAAAATGCGGGCTGAGTAAACTAACTCATGAAATTTCTTATTTTTATCTGAACAATCAGCATCCATAAGAAGAATGACCTTGAGGACCATTTAAATCCTTTTAAAAGACTATTTAAAAGGCGAATATTGAAAATAGAAATTGCCATTGTATTTTTGTTAATTTAAAGCTAATTTTTCGTGATGTGGTTGACATGGGGGCATGCCTAACATTGGAACGTGAAGAGGGCAAAGCAAAGAGAAGAAGTGAGGATATAGACAAACAGCTTGGGGAGTTTGCGAAGCAGCAGAGTAATGTTATCAAAATTTTACTTCTGGGTAAGCAAATTTATAAAGTGAAATTACAATAATTTTCATTAATATCCGTATTTCCTGTCATTTGATGTATTTTTCACCATAATTGCATAAATATTTATTTATTGCTAATTTGAATAAAACGTACCTATTTTTTCAGAATAGTTTATCCAATAAAAACAAATAAATTCGTTTATTTAAATATACATTCTATAAAACATTGTAAGAACATTTTTAAAACTGAAAGTATAATGATTTCTGATTCTTGTGTCGTTAATGAACCCATGCATTTGTAGTTTTTTTTAAATTTTAAATGACTATAGTGTATAGAGTAGATTAAAAGTGAAAACTCGGAACATTTCTCAAGTTTTATGCTTGTGCGCCTTTACAAATTATTAAAAAAAGTTTTCACTAGCACATTCATTGCCAATAAAATATAAATAACTGATATACTTTGTAATATTTCTAAATGACATTAAAAATAATAACTTATTTCACATATAGAAGGACATTGTCAAGTCTTAAATGTCAAATGCGACATATGTGGACAGTGTTGCCATGTTGTTAAAATTTAAAAAATTGAGTGTGAGTTTGTTAACGACACAAGCCCTTAATTCAGAATTTTATACACAGGTGCTGGTGAGAGTGGGAAAAGTACCCTAGTGAAGCAAATGAAGATTATCCATGCCGATGGTTTTACGCACACAGAATTAAACAGTTTTCGTCCAACAGTGTTAGATAATTTGCTTTCTTCTATGAAGTATGTTCTAGCTGGGATGGGTCTGCTTCGCATAAACCTAGAATACATTAGGAACAAGGTAAATATTTCGAGTTTTAAACAACACTGATCATAAGCATTAATCTCAGTCGATAAACAAACGTTATTTGGTTGGTTAATTCCACTTAACTTTGCATTTTTTCCCAAGAAAATGTTGCCAAATCTTCTTTTATTTTTTGGATTTCTGTTGCAAATTGTTGTGTTTTAAATCGGACACTCTATATATGTTTGTGCTTATAAGTTCAATAATTTGTCAAAATAAAGGGTTTTTAACAACCAGGCAGCTGGTCTTATGGTCTGACGTTGGTCCTGGTATGGTCAGGTTCAAATCCTGGTGTGTGCACATAGACTTTGTTGAGTCTGCTGCTGACATTAACCATAAAATACAGGGAAGAATGTAAAATGAATTTTAACTTCCATGCTACCATTCTTCCTGGTAACCAGGCTGGGGGGGAATCAGTTGTTCCCGGATGGTATGGGAGTAAATTCACGCTCCCCACCATCAGATGCCCTCTTAGATGGAGGGCATAACTGAGTTTCGGACTCCCCTCCTGGATGACATTTTCCATATGTAAATTCATACACCCTATATGTTGTCTCAATAAAATATTAAAAGGAAATTGGTTTGAATGGCCATAGTAGTCTAGACTACTAAACTAGAAATAGTAATATTAGGGTTTTTATATATATTGTTTTATACTGAAATGCATATTTTGACCTTATATGTTGATTGTTTTCAGATTGCATTTTATTGTGTGGTATCAAAGCCCAACAATTTGTCACTTGGACTTAATCGATCATCTGTTTTTGACGACCATAGGACAGACAAATTGAATTTTTACAAGGGAAATATGAGACTTTAAAATGCTTTCATTTCCTTGTATTGTTAGCTGTAGAAGTAGAGGGATGAGAGTGTTATTTTTTTAATTCCAAAAATTAGCAGTTTTACGCCTAATATAAGTATATGAAAAAGCAGATCGAATCAAACAACTTTTGTTTGGAACCTTTTTTCTAATTTCAAAAAAATAAGAATGTAGCAGAAAAAGTGTCAATCTTTTTCAGGTTCATGCGAAAAATATTTTGGCAGCTGAAAGTTGTTTTGACATGAGTTTTACAGTGTTGCCAGACGTTTCTGCATCTCTTCAAGCACTTTGGTCAGATAGAGGAGTCAGATTAGCTGTTGCCAGGGGATATGAATATGAACTGAATGATTCTGCATTATAGTAAGTTGGATATATTTTTTTTATGTATAAATGGGAAATTCATAGTGGTACCTAATACTAGTAGTTAATGCAAAATTAGTAATAAATCTAAAGATAAGATTTTAACACCTATAAGTAGATCTACTTCTAAAGCAGTAGATTTGGCAACATTGTATTGTTTGTTATGTGTTTCTTTTTCTTCCCCTTTATTAGGCACTCCAATGATCTGTCACTGTCATGTCATTTTTGGGTTGTCGTAGGACAAACAAACTGATTTAGCTAATGAGGCTTAAATATTGGATTGATAAGTGTCACAATATTGGTCAAATAGGTGTCGTAGGACAAACAGCTGTTTTGTTGGACTGCCTAATTATTATTACATACAAATATTTTTTCTTTTAGGTTAGATCTAGTTTAAGCAGTGGTGGCTCGTGGTGAACTATATTGGGAGGTCAATAACAAATTTAAAAATAGGCATACATAAAATAAAAATAAATATTAAACAAAAAGGGAAATTCTATAAGCTGTGTCTAGCTGAGTGTGAATATCAACACTTCCGACTGTAGCATAGTTCACCGAACGCATTTCATGTGATCTGCAGAAAACGCATGTTTTTTATTTTTCCTTTTAAGTGTTTTAAGTTTTTAACACTGGTTTTGCACCATAATGAGTCTTACGAGTCCTTAGAAAACAACAGACAAACATAACAGTCAAATGAGTTAGAGACTTCACAACCAAATATCCAGTTAGCTAAAACGTACATACTTTTGCAAAAGTTTCGAGGAACCTCTTAATTTTTGTCTTTTCTAGTTTGTCGTATACTAAGTTCTGACAAATTGCGACCACCAACCTTGAATTCGGTTGTTTTGTCAAAATTAAGTTCGTTAGCACTTCCTAGTTGTTTAATTTTTTGCACTACCGACATTTTATTTCATCTACGTTCACAACCCAAACGTAGACTACCTTGAAATTGATTATTTTTGCAAAATTAAATTCATAAGCACTTTTTAGTTATTTATTTTTTGGAACTAGTCACTTCCAACATTTTATTTATTGTATATTTCCAACTCACACATGGATCATAAATATATATATATTACAAAAAACAGTATATAAATCAATTTTCATCGATTAAAAACGTCCGAAACAATATCGAGTTAAAATATCGACCGCGCGACCTCTGAACAATTGAACTTCCGCATGCCGACGTGATGCCGCGACCGATCGATCGAATTATTCGTCAAGTTTTAAGATAATGAGGCGTAACACGGGTTTACAAAACAGAAGAGTACTGAAACAGCGCTTTCTTTTTTTCATAATAAGATCGTGGATGCAATTGATAAAAAGTTATGCACTATGGAGCTGTTTGTTGACTTTTCTAGAGCTTTTGATATGGTAAACTATTTGAAGAGCGTTTTCAATATGTAAAAATCAACAATGAAAATAGTACATCTAAACTTATAACTCAGGGCATTCCCCAGGGTTCAATTTTGGTCCCCTTACTATATTTGATATTTGCTAATGACCTTATTTTTTTATCTTTTTAAAGACACATCAGACTTGTTTGTTATTCGAACGATACTAACATTCTGATGGTTGGGCCTGATCTACCGTCTCTTAAAGTTATCGCTGAAAATGTTTATATCCTGGTCAGAGAAGAATGATTTAATATTGAATAAGGCTAAAACGGGTGTTCTTTGTTTTACACACTCAAAAAGACAAACTGACAATAGTGTTGCATTGTGTGACACGCCCATAAGTGAAACGAGGATGTTGGGTGTGGTATTTGACGACGGGCTTACGTGGACTACTTATATTGATGCATTATGTAGTAGGCTTCGGAGAACCTGTTATGCATTAAGCTATCTTAGGAATCACTGTGGTCAGGACACTTTGTTGACTTTATACTACGCTAATGTTCACTGTCATGTCAAATATGGCATTTTGATTTGGAGCAGAGGTAAAGAAAGCAGACGGGTCTTTCTATCGCAGAAATACGGGTTAAGGATAATAGGCGGTCTTTCACATAGAGAGTCTTGCAGGACGCTGTTCAGGGGTTTAAAAATTTTAACAGTTTTTGACCAGTACATTTTGGAAGTATGTCTTTATACATTCAAAAATAAATTGCTACTTTAGTCAAATAGACCATCCCATAGTTACAATACACGTGCTAAAAACCTGCTGTTGCCCGATAGTCATTGTACGTCTTTTTTCCAGAAAGGCACTTTATATGCTGCTTGTAAATTTTATAATGCACTTGATGATGATATTTGTAAGTCCCGCAGTATTCCTATTTTCGAAAATAAAGTAAAGAAATTGCTTTTGGGAAAAAATGTTTATTCTTTTCAAGATTTTTTTGTATAACCTGACATGTTTTTGCTTTGTTTTTTTTTGTAGCTTTGACTTTTTCTCCAATTATTGTACAGCGTATATTTTTTTGTATGTTGCACTTTTCAATTGAAGAAATAAAACATTATTGTTAGAAGGGATTTGGATCAAATAAAAGACTGGTCTGATTCAAATTCACTTACATTGAACATAACTAAGACAAACATTATATCTTTCAAATGCTCAATAGATGGTGTCAAAATGAACGAACAACCAATAGGTACCTTAAATGTTAACAAGTTCTTGTGTCTATATTGATAATAAGCTCAAATTTGAAAAACATATTTTAAATGTGAACTCCAAAATCGCAAAAGGTTGCTATGCGCTTAAAATTGTTTCGCGGGAGTTAGATATATCAGTAGCAAAGAGTGTATATCATGCCTTGATAGAGTCCCATTTGTGCTATGGATTCTGTTTCTGGGGAAGCTGCCCTAACTATCTGCTAAACTCTACGTTTGTTTTACTAAAGCTGGGACCCAAGATTCCTGCAGGCCTTTGTTTAAGTACTTGAAAATATTGACCCTAGTTTCTTTAATTCTTGAAACGGTGTGTTTGGTTAGGGAGAGATTCAGTTCAGAATTCCAATCTGAAACTGCATATTCCACAAGATGTACCCATATAACTAGATTACCTATCTCTTCATCATAAAAAAATCCTTTATTTTCACTGGAAGAAAAATGTTTAATAAACTTCCTGCTAATTTAAGGAAAATTTCTTGTAAAAGAAAATTTAGAAAGGATGTTAAAAGACTTTTAATTGGGAAGGCCTATTATACAATTGACGAATATTTTACAGCCATTTTATAACTTTACTTTCTTTTTATTTTATTCAATATTGTTTTGTCTAGCATATATAT
The DNA here is from genome assembly GCA_030620095.1 of Kuschelorhynchus macadamiae. Taxonomy (NCBI): domain Eukaryota; kingdom Metazoa; phylum Arthropoda; class Insecta; order Coleoptera; family Curculionidae; genus Kuschelorhynchus; species Kuschelorhynchus macadamiae. The sequence continues at coordinate 417,279 of JAUTXW010002549.1, forward strand.
ATATATATATATATATATATATATATATATATATATATATATATATATATATATATATATATATATATATATATATATATATATTTTTTTTTTTGTTTTTAATTTGAATGTTTTGTTTGTCTCAATTCCATTATTGTTTTTTTTTACAGCGGGTGTTTTTATTATAATTTTCTAGTTTTTAGTTCTATTTTGTAAATACTGTGTTCTATAAATAGGGCAAGGAAATTCATACCTTTTTATATTTTTATTCTGATTTGTCTTTGTTTGCTTAGCTTTGTCAATGATTTTGCATTTAAATAAATAGCCTTTATTTTTTTCCAACAGGTAAAAGACCCACTTACAGGAAATTCAATAAAATTAAGTGAAAACACAAGAAAAAAAATACAAAACAACTGTTTTTTGAGATGCAACAATACTTAAATCTAAATCTAAATATGTATTACAGTACCTAAGTTTAAGTAGTAAAGTAAAATTAAGTAAGTAAATTACATGTATTAACAAAAGCAACTTAGTGAGTGTTTGGATCACTCCAGATTTAAAAAGGAATCGATGATGCTACTCAATGAGTCAAAGTGCAAATCACACGAATGAGACACCGAGTTGAGGACTGAATACATAAAGTATACAGGACTCCGTCTAAAAATATTTGATCTGGCTGTGCTGAGATAGAACACCAAAGTATGCCGTCTTTCGAGGCAGGGAACGCGAATATACAACTCCCCAAGAAGAAATGGACAGTCCACTTTATTATGAGTGAGGCCATGAATTTTTCTTCTTGTTGCTAAGGATGATATATTAAATCTCTGCGAAAGCTGACCATGATCACAACCTCTTGGAGGGTAAGCACCATCTGCCCTAAAAGCTAAACACTTTAGAAAACGTCGCTGCAAGGCTTCTAAAGCCTGAACATGGCAATTATAAATAGGATTCCAAACCACTACGGCATACTCCAGCTTTGATCTTATGAAAGAGCAATAAAATAATATCATTGTTTGTATCTCAGTAAAATTTTTACAGTTCTGCATAAGAAATCCTAGTGTTTTGAAGGAAGTTGTAATTAGATAATTTATGTGGGGAATGAAGGTAAGTTTAGGGTCAAATTCAATGCCAAGATCTCGAATACTACTATCCGGTCTGCCAAGCACCGTACCATTCAGAGCATAATTATACATCAGTGGGTTATTTCTGCAACTGAGGGTACATTTTGATAAATTTAATACAAGTTTATTGCTAAGACACCATTCATATACCAATGATAGATTTTTTTGTAGGTGATCACAATCTGATAGAGCCTGAATTTTAGTAAACAGCTTTAAGTCGTCTGCATATGCCAGTGTATGACATTCAGTTATATCAAGGAGATCATTAATAAAACTGAGAAAAAGCAGGGACCCCAAATTGGACCCCTGTGGTACACCAGAAGAGACATTATATGATGGTGATCTGAAGTGCTCATATTCGACAAACTGGGAACGTCCTAATAGATATGATTTGAATATTATTAAGAGTTGTTGTGACATACCAAAGTTCACCAGTTTATGAATCAAGATGTAGAGATCGATTTGATCAAAAGCTTTTTGAAAGTCTGTGTAAATAACGTCTAATTGTCTCCTGAAATCCAGTGACTCGCAGGCAGTCTGGGACAATATGTACGATATGCCAGGTTGGTCGTGCAAGAACGTGAATCTAGAAAGCCATGTTGATAGGGAGAGAGAAGCTTTCGAACCCCAGAATATAACTGATCATACAGAATAATTTCAAATAGTTTAGAAAAATTACAGAGTATCGAGATGGGACTAAAATTTTATATCAATGTTTTATCGCCCTTCTTAAAAATAGGTATGACTTTTGCTGTTTTCCAAGTATCCGGAAATATGCCCTTATCAAGTATTAAGTTAAAAACGTGTAGAAGTGGAACTGAAAGGACTCCCACGCAATCTTTTACTATGAAATTGAGTATTTCGTCAACACCGGCTGATGGTTTGTCTTTGAGTTTTTTGCTAGCTAGTATTATATCTTGAGAGGATATTGTGTAAATGCCTACTATAGTGGAGTTTAACACGGGGACTTAACATAGTTATTGGGCGAAGAAATAGTATAAACACTTCGGAAATAATTTGGAAATGCATTAACAATGCTTTGAGGATCTGTGTATTCGTTGTCACCCTCCATTAGGGTACCAGGGATGCCGGTATGCCCCTTTTTACTTCGGACAAAAGACCAAAAGGTGGAAGGATCAGAAATCATGTTCATCTCAGCGTTTCTTATATAATTTTTATATGCATCGTTACTCTGAGCATGAATAAGACGTCTGAGCGAACAGAGTCTCCGATAATGAACCGACGTTTTATATTTTTTGCACTCTTTATGTGCTTTTTCTTTTTTATATATATTTTCAATTATGTCATGCGAAAACCAGGGTGGAAAGCGACGGCGGCGTTGCCGTTTTAGCGGAGTACAGACTTGAAAAATTTTATCCATTACTTGGTAAAGTGCTGCACAGCATGTATTGACGTTCTGACTTTCCAGTATTGATGACCAGTCGGCCTCAAGAAGCAAGCTGTATAAGCGATGAAAATCCGCCTTTCTGAAGTTGTACTGTTTAGGACTGTTCTTATTAATAGGAAAATTATTAAATGAAGGATGAATAGCTTCAAAAGTAATGAAAAGAGAGAGATGGTGTGTGTCTTCTGTAACAAAAGGAACATCACCATATCGTACAACCTCGCAAGATATGTTTGAAAACACTAGATCGAGTAAACGGTTATTTGAATTTAAAACGTTATTGGCCTGTTTGACATTTAATATATTTGCTAAGTTACAGATTAATAACTAATTTATTGTCTAGTAGTTGCTCGGCAGCGAGAATACAGTCAATAAATACTTCCAGTTCAGTGTTGCTAATATGAGGAGGAATATAAACAAGTATAATAAAAACAACAAAATTAAAGAAGTTTATCTTACAATCCACACAGTCCACGTTGGGAGCACTATCGGCGAGGAAGGTTAGATCAAGTCTTAGGGAGTTCCAACGACGATTTACACCTAGCATGACACCGCCTCTGGAAAGGCCCGTAGCCTGACGGTCTCGGTCCGCTCGAAACACTACATAGTCTGGTGGAAACAGCTCTGTATCAAACACTTCCGGTTTTAACCACGATTCGGTCACTGCAATGTCCATTTCGCTTGATGAGATGCTTAAGAAAAATGTATGCGTCTTGGTGTTAAGGCCGCATACATTTTGGTAATAGCAGGATATAGGAGTAGTTTGCGTAGTTGTATTTAGACAATAAAGCTTTTTTTGACTTTGACGTTGACTTTATTATTATAATTATTAATCAAGGCAATTCGGACTGTCCAGTCTAGCTTAGTATAGGGTATTTTATTATACCTAAGGAACGCAGCGAAACCATTCAAACCGCCGCGCGCGGCTGGTAGTGTAGCGTATTTAACTTTTCCCTAGGTTTTTTGGGGGGTCATTGACCAAATGATCCTATGGAAGAGCCGCTACTGAGTTAATAGTAGTAGTTAAGCAATAGTTTTATTTTTTGTAGTTTGCAATCTAAAATTGTTATTATGATTGTGTGTTATGTAAGGACATAAAGTTTATCCTTTTCTTATATTACTAAACTTATTTTTTTTCTTGTTCACTTGTATGTCATTTTCCACTACTTATTGCTGCTTGTCTTCATTTTGTTTTCCAGTTTATTTGAAAACATGGAACGAATCTGTGATCCAAAATACGTGCCAAACCCGACTGACGTTCTGAGAGCCAGGGTCAGGACTCAAGGCATAATCGAGACTCAATTTCGTATTCAAGACATGATAATCAATATGTACGATGTGGGAGGGCAAAGGTCTCAGCGACGCAAATGGATTTACTGTTTCGATGATGTCAAGGCGGTGCTTTTTGTCATTTCCTTGAGCGGATACGATATGACCCTTATCGTAAGTAAGATACATTTATTATTTATTTCTTTATTGAAGAAAACCTTTACAGGCATTACCATTGCAAACATTATGTTTAATTTGATTATTAATTTTTAACATTTAAAAACTGAATACATTTTACAGTGCAAAATTGTAGACTTAATGAAAGGCGAGACCTCATACTGTTTAATTGATAAAAACGTTTGTTTTGTTGCAATAATTAAGTGTAGCAAAGCCAAAAATTTATATCCTCCTTATCAGATCCCACAAATGGCAACAGTGTAAATTTGTAATGACAGATGTCTTTTCTTCTTCGCGTTGACATATAATATGTAACTGGCTATGAGTGTAATATTAGAAGTATTTATTTCTTAACCCATTTATATAACAATTGGTAACTGCCAATCAAAATTAATATTTGCTGTCATAGCGGGCATATTAAATACTTACCTAATCTATTCTTTTTACATTATGCATTAAAATGTATTCCTAAGCTTGTTTATTTTTGTTTGCTGTGTTCTGAATGCTCTCTCAGTATTTTAAAATAACTTATTGTACGAAATTTCTCGTTTTATGTCAAATATGTATAAAGCGTATACCTGTGTTGTGCAAATATCTAAAGAACGATAAAGTTGCTATAGCAAATCATATTAATCTGTGAAGTAAATATCGATCTTACAATTAATTTACAAATTAATAAAATATTAGGAAGAATTTCATGTAGTATACATCAATTAATATAATAAACCGGACAAGCAGGGGCGTGCGGTGAAATTTTAAGAAAGGGAAGCAATTTTTAGAAACTTACCTATTTGGAATGTAATTCGATTCTTCGATCATTTTTTGCAAATTCGTCAATGACGTCATCATAAAAACGTCGATGCTCCGACATATTTTGGAGAAGTTTATTTTCAATGGACAACAGCGATGTATGTGAAAGTCCCTCCTGCCCCGTTGAATTTCTCACGAAATTTTTTATACGTTTAAGTGTTGAAAAATTGCGTTCTACTGATGAACTTGTGGCAGGTATTGTCAATACTAATTCACACAGTTTCGACACTTCGCTGTAGGCATCTTCCAGCTCCTTGTCTTTTAAAAATTGCATTAGTTCCTTAGCGTTACTTTTTGCGCTAATGTCATCAGTTTCGTAAATCACTTTTAGTTCATATCGCAGTAACACTCGGTCGAAGAACTTGCCATAATGAAGAAGAAGAGATTTAAACGCATCTTCTGTTAAATCTATAATTTATTTGTTGCTGAATTTGATCGATTATTTCATAAAAGAGGCGTCTGTATGATGTTTGAACATCTCCCACCTTGTCTGTTCGAGGACGCTTGGCTTGTGGCTCTACATTTAACGTCATCGTTTTTCCCCAAATAGGTCAAAGTCATCTCTTCTTTGGCTTAACATGGAGTTAAAATCATCCACTTTTTTTAAGCAAAAAGCAATATCGTTTGTTTTAGTTTGTAACATATTAAAAACATTGTCCGAGAATGGAAATATTTCTGAAAATATGTTCAACAAATAATTAAAATTAAAATCTCGTTTCAAACAGTCCGAAAACACCCTCGAAGTATTTATTGCTTCTGAGTCACACGTTTCATTATTTTCTATTATATTCTCAAATAGTTCAACCAGTGATTCACGATTTTCATATACTGTTAACACAAGTCATTATAGTTCCACCTAGTAGGAGCTACTTTGGGACATCGTTTGTTGACAATGGAGTCCAAAGCTTGTGTACGTTTTGTTGACTTGGAAAAAAAAGCAGCCATGCCACTTAAAGTAACGAAAAATACTTTACACTCTTTAATGTGATTGACGGACTGGGATAAAACTAAATTTAATTTATGAGCAAAACAATGGACAAGCACTGCACTTGGGAAAGTTTCTCAAACTTTAGCTTGCAGACCCCCTAATGGTCCTGCCATCACTGCAGCTCCATGATAGCTTTGAGCAACTAATTTTTTCTCTCCATTAATTTCTTTATTTTATTTTTTTTTATTTTTTACCAAATTGATGGTGAATCCCCATTTTACAAAAAAATATACAACAATTAAATAATCAATTTGATAGACCTAGAAATTAAGATAACATATTTAAAGAATTTCATTAAAATACATATAACAAACAAAAAGATTGTCTTACAAGCAGGAACCTCAGTTAACACTATACATCACAATATTACATCACAGTATTCTGGCAAAGAAGTGTTTTAAAGCTCAAGAAGGTACAGTCAAAATCCGGATGTAATGCGTTTAACATACGGACACTCCTATCAATAGGAGAATGCATTCCATAATTAGTGTTATGAAAAGGGACGAAAAATAAATCACTTTGTCTCAGACGTCTATTGGGAATGTTTAGTTTTATCATTGACAATAATTGTGCACAATCAGTAATACCTTTCATCAACTTAAAGACAAAACATCCATCAAACATACGACGCCTACATTCAAATGTTTTCAAACTCAGTAAATTTAACATATCAATTCGATGGTAGTTCTCCATATTTATACCACACTTAAATGCAGCGAATCTCAAAAACTTATACTAGACACGCTCAATGTGTGCTTGGTATAATGGTGACCAAGCGAGGTAGCATACTCTAAATTAGATCTTACCAATGAGCAGTACAATACTTTAATAATATCAATCGAAAAGTGTTGACAGTTCCTGACAACAAAGCCCAGCATTCTCGTGCCCTTAAGACTTATACACAGCACATGCTCAACAAAAGTAAGTTTTCATCGAACAAGACACCAAGGTCTTTTATGCACTTGGTATATGATAGTTCTGTGTCATTTATGGAGTAAGACGACTGAATTCTCGACCTAGTGCGAAAAAAGCTAATGTGGAAACACTTCTTAAGGTTTAGATAGAGATTGTTAGTTTGTGTCCATTGCCAAAGTGCGTCCAAATCCCTCTGAAGCCCAACTGCGTCCCCCTCATCCTTAATCACTCTGAACATTTTTAAATCATCAGCAAACATCAGCGCATTGGAATTAATCAATATATCAGCAATATCATTAACAAATAAGATAAAAAGGAGCGGGGCACAGTGAGACCCCTGAGGGACACCAGATCAAACCTTAAATGGTGTAAAGACACTCCGGTTTATCCTGACAGTCTGCGTCCGTCCACTGAGAAAGCTTTCCAACCAATCAACAAGCTGCTGAGAAAAGCTCAGTGCCAAAAGCTTTGCCAGGAGGCTCCTGAAATTTACCCTGTCGAAAGCCTTGGAGAAGTCAGTATAGATGGCATCAACCTGTGCGCCACTCTCCAGGGCTTCCAACAAGGCAACCTACCAAGTTCTCCTGAGTCGATTTGGCTTTACAAAATCCAAATTGAAGATCGTTGACAATACCCTTGCATGCCCAACTAAGCTGATCAGATACAAGGCTGTCAAAAAGCTTTCACATAGCAGACTATATACAAACACCCCGATAATTGTTCACATCTTCCACCTTGCCCGATTTATAGATAGGTGTTATATAGCTATGTTTCCAGCTTTCAGGAAATCTGCAGGACTCAATAGATTTATTAAAAATTACCTGCAGAGGCTTAGCCATTGTGCAAACACATTTGTTCAGAAACAAATTAGGAATATGATCAGGGCCACAATTTGTCTTACAAGGTAAACTAAAAATTTGGTTAAAAACATCAGTTATAGAGAAGCCAGTGAGCAATATGTTTCCAAAGTTGTTCCGAGTGAAATCCGGAACATTACAATTAGAGTCATCGTACACTCTAGCAAAGTGTTGTGCGAACAAATTAGCAATTTCATCTCCATTGTGAGCCACCTCTGCTTCAAGATGCATACTATGAGGTAGGCGATTTGCCTGCCTTTTATCATTCACATATTTCCAAAAGTACCTAGGATTTAGCAAAAAAGCATGTTCAGTTTCAGCAACATATACATCATGACAAATTTTCCATTCATATTTGCAAGCAGCTCGTAAATCTGAAAAAGTTTCGTAATCATACTGCCTTTTGGAGTGCAAGAATTTTTTATGTGCAATCTTTTTCTTACATACCAGATCTTTTAGTCGGGGACTGAACCATCTGGGAAAGTTAGTGTTCTTCATTCGTCTCTGGGGTACAAATTGATTAAGGCAGAAGTTTAGGGCCTCATACAACCTTTCAACAGCCATGTCAACATCCACATCCATAAAACTAGCCTCCCAATCGTACGACGCTAAAAAGTTATTTATGGCCACATAATCGGCATTCCTGAAGTCATGGTAAAATTCGTCAAACCTTAGAGGGGCATAATCAACCATAAGTTCAAAACAATATGCCCTATGGTGCATACTCTCGGGCAATAAAACGTCCTGTGCATATAAAACATAAATATGAGATGAATGACAAAAGATTAAATCTAAAAATACATTTCTACTATTTGGCAATATATTTACTTGATACAAATTCAAATATGCAAAACCTTGCGCTACAATATGAGCAGGTGAATCTTCACCGCATGCTACAGACACACCATGTGTGTCATTATGCCAAAGTGCTTCAGTCAAGGTGTAGTTCCCAAAAACTCCTAACTCCACATTCGGGTGGGCTACAGTGATTTCCGGTACAGAAGCACAGTGGTGATCATATTTAATTTGTAATGAATTTGGTGCTATGTACACTCCACCAAAAATATAGCTCTTATAAATAGTCTTTACTTCCACAAAGACTTGTTCTATTTCATTACATGACACTTGGACTATTTTTGTCTTTAACTTGTTGGATACCGCAATCAGAACTCCACCTCCTCTGCTCTTATCACTCGTGACTGAACATCTGTCCATTCTATAAACATTAAAACCAGGAAAATTGACCTCACTATCAGAGAAAGAACTATGTAACCATGTCTCTACCAAAATAACAACAGAGTAATCACTCAAGCTCAATGACATAGTGAGGTCATCCATTTTAGTTCTCAGACCACCAATGTTCTGACAATAGCACTTTAGAGACTTACTTAGTTTTTTGGATCATTTTCAGAAGGCTTCATAAAATTGGCAATGTAACGTATACCATTGCGATACTTTAATCCCAGATTATATTCTCCTTAACCCTTTCTTCGTTCGATCTCTTCATAAAGAGCTTTCAGTTGATTTCTTTGCAATGTTGTAAGATCTTACTTCACTTTAATATTGGAGTCGTCAATTTTACTTCTGTTACGTATACAGTGGGCCGCCATTGCAGCATCTTGAAACATAACTTTCATTGGTCTAGGTTGATCTTTAGGAGGACCAATCCTGGATACTCTCAAATCCATGGGAACATCTAAATTCATCTTCTGAAGCAAGCCAATGACATGATACTTGTCATGGTCGATCCTTTCCAATGAGACCTTTGAGGTGCTTTCTGGGATACTGTATACAATAATATTCTTAGCTCGAAGACTCCTTTCCTGCCACTCGTTGCAAGGGTCATTAGTGATTGCCATTCCGCGTCGAGATGCGGCGTTTGGTAAATCTCCAGCATTTTGTTTGATACCTTTAGTAACGTTATAAACTACGGTATATAATGCATCTGGATGTTGAAGAAAACAGTAAACTTGCACCTGGGAGAAATCCTGTTGAAGAAATTGCATGCAAAATGATGAACCGTTTTCCCGTCTCACATCCCTTTTTTCTCTTAACACTTTTTACAGACTCATCCTGCCAAGATTTCGAACCACTTCCATTAGAAAATATCCAAGTCTCGTCTAAAAATACCACTTCTAAATTTTGAATTAACATTTTCCGTGTATTTCTTTAAAAACTGGATACGTTGACTTGCTATATGTGGCAACTTGCATAAAAATCTTCGATTACAATCCTTTTATATATAGAAACCCAACATTTTTATTAATTTTGAAAACGATTTTAGTCCAATTGCCAATATGCGTCGATTTATTAAAGCTTCTTTTAAAACTTGAAGGGTTATACTGGGTGATTCACGACCCACGGTACATACTTATGTGGTGTATAGGGTATTCCTAGGGTATATCGAAATGGATATTTAAATTGATTAATTCGGCTTTATTACCAAGATACAGGGTGATTTTCGTATTTTGGTAAAAATTTGTTCACCCTGTATCTCCTAAACTGCTTAATAGATTTTTTAAACATTTTGTACACAAACACTCTTGGTATATCATAACTTTTTGACGTTTGAAAAGTAGCAAAGTTCCAGGGCCGTATCCAGCCAATTCACACAGGGGAGGAGGGTTAGTTTTGAGACACCCTGTACATCGGAATTCGGTATTTTTGAATTTTTTTCTTAAACTACATTCATTTGTGAACAAAAATATGCCACCATCTTGAATGGCACACTAAAGGTTATGTACGAAATTTAAATCTTTAGATAGTACATACCCCTTTTTTTAGCGGTATCTATTAAAGCTTTTAACTAAGTATAAAATTATTTCAATGATTGACTTTAAAAAAAAATTAAACTATCTTTACTAATAAAACACAGCCTTGTCGAATTAATTTTTATTTTCCAGTAGCCCAAAAAAAACTAAAATCTACCCTAACACAATAACGTCTTAAAAGCTACAAAATGTTTTCAAAATGCATACCACCGGTGTCTCTACATTTTTGTGCACGCTTTTGTAGGTTTGCAATTGAGCGGTGAATCATTTGAGGGTTTTGTCTAACCTCGTCGCAATAAAAATGTATCCTATTTATTAATTGATCGCTAGTTTCGATTGGAACACTGTAAACTTTTTGTTTTAGATGCCCCCACAAAAAGTAGTCGGCTGGATTAAAGTCTGGCGACCTAGCTGGCCAAGGATGTGGTCCTCCGCGTCCAATCCACCGATCAGCAAATTGTTGATTGAGATAATTTCGAACATCAATTCCAAAATGTGCAGGTGCCCCATCGTGTTGAAACCATATGCCTCCTAAATTTACATTTTCTAATAAGCCCGGTAAAATGTTTTGTAGAAAGTCCAAATACACAACAGCCGTTAGTCGTTGAGGGAAAATATGTGGTCCAATTAAATGATTATTTATTAAGCCGCACCAAACATTCACTGAAAACTTTCGTTGAGAATTGGCCGATCGCAACGAATGAGGGTTTTCATCTGCCCATACATGAGAGTTTCTAGAATTAAAGACTCCGTCCCTTGTAAATTGGGCTTCATCAGTGAATAGTGCTCTAAAAATAGTTCTTCGATGATTTATTACCCACCTAGCAAATGCTAATCTAGGCAAGTAGTCGCCTTCTTCTAATCTTTGTACCTCTTGTACATGGAAAGGGTATAAGTTTTCATTTTTTATAGTTCTCCATACTCTTGTCTGCGGTATCGCTAATTGGGCGGAAATTCGCCTAGTGCTTGTGGTTGGATCTTCCCTCACAAGGTTGAGAATATTCTCTTCTTGGACCACGTTATTAGCACCCACTCTTTCAACATGAAGATCGGTTGAGGGAAACTTACCCTTTTCACGCAATGTGTTAAAGGTTGCGGCAAACGTTTGGTGATTTGGAATTCTCCGATCCGGAAATCGTCTTCTGTATTCTTCTGTAGCAGCCCTTCCGTTACCATTACAAAATCCGTACACAAATACGATGTCTGCGTACTCAGCATTTGTAAATAACGGCATTTTTACAATTATTGAAACGTACAAACTTTTTGCAAAGAGAAAATTCAAATAAAAAATCTTTAATTAACAATGTCAAACACAAATGATTGAATTGTATGTACGTAATGTCATTTTTAAAATATCTGTCTAAATTCCAAGGCTTACTTTATTATTTTTAGGTATTAAAATTTATTGAATTTGTATTTTTTTGTAGGTTTTAAGGTTACGAAAAAAATAAAGGTAAATAAAAAAATTAAAAAAAAACAAGCTCTTACACGTAATTTGTATACAATAACAAAAATAAAAAAAGATAAATTCTTAGGGTAGCCGATAAATGATCACGATCTCGAGGATTAGATAAGAGATGAGGCGAAAAAGACTCAAACAGAAATTAACTGGTTTATTAGTAGAGATAGTTTAATTTTTTTAAAAGTCAAGCATTTAGACAAAAACCTCAAATGTAAATGATTCAACGCTCAATTGCAATTCACAAAAGCGTGCACAAAAATGTAGAGATACCGTTAGACAGCCGTTATTGTGTTAAGGTAGATTTTGGTATTTTTGGGCCACTAAAAATAAAACATAATTCGACAAGGCTGTGTTTTATTAGTAGAGATAGTTTAATTTTTTTTTAAAGTCAATCATTGAAATAATTTTATACTTAGTTAAAAGCTTCAATACAGATACCGCTAAAAAAAGGGGTATGTACTATCTAAAGATTTAAATTTCGTACATAACCTTTAGTGTGCCATTCAAGATGTTGGCATATTATTTTTCACAAATGAATGTAGTTTAAGAAAAAAAATTCAAAAATACCGAATTCCGATGTACAGGGTGTCCCAAAACTAGCCCCCCTCCCCTGTGTGAATTGGCTGGATACGGCCCTGAAACTTTGATACTTTTCAAACGTCAAAAAGTTACGATATACCAAGAGTGTTTGTGTACAAAATTTAAAAAAAATGGATTAAGCCGTTTAGGAGATACAGGGTGAACAAATTTTTACCAAAATACGAAAATCACCCTGTATCTTGGTAATAAAGCCGAATTAATCAATTTAAATATCCATTTCGATATACCCTAGGGATACCCTATACACCACATAAGTATGTACAGTGGGTCGTGAATCACCCAGTATATATATATATATATATATATATATATATATATATATATATATATATATATATATATATATATATATATATATATATATATATATATATATATATATATATATATATATATATATATATATATCCTGTATTTTTCGTTACCGATTTTTATATATCAAATTTTGTCTTATAATTAATAAAAAAAATTACCTATTTTAAACACGCTTTAAAATTGGAACAAGTATTCTATAATTATTTATTTATTGCCTATAAAATTACAAATGTACTAAAAAAGTAAGCAAAAAAATGGTGTTAAATCTAATAAAAAAATTTTTAAATTAAAATTCACTAGCTAATATCCAGGAGCCAGTGGCAAAAGCTCTGATAATCGGTATAAGGAATGTACAGAGACTTGTGCATGAAAAAAAAACATAATTTACTTCTGAAGAAAATTAAGAAATGTACACGAAAAACTCCAAAGGCAAAAGACTTAAGTTACAATGCAAAAATAGATATTCATAATGCTATTTATGATTTATACACATCAAAGACTAATATAATCCTTAAGAAACTTTTTAATATTATAGACTAAAAAATATCATCATGACTTGAAAAGTCCTCATCTTCTGAGTCGTTCTCAAATGGCTCAATGATCATTGGTTCTATTTCGACATCTAGAACTCGTTCTCGATTCCACCAATCCCATATTAATTTCTCCGTATGTTCCACAGATTTCTTCCAGTACTCCGGCGTAATATAATTTAATGAATCTTGCCAAACAATTTGCACGTCATCTGATGTAAGACCATCGTTCACGTGTTTTTCGTAATATGATTTTGCCCCAGCCCATATTAATTCTATTGCGGTAAACTGGCAATGGTATGGCGGCAGTCGTAAAACCTCATGTCCATATTACCATAATATTTTCATTCTACAGCATATATTGTTGGTTTTTTAATAGATTTTGCCATTAAAAGAAGTTCTAGTTTCAGCATATTGGGTAAAGGATTTTGTTTTTGTTTTATTAGCCATCCCTTTTCTTCCAGGATGAAGTAGGTTGTTTGTTTAAGATTCTTGAATGATAAGATGATTTGTCCAGAATGATTAAAGATGGAGCATCTAAATTTGGAATCAGTTGTTCTTTTAACCACTTTTCAAACAGTTCACAGTTCATATTATCATGGTAGTCCATACTTTTGGATGTTGAAGAAAACAGTAAACTTGCACCTGGGAGAAATCCTGTTGAAGAACCTGCATGCAAAATGATGAACCGTTTTCCCGTCCCATACCCCTTTTTTCTCTTGTCTAAAAATATTACTACTACACTTCTAAATTTTGAATTAACATTTTCCGTGTATTTCTTTAAAAACTGGATACGCTGACTTGCTATATGTGGCAACTCGCATGAAAATCTTCGATTATAGTCCTTTTTATATCGAAACCCAACACTTTTAATAATTTTGACAACGATTTTAGTCCAATTTCCAGCATGCCTCGATTTTTTAAAGCTTCTTTTAAAACTTGCAGGGTTATATTAGTTTTTGATATGTATAAATCGTAAATTGCATTACGAACATCCATTTTTACATTGTCACTTAAGTCTTCTGTCTTTGGCTTTTTTCGTGTACATTTCTTAATCTTCTTCGGTAGTAAATTATGCTTTTTTTCATGCACAATTTTCTGCACAGTCATTATACCGATTCCCAGAGCTTTTGCTACTGTCTTCTGGATATTGGCCAGTGAATTTTCATAGAAGATGACCTATGAAGATATCATAGGTCTATCTGATTCATCTTCCGGATTTTATGCGGAGGATATGATTACACGTAATAAAAAAAAAACAAACTTAAAAAGTTTGTCGTTGATAAATCGTATGACCCGCACGATAACACTGCATTTGACTATACAATACACGTTTTTCAAATCTTATTTTATCAAACAAATTCAGACTGAACAGTTTGTCCCAAAAATGTTCAAACAGGGATTAAAAAACTTTTTAGTTGAATAATATTTTTACTCCCTTTGGGAGTACTTCAGCTATTTTAATGTTTTTCCTATGTACTGTGATTGCAAATGGTAATTTGTTTATTTTCATTGAATATTGTAGCTGATATATTTTGTATTATTGACTTTTTTTATTGCTATGAATCTGTCTATTTGTCTTTTCACTTTTAAGATGTGCACTATTCATTTTATTCCATAACACTATTGTAAATAAAAAAAAATTAATATTAATAGCAAATAAATTTTGTTCATAGAAATTTAGTGTTTTCTAGAGACCCTGTAAAAACTACTTTTTATTTTCGTTTTGCAGGAAGATCCGAACGTAAACAGGATGGAAGAAAGCTTGAACTTGTTCGGACAGATTGTGAATAATCCATTTTTCAGAGACGCGTCGTTCGTATTATTCCTAAATAAATTCGATCTCTTCAGGGAAAAAATACTCTATTCGAACAGACATTTAAGACTGTACTTCTCTGATTATAAAGGTAATTATATACATTCTGGAATTGTAAAATGTAAAACAAAAAATTAAAGACTTGAATTGTTTATTTTGATTTTTTTAATTGTAGGTCCCGACAGAGACGTGGACAGGGGCGCTCTGTTTATCCAACACAAATTCATTCTGAAAAACGGAGATTCTAGGAAAGTGCTGTACCCTCATTTTTGTACGGCCACCGACACTGCCAACGTACAAGTCGTCTTTCAATCTGTGATGGAAATGGTCATTTCCGCTAATTTAGGACAAGTAACGTTACTCTAGACAAAATGTATGTTTATATTTTATTATTACTTTTTTATTAACGTAATTGTTGCAATTACTACTTGCTTGGATTTTTGTATCATTTTGTTTTGGTTGACTGGAAATTCATACTTGTTGATAATATCGAAATTAATTTTTAAAGTGGTTCTAATCCTGTAATAATAATCTCTGTAATATTTGTGTATAGGCGGTTCAAAAATATGACTCTACTTTGATTTTAATTTTGATCCAGAGATTCTGTCAGAATGTGTTCTGAATTTAAACCCCCTTTCTTGTTCTGCGTTTCCATTCGGTCTCCCATAGCCAAAATGCATGTCGCAGTATTCAATATTGAAGTATTCTCGAGCCATTTCGTAGCTGACACTAATTTCAAAATCAAGAGCTTACTGAAACTGAAAAAAGCTTCACTACTGTAAGGATTTTTTTATCCGGATTTTGGTAATGTGGGGATTGTAACAGACCAGACAAAAATCCAGATAAGCTGTAAATTATCTTTAGTGGGATGTTTTATTACCTATATACCAGGTGGCAATGAAACTATTACCCAGGACGCCATTTGAAAACGGCTAGAGATAAGAATATGGAATCTGGTGTGTTTATAGGGTTGAATATTGTAAATATTAATAACATAAAAACAATCAAACACCCTGTATATTTTATGCTTTTTTGAACTCTCTTCACAATTCTAAACAACTTTTGTATGGCATAATTGTCTAAAATGTATAGTTTTCCAAATAAACACTGTATATTGTTCAACAACATGCGCGAACAATCAACATTGTGGTCGCTCTTAGAAAATTCGATTTTTTTATCGGTATAAAACGCCGTAAATTCTTGAAAATTTGCATAATGAAAAAGCTTGTAATAGTTAATAATTCGGGTAAATAACATTTATGAAAAGTTTGAAGTATCAAATAATAATTGCGAAAGTTTAAAGATCAATTTATAATCTAAAGTATTTGTAGTTAATTCGCTGAGATCTAAAAAAACTACATACCAATTGTGATAAAAATCTATAGCCCGTCTCACCTGCCAAACTCAGAAAAATTACACTTCTTGAATTAAATTCCAGCTATAGTCGATTTCATCTACTCAAATCAGTGGTTTTTCCGTTATGGTTATAAACTATTGAACAATATTGGACATCATTGGATTATAGAGTTGGTGTTTGGTAAATTAATTGTACAGGGTGGCCCACATAAGATGACTCACTACCTTATCTCAGAATCTGTACGAGATAGGGAAAAAAGTTTTATACAAAAGTTTCTTAGGTTTATCTAGATTTTTTAAATATTATATTTTTTATATATATATATATATATATATATATATATATATATATATATATATACTAAAATCAATAAAAATGCGCTTTCACACACCTTTATCAAAAGTTCTTGGCCGGAAAGGATATATGTAGAATAGCAGAAATATATAATTTCTGCAGGTGCAAAACGGCCTACAAGAAGAATTGCTTTCGATTATGTCACAGGGTACCCTCCTGCGATCATGATTTCTGGGCCTTTACCCTCATCAGGCAGGCTTGTACCCAGGGAGATCTGAAATAACAGATTGCTCGATATGACAAAATCGAAAACGAAACGTCTATCATACTAAAATAGTACTACATGCTAAGTATAACACTTAGCGCCACCTATTGGGGCTCCGGTGGTTTCCGGCTGCAAACCCATAGGAATTTGGCAAAGTATGCACTAGCACCATCATACGGAGAGTAGATACTAAAATCAATAAAAATGCGCTTTCACACACCTTTATCAAAAGTTCTTGGCCGGAAAGGATATATGTAGAATAGCAGAAATATATAATTTCTGCAGGTGCAAAACGGCCTACAAGAAGAATTGCTTTCGATTATGTTACAGGGTACCCTCCTGCGATCATGATTTCTGGGCCTTTACCCTCATCACCCTGTGACATAATCGAAAGCAATTCTTCTTGTAGGCCGTTTTGCACCTGCAGAAATTATATATTTCTGCTATTCTACATATATCCTTTCCGGCCAAGAACTTTTGATAAAGGTGTGTGAAAGCGCATTTTTATTGATTTTAGTATCTACTCTCCGTATGATGGTGCTAGTGCATACTTTGCCAAATTCCTATGGGTTTGCAGCCGGAAACCACCGGAGCCCCAATAGGTGGCGCTAAGTGTTATACTTAGCATGTAGTACTATTTTAGTATGATAGACGTTTCGTTTTCGATTTTGTCATATCGAGCAATCTGTTATTTCAGATCTCCCTGGGTACAAGCCTGCCTGATGAGGGTAAAGGCCCAGAAATCATGATCGCAGGAGGGTACCCTGTGACATAATCGAAAGCAATTCTTCTTGTAGGCCGTTTTGCACCTGCAGAAATTATATATTTCTGCTATTCTACATATATCCTTTCCGGCCAAGAACTTTTGATAAAGGTGTGTGAAAGCGCATTTTTATTGATTTTAGTATCTACTCTCCGTATGATGGTGCTAGTGCATACTTTGCCAAATTCCTATGGGTTTGCAGCCGGAAACCACCGGAGCCCCAATAGGTGGCGCTAAGTGTTATACTTAGCATGTAGTACTATTTTAGTATGATAGACGTTTCGTTTTCGATTTTGTCATATCGAGCAATCTGTTATTTCAGATCTCCCTGGGTACAAGCCTGCCTGATGAGGGTAAAGGCCCAGAAATCATGATCGCAGGAGGGTACCCTGTGACATAATCGAAAGCAATTCTTCTTGTAGGCCGTTTTGCACCTGCAGAAATTATATATTTCTGCTATTCTATATATATATATATATATATATATATATATATAGGGTGTGTCATTTTGCGTTGACAGATGTCGACTTTGTTATTTTAAATGGAACACCCTGTATATTATTATGGATTTGAATAGCTCTCTTAGAGACGATTTCAACGATGTATTATAAGATGGGTCTACGAGGCACCGTTTCGGAGATATTTACGATCATCTTCAATTTTTGACATACTTTCAACTTGTTGTATCTCTGGTATTTATCAACTTTTATGTTTCATTTTTGTGCAGGAAAAAAACATAATTTTATGCTTTATTGGACGTGTAGGTAAAAATATTGAAATTGAAAAAAAAATGTTACAGTGTTGTCACGTTTTGCGTACCATCAGTTTTCTCAAGATTTTTAAATGCAACCCCCTATATTTTATAACGGATTTAAATAGAGCATCGAAAGACGATTTCAACGATATATTATAACATAGGTTTACAAGTCACGGTTCCCGAGTTTTGGGGATTTTCTTCAGGAATCAATTTTAATATTAAACAATTTTTACTAAAACATAATATAAACTATTAAACGTGACATGACATGAACGAAGACAACAAAATTAATATTATATGCTAAAGAATATCTAAATTAGATTTTCTAATTGCTTTGAATAATTATTACCACGCCGTTTTCCAGATCAAACGTAAAACTCTCTAAAAATCAGTTAAATACATAATGTGTATTTTTGTTAAAATAGTGTGAATCTATTTAAAAATAGTTCTTTATGTTTCCTTCCCATATACTAAATAAGCCTTATCAATGTTATGATTAGCGATTACCGAAACAGACGGCCAAGGCGACTGTGTCGATAATGGTGCCGCAAAATATCTTTGCTTACTAATAATTTTTGTTGTTTCGTTTTTATATTGAGCGTCTGAAAGTCAGTCGAGTAATAAACGTCATCAAGCTAAGTATTGGCTTCGTGTTTTTTCTCTCACAATTATTTACCAACCTTTCCACAACCCTATCAACAATTTTAAGTAGGCTGTGCTTCAAAACCCTGGAAACAAACGAAATATTATTTGCATGAAATTTGACAGCTTGGTTGCATTTCTTGATTAAATTAGTAAATTTAAGAAATAATTATGTCGAACTACACTATTCAACAACGTTTAAATTTATATGAGTGCTTCATTAGAAACAATAAGAGTCCCGCACTAGCGTTAAGGGAGTATAGAAGACTGTATCCAAATAGCAGAATTCCAAGTAAGAAAATCTCCGTAAGAATTACACGAGATCTGGAAAATGGCGTTGTGATAAACAATAAAAGAAACCGGCCTAGGACAGTTCTTACAGAAGAAAATCAACTTGATGTTCTTTTATATTTTGAGGTAAGCAATGAAAATTCCCAAAGGGATGCCGCACGGGACATACCGCATATTAGCCGAGCAAGTATTCAGAGAACACTTAATATCAACGATTACCATCCTTTCAAATTCACTCCGGTACAAGAGCTATCCATAGCTGATTTTGACAACAGAGCTACTTTTTGCATGGATATGATGGACCGCCACTTTGATCAACCGGTTTTTGACAAAATTCTTTTCACTGACGAAGCAATTTTCAACACCGCGGGAATATTTAACCGAAAGAACTGCCACTACTGGTCAAGGCAAAATCAACATAAAATCAAAGCTATCAGAAAGCAGGGACATCAAAGTGTATATGTTTGGTGCGGAATAATAAAGGACCGAGTGATTGGGCCGGTTTTTTATGATAGGACTCTTAACGGACAGAGATACCACAGTTTGTTGCAAAATGAAATACAACCTCTTATTAATGAATTACCGGATGAAATTAAAGATGGTCTTGTATTTCAACAAGACAGTGCGCCGTACCATACCGTAAGACCTGTAATTGAATGGTTAAATGAAAGATTTCCAATGTGGATTGGCAGATTTGGGTCAATACCCTGGCCAGCTCGGAGTCCCGATTTAACTCCACTAGATTTTTTTTTATGGGGAAATATTAAAGACAAAGTGTATAAGAATAAAGTTAATAACGTGGACGATTTAAGGGGGAGAATAATGGAAGAGATCCATTTGATCAATGAGAGTGGAGCAGTTCGTAGGGCAATAAAAAAATTAGACATTATTTATACAACATGTATAGCACAGGAAGGTAGTTATATAGAAAATTTATTTTAAGTAATGTTTATTTTTTTGTCTTTGTTCTTGTTATGTCATGTTTAATAGTTTATGTTATGTTTAGTAAAAATTGTTTAATATTAAAATTGATTCCTGAAGAAAATCCCCAAAACTCGGGAACCGTGACTTGTAAACCTATGTTATAATATATCGTTGAAATCGTCTTTCGATGCTCTATTTAAATCCGTTATAAAATATAGGGGGTTGCATTTAAAAATCTTGAGAAAACTGATGGTACGCAAAACGTGACAACACTGTAACATTATTTTTCAATTTCAATATTTTTAACTACACGTCCAATAAAGCATAAAATTATGTTTTTTCCTGCACAAAAATGAAACAAAAAAGTTGATAAATACCAGAGATACAACAAGTTGAAAGTATGTCAAAAATTGAAGATGATCGTAAATATCTCCGAAACGGTGCCTCGTAGACCCATCTTATAATACATCGTTGAAATCGTCTCTAAGAGAGCTATTCAAATCCATAATAATATACAGGGTGTTCCATTTAAAATAACAAAGTTGACATCTGTCAACGCAAAATGACACACCCTGTATATATATAAAAATACAATATTTAAAAAATTTAGATAAACCCAAGAAACTTTTGTATAAAACTTTTTTCCCTATCTCGTACAGATTATGAGATAAGGTAGTGGGTCATCTTATGTGGGCCACCCTGTACCTCTCCTTTCACTGGAAAACCCCTTTCTATATGGCACACATTGGATCGAAACATAGGAAAATAGGGACATTGACTTATTTCGAAATTAATGTTTGTATTTTATTGGTTTTTATGTATGATTTTAATAAATTCATCAAACATTAAAATTAATATGGCCTATTGTACCAGGTAGTTTACAAAATATACAGTATGTCTTACGAAAAAAGGTAATTTATAAACAAAACGAACAAAAAAAAATTATAACAAAAGAGAAACCGCTTTCTCTGTTAAATCGCTATGAATCTTATCAAAGCTACGCATATGTGATACATATGGATCGGAAGACAATAAAAGATTATGCAAAATATCTTCATTTCCAAAAGTTCTATTACACCTTCTTGAATGGCATTCCCTGTATTTCCGAAAATATTTATTTCTAGATTCAGCGGCCTCTTCAGACAGATGCCCTATGGGAAACAAAAAGTTTTCGATGATTTGTGCACCGTGTATCAAAATTATGTGTAGAGAAGATGGCATGTAATACCATCCGTACAAGTAAACATATAACTCTGCAGTCTCTTTTGCAAATTTATCAAACTTCTCCACATTTATTTTTTTCCCTGAAGCCAAAACTTGGAGTGGTGTATATAGACTTTCCAGCAACCGTTCATCGATTCCTGTAATTTGTGATGATTTTTCAAAGTTTCGGAAAAATCGTCTCGCAGTGTTTCCATCGTTACTTGTGCCAAATCCCTGTTTAACGACGTCAACTATCAAACCCATCTCCTCCCTAAATCTAAAATAAAATTGCAAATTAGGCGAAAAACGGCTCGACAAATTGCCGAATTCCAAAACATTAAACCTGACAATAAATTAGTTTTGCTCTCTCCAGAATACCTTTTTTGTATTTCCAGTTTCCTATTCTCTTTTAATGCCTTTTCTTCGGTGCTTCTCGCTGACCACTTTTTAAAGTCCCTGTTATATGCAATGTGGAGCATGCATTCAAATGTCCGTATCCAGGAATGTAGACTGGAGATCCCCAAATCGTATTGCTTTTTATCAGGTTTTCTTTTTCGAATTACCTAATAAATCGAATATTGAAAGCTCTGTAATCTCGTTCAAAAAGCAGTTTTTCTTCTTTAAACTCAAGATAAAAAACACCTTATCTTTGAAACCAATTAACGATTTTTGCCAAACTAGCCAGTTAGATTAACTCTTTAAACGAGCTCTCAATGAAAAAAAACTACTCTCAATAAACTTTGTTCATTGAAGAGCTACACGTGCATAAACAGATACAGACAAAACTTACCTCCAAATTGTTCATGTTAGTAGGCTTAGCACCACAAATATAACATACTGAACTGGAACTAGCTCCTGCTAAAATTGTGCAAATTTTTCCATCTATCATTGTGAGGTACAACTCGTGTCTCACATTTATTCCATTTGGAAAAGTCGTTTTTTCAAGCAGATTTTTTTCATCTTTGAGCGACTCCCAGCAATCCAAAATAACGTTTTTTGTTTCCTTGATAAATTGAAAGTTTAAAGGTCTACAGTAATGTGCAGAAGAGGGCACTGGATTTTCCCAAATTATTTTTGTTGGATCGTCAGATTGTATTAATTTTAATGGCACGTAAGCCGTCATAAAAATGCTGGAATCGAAATTGTCATGGTCCGAGATGGTATCAAATTTCTGCTTGTACGGGGTGGCCAACTAAGAATGGACGCCGGCCATAACTCGCTTACCGTTAATCATATAAATTGGGGGAAAAAAAATTATTAGCTAAATCGACTAAGAGAAATCGCTGGAAAATATTTTGAAGTTCCGCATATGGCCGCTAGGGGGCGCAACTGTTATGGTCAATCAGAAAAAGGGCTGTTTCTTAAAAAATATTCATGTAAAGGTATATTATAAATACTGCCATCGTAAAGAGTAGAAAAATTGTGATTTTTTTGTTAAAGATATTTTGCTCTATCTCGTAAAATGTAGTGGTGGGGGAAGGTCAAACATGTTTTTATTTAAATGTCAATAACTCCGTTATAAGTCAACGGAATTGAACAAACTAGGTCTCGTTTAAAAGAGCCCATCTTAACTAATAATCTGATGTAAAAAAAAAATCCGATTTGATTCGCCGTGGTAACTAGAGGGCGCTGATTGACATCACAACAATTATTACGCATTATTTTGAAAATTTTAAATAGCACGCTATATCTCTTTTAACACAATTTAATAGAGGAGGAAATTCTCAATAAGTCAGTGCAAATTTTAACTTCCTAACTTTTTTCAAATCGGAAATATAAATAAAACAAATATTAGGGCGCTGGGTACGCAACATCTCCCTAATCTGTATGGACATAGCCTACATCACAATAATTCAGTAATAATACCACAGATAATATTCAACGCAAATCGCTAAAAATTATACTAATGTTCTGAAATAACCACCAGGTGGCGCAGTAGACGTTAATAAGCATAGTTTTACTCGCAATTTTACTTTTCTCTATATTTTTTTGTAGTTTACTCTATTTTCAGTAAGTTAGATATTATAAGGTAATAAATAAGAAAAATCCTAATATATTCGACCGTTGCAAATCTCCGTCTTTCTTAAAATCGACAATTTATGCACAAGAATAACAATAAACTAAAAACATAGATAAATAATAATTCCTTAGCAATTTTCTGCTACATCAAGCAAAAAAAATAGTAGGCTGTGAAAACAAAATTGAAAGTAATACGTCAAAAAATAAACAATGGTTTCTTGTCAGTGCCTTTTAGTTGCTATTTATCGTTCTTGAATTTCCTAATAGTATTGCTATCATTTCGCGTTTTTGTCCGAGATTTTCGTGTTTTTTGAGTTTTTCTAGTTGCTGTTGTTCATGTTATTGTTGTAGTTCGTATTTTTCTTGTTCAAGATTTGTTATTGTTCGTGTTGCGTTGTGTTAAGAACAAAATCATTTATACAAATCAAGAATCGGACCATTTTTTTTCGATAATCCATTGAATGGTGAGAGATATCTAAGATTTTTAAGGGAGGAATTGCCGATTTTGTTGGAGGACGTACCTCTGAACGTCCGACAACGATTGGTATACCAGCACGATGGTTGTCCAGCGCACTTCGCCGTCAACGTTCGGGAATTTTTAGATGCCCACTATCCTGGCCGATGGATAGGGCGACTTCGCCGTCAACGCGGCACCCTTCCATGGCCAGCTAGGTCACCCGACCTAACGTGTTTAGATTTTTATTTATGGGGTCGAGTGAAAGATTTAGTTTTTGCCACTAGACCCACTACACGGGAAAATATGATTCAGCGAATAAGAGACTGTATAAATACTATTTCAGTTGCTGAACTGGAGGCTGCAGTTTTATCCACGCGAGATAGGATGCATAAGTGCATCGAAAACGATGGCCGACAATTTGAACATTTAGGGCGGCATTAATTGAATTATATTTTTATTATCGTTTCTTTCACACGTTCCATTTAAATGGCTTTCATTTCCCATTATAATGAAAATTTAATATTGCACTTATTGACTCCTACTGCGCCACCTGGTGGTTATTTCAGAACATTAGTATAATTTTTAGCGATTTGCGTTGAATATTATCTGTGGTATTATTACTGAATTATTGTGATGTAGGCTATGTCCATACAGATTAGGGAGATGTTGCGTACCCAGCGCCCTAATATTTGTTTTATTTATATTTCCGGTTTGAAAAAAGTTAGGAAGCTGAAATTTGCACTGACTTATTGAGAATTTCCTCCTCTATTAAATTGTGTTAAAAGAGATATAGCGTGCTATTTAAAATTTTCAAAATAATGCGTAATAATTGTTGTGATGTCAATCAGCGCCCTCTAGTTACCACGGCGAAATCAAATCGGATTTTTTTTTTACATCAGATTATTAGTTAAGATGGGCTCTTTTAAACGAGACCTAGTTTGTTCAATTCCGTTGACTTATAACGGAGTTATTGACATTTAAATAAAAACATGTTTGACCTTCCCCCACCACTACATTTTACGAGATCACACAAATCACAATTTTTCTACTCTTTACGATGGCAGTATTTATAATATACCTTTACATGAATATTTTTTAAGAAACAGCCCTTTTTCTGATTGACCATAACAGTTGCGCCCCCTAGCGGCCATATGCGGAACTTCAAAATATTTTCCAGCTATTTCTCTTAGTCGATTTAGCTAATAATTTTTTTTCCCCCAAGTTATATGATTAACGGTTAGCGAGTTATGGCCGGCGTCCATTCTTAGTTGGCCACCCGGTACATCGAGTTGGACAATCGTGTAGGTTTGTGGTCATATAGTCAATAGAGGTTGCGCTGGTGCCTTTGCTGGTAGTATAAATTCTTGTTGGTTCTTCACAATAGTCTCTTAGATTGTAGGAGTCAAAAAGGTCTTTTAGTAATTTATAGTTTATTTTTTTTTTGTTGAGGCTATTTATGTTGAGGTCACCGCATAGAATAATATTGCAGCAAATATTTGAAATGTAGGATAAAATATTTGAGGCTATTAACCTTTCCCTTAAGTAAAGAAGACTATAATAACGAGTTAAATGTACTGGGTGATCAGTTAAGGGTAGCGAGCGGCCATATCTCATAAGATATTGGTCGTATAGATTTGAGAAAAAAAAATCATAATAAAAGTCGCCAAGAGAAATTGCTGAAAATTATTTTCGAGTTTGTCAAACGTCCGCTAGAGGGCGTAACAACCAACACCAAGTAGAAAAATGGGATTTCTATAGAATTTTGCCTAATGAAAATATATCGATGATATCATTTTCATATTTAGTGACCATTTCCCTACACTTTTTGTCTAAAATGTTTTGTTCTATATATCAAAATAAAGCGGTGGGGGAAGTTCAATTGTTTTTTCAAACAAACCAAGATGTCTCCCGTTTCTTTTGACCGATTTTAGCAAACTAGGCTCATATGAAAGAGCATAATTTGCACTACAAAACGCTTATTTAGTTTTGAATTTTTGACTTTTGCTGGCGTCGCTAGATGGCGTTAACTGAATTAGTAGCATATTTTTTAGTTTTTTCAAGAAAAACAAATGTAATGGTATATTCATTTTTACATATTTTAAAAGGGGATAAATTTCTCTATAATTTAATGAAAATAATTTATCATCTACCTTTTTTTGAACCGTTGATATTGAACAAAATATTATTTTATTTTATTAAAAAATGACACGATACTGCTTTTTGTCAAAATAAAAATCATTTTCGTAATCACTTATTAGGTGCTAACAAAAAGAACCTCTTGACTTTTTTTCGTTAGACGAACGGTTTTGGAATGAAAAAATAAGATGTTTAACAATCATAACTATAAGGTTCAAAATTATTTTTAATTACATCTCACAATAATAAAATTATTACCTATTATTTTTATCATTGATAATCATTTAATTAGCGAGAGAATGCTTTAGTTCATAATTTATTATTAATAATTATTATTATTTCATAAATTAAATTAAAAATCAAACTTAACTAACATCGCATTTAAGCGAAGCAGGCCATGATCTACGTTAAGAAACAAAACACCATGGTCAATCACGTTGATATTTATTTTGATAGTTCCTGCTATTGATATCTAATTTAATGTTATGTAAAAAGTATTTTTACAACAAATCATGCCTTTTACGAATGAAGAAGCCTTTGATATGTTGAGAATTTATTTTCAATGTTTTGAAAATGCGACGATTGCTTCTAGGCAGTATGCACTGCGTTATCCCCTCCGAAGACACCATTCGAGAATGGTTTTTCATCGTTTAGCCTTACGTTTGAGGTAACATGGCCAAGTGCAACCAACTCCAACTTTGAGAAGAAATCGTAGAGTAAGAAGAGAAGATAACATTATAAATGTGTTGGCTTATATGCATGCAGACCCCCATTTAAGCATAAGAGAGATCTCCAGAGAATTTTAAAATGCATCCATATCACATCGTGATTCATCAAGCCCTAAATGACACTGACTTTGAACGTAGGCTCGATTACTGCTACTGGCTTAGAGACTTCATTAGGGAAAACCATCATATTTTGTCACAAATATTGTGGACAGACGAAGCATCGTTTTGCAGTAATGGCAGGGTAAATCTTCATAACGTGCATTTCTGGTCGGACACTAATCCACACTGGTTACCTGAAGATTATCAGCAGGGTCGATGGAGCGTCAACGTCTGGTGAGGTGTTATTAAGGGTGCTATTATCGGTCCGCACATCTTTAATGGCAATCTAACCGGTGACATGTATTTGAACTTTTTATTTAACGATTTACCAGGGCTCTTAGAAAATGTGTCTTTACAAGTAAGAAGAAACATGCGGTTTCAACAAGACGGATGCCCGGCACATTATTTACGAAATGTGCAAGATTTTTTGAACAGGCATTTTCCTAACCGTTGGATTGGTAGAGGCAGTCTATTTTTCTGGCCACCTCGGTCCCCCGATTTAATCTGCCTTAATTTTTATCTGTGGGGCCGAATAAAGGATTTGGTGTATAAAACTCGACCAACTACTCGAGAGGACATGATAGACCGAATTCAAAACGCCATAAATATTATACCAAGAGCGGAAATTGAGACAGCTGTCAACTCCACCCAGAAGAGATTGGACCAGTGCATTCAAAATAATGGACAACATTTTGAACATTTACGACAAAACTATTAACTTATTTTTAACGTTTATTTTTAAAGTTCCATGTTCTTGTTTTTAGTGTTATTGCTCCTGCTGTTGTTGGACAGTTTTATTAAGATTTTTCATTGTTAAACATCTTATTTTTTCAATCCAAAACCGTTCGTCTAACGAAAAAAAGTCAAGAGGTTCTTTTTGTTAGAAACTAATAAGTGATTACGAAAATGATTTTTATTTTGACAAAAAGCAGTGGCGTGCCATTTTTTAATAAAATAAAATAATATTTTGGTTAATATCAACGGTTCCAAAAAAGACAGATGATAAATTATTTTCATTAAATTATATAGAAATTTATCCCCTTTTAAAATATGTAAAAATGAATATACCATTACATTTGTTTTTTTTGAAAAAAACTAAAAAATATGCTACTAATTCAGTTAACGCCATCTAGCGACGCCAGCAAAAGTCAAAAATTCAAAACCAAATAAGCGTTTTGCCTAATTTTGCTAAAATCGGTCAAAAGAAACGGGAGACATCTTGGTTTGTTTGAAAAAACAATTGAACTTCCCCCACAGCTTTATTTTGATATATAGAACAAAGCATTTTAGACAAAAAGTGTAGGGAAATGGTCACTAAATATGAAAATGATATCATCGATATATTTTCATTAAGCAAAATTCTATAAAAACCCCATTTTTCTACTTGGTGTTGGTTGTTACGCCCTCTAGCGGACGTTTGACGAACTCGAAAATAATTTTCAGCAATTTCTCTTGGCGACTTTTATTACGATTTTTTTTTCTCAAATCTATACGACCAATATCTTATGAGATATGGCCGCTCGCTACCCTTAACTGATCACCCTGTACTAAAACAAATTGCAAGAAATAACGGTTATAATGAATCTCTAATAGATAACATGATCAAGAATAAAAAACGCAAAATTCTTAGAAGACAGTTTTATAGTGTCACGCCTCAATCAACCAAAAATTTTAGGTTTTTAAATTATATTCCCAATTATAGTGACAAAATATCAAATAAGCTTAATATGTTAGGTTGCAACACAATTTCTGTAAATAAACTAAATTTAGGTACTGTTTTAATAAATAATAGGGAAAAAATTTGTCAGTCTAATAAATCAGGTGTGTACAAAGTTAAATGTAAGGACTGTGAAGCTCTCAATATTGGGCAAACGGGTAGAAATATCCAAACAAGAGTAAAAGAACACGGTAACTCTATTTTATATAATGTTAAAAATTCGGGATTATCTGCTCATTGCATAGAAAACAACCATTTTATTGACACCGATAATGTAATGTTATTACATCAAAAAAATAATGGTAAAAGTTTGGATCTTTGAGAACAACTTGAAATTAAAAAATCTTTATCAAGGAATTCACTCACAACGAATGACCAACAAAATTTCCAAATTACCCCAATAATAGACACCCTTCTAAGTACCTATAATATAAATGTAAAAAATCCCATTTTAAATAGGTAGGCAATAAAACTAAATTGCATTATGCACACCATTAGATATAGCTCATTTTTAGTTTAGTATTCACTGAAGCATCTCTTGAGAAAGGCCTAGAAAGTCGAAACATATGTAGAGTAACTCTCTAATAAATGAAACATTGAGAAGCCAAAGTTTTTTTAAATAAACCACTATTTGAAAACAGTGGGACAATTTACCTCTTGCAGAAATTCCCAACATCTACTTTCAACAAGATGGTGCACCGGCCCATAGTGCTCGAATTTGTGTAAATTATTTAAATGATAGGTTTGGGGATTGAATAGAAACGAATGAACCTGTAAGGTGGCCAGCACGTTCGCCTGATTTGACACTTCTAGATTTTTTCTGCTGGGGTCATATCAAAGAAAAAGTCTATTTAACTCAACCTTGCAAATTTGGACATTTTAAGAAATCGAATTATTAGTGCTATTAATAATATTAGTATAACTCAAAAAGAAAATGTATTACGGAAAATTATTGAAAAATGTGAGACCTGTACTGAACAAAAAGGTCGTGTTTTTGAAAATCTTAATTATGATTAAGTACGTTCTTATTTCTATTTCTTTTATTATTAGGTCAATGCTTTTTAAAAATGTAAATTATCAATTTACCAAATCGTAAAACACACGTTAGAATATAACATAACATTGCCGCAAAACAGTTAATGAATCCTAATAACCTTATAAAAGTAAACAAACACACATGTACGAGGTGAATAATTTCGATGACATTGAAATCAAAATTGCAACTATGCGACCTTAAACTCTATGTTATTATAGTTATACAAATAATTGTGATGTTAAACAGAAGGTATATTGAACTAGTGTAGAATGTAGTATACAAAAAGAATTAAATTGTTTTTAATCCAATACCTAACAAAAATAATTAAGTTTTAAGTGAATGTTCGACAGTTCTTTTCTCTATATGATGATTTTCAAAATTCTATGCTACGAATTAGGACATGACTCACAAAAGATTTAAGTAAACAAGCGAGTTTAGTGACAATTTAAAGAGACTTACTCACTGAAAAAAAAATCATTAACGCTGTAAAATGGTCTCTCAATGAAGTATGCTTTGGTGTTTTTACGAAATTGTGCAAGCATAGGGATAGATTTTTAAATGTACTGGCAGATTGTTGTAAAGTTTTATGGCGTTGTAAATAATTGATTTTTTTATTAATTCTGAGGAAGGAATAGGAAGATATATATCATGCCTAGAGTTTCTGGTAAGATATATGTTGTGGCCTTTCTGGGAGGGTGTTTATATGTTTTCTCAGCAAACATACCGTTTCCAAAATAAATAATGCAGGAAGTGTTAATATTTCATGTTTTTTGAAATAGTATTGGCAGTGAGCTCTATTATTTATACCAAACAAATAACGAATGGCTCTCTTTTGAAGCATAAAAATACTACGAAATTGCTCGGTGGTACAGCAGCCCCAAAAGGGAAGGCCATAGCGGAGGTGGGATTCAAATAAAGAGAAATAAGTAGGTCTGACAGAAGGAACGTCTAGTTCTTTTGAAACTGATCGAATGGCGAAGCAGGCGGTAGAAAGTTTTTTAGTTAAGGTGTCAATATGATTAGACCATTTTAGGTTGTTATTTATATTTAAACCCAGGAATTTAACCGACTCTACGTATTCAATATTGCTGTTATGTACCTGAAGTGGTTGTAAAGTTCCCTTATAAGATAACGCCACCGTTTTATCGACATTAAAACAAAACATATTGGAATCGGACCAAGCCTTAATTATAGCAAAGTCTTTGGAGATACTAGAGTGTAAAGACGTTGTATCAAAATCACTCCAAGTTATGCTTGTGTCGTCAGCAAAAAGGGAAATTCTTCCATTAATTTTATCTTGGCCTACTCCGTTTTGCCATAAAATACAAATAAGTGGGCATTATGGCACATTTTTAAGTGGCTTTATTTGAAAAACTATACATTTTAGACATGGGTTATGTTATACAAATGTTGTCTTAGTGTTGTTAAGAGAGTTCAAAAAACATTAAATATACAGGGTGTTCCATTTAAAATAACGAAGTCGCGGTCATTTCCGGGGAAACGGGAAACGATATTCAATTGTTTTTATGTTAACAAATGTTCATAATATTCAACCCTATCAACACACCAAATTCCATATTTTTATCTCTAGCCGTTGTCAAATGGCGCCCTGTGTAGTAGTTTCATTGTCACACGGTATATTAAAATTATCAACCAATTTCAGCATTGCGATTTTCGAACATATTTTAAAATGGAAATTTGTTATATAGTTGAATGCGGTCTTATCGTGCGGATCCAAAGGTCACCAACATTATGAATCAAATCAGAAAACACAGTGAATACCAAAATGTTGTGTGATTCTTTTATCGAGCTATTAAATCTCGATTGGCTATTATATTACGCAATATTATTAAGATATCCACTTAATATTATTTTATATATTAAATGCCGAGGGACTAAAAAAGAAAATTCGCTAAATATATATTTGGTTAAAATTTTTTGGTTGGCAAAAACAAAAATACACAAAATGGCAAGCGCCTTAATAAAGTCGGAAGGCGGTTCGAATCAATGGAACAATCAGGATATGTTCTGATTATACAGTTACTTAATAAAAGTGAGATTTTTTACACTTATACAGTGTCATGTTTAAATGCGGGCCACCCCTGGGCAACGAAAACTTGTTTTTTTTTGTATTGTGATAACAAAAAAAATTTATTTTGCAAAAATATTATACACTTTTGTTAAAAACACAAGATAATTAGTTAATACTTCCCTCGTCAGATTTTTTCAGATCTTTACGTTTAAGGGGCCCTAGATGACAGAAAACATATTTTCTCAATTCCGTCCGTCTGTCTGTCACTACTTATCCGATTTCTTCAAATTTCAGTCTAAAATTAAGGGCCATGCATGCGAAAAATACAGGTTATATATACAGGGTTATGATAAATTAAGGAATAAATTCATTATCTTGGAAATTAAAAAGGTAATAGAAAAACGCTCGAACCCGTCGATTTAGATTTATTTTTACGCATATTTAGAAATTATTTTAAACTATACAGGGTCACTCACAAAAGTTGTACAACTGTCATCTTTGATTTTTTCAATACAACGCCTTATTTTTTCTGCTGATTTGAATTCTCTATGAAATTCGAAATTCGAAACCACCAAAATTGTGTAACGGAACTCGGCTACAGGTTAAAACCTTGTAAAACAATGTAAGATTCTACTATTATTTGTCATCTTTGATTTTTTTCAATACAACGCGTTATTTTGTTCTGCTGATTTGAATTCTCTATGAAATTTAGACATTTTTGGTATAACATAACCTATACTGAAAATCAACAGTTATCGAAATATGTTTATCTAAATAAAACATAAAACACATATCAGGAAATTAAATAAGAAAAGTCCTTTATTAAATTTTGAAAATGTCCACCATTTACAGCTCTACAATGCCCTAGACGGTGGAAAAACTCTGTTGTACATTAGTAACTGTATCACATTGAATATTTCTTATAACAGTTCGAATACGATCCTTAGGAATTTCAATAGTATGTGGCTTATTTTTATACACTTCGTTTTTCACATACCCCCATACATTGTCCCACGTGGCCCAATCCATCGTCTCGGAAAGGTTTCATTTAAGTATCGCCTGACATCAGCTGCAAAATGGGGTGGTGCCCCATCCTGTTGATACCATAACAGTTCACTGGGAAGATCCGGATCGTTTACATTAGGATGTAGGGTAGCTAATGCTGGTATAAGATTCTCTTCCAAAAATTGAAGATACATTTGCCCCGTTAGTGAGGAATCAAAGAAATATAGACCTATAACTTTATTGCCTACAATACCTGCCCATACATTAACACTTTGACGATACTGTGTATGACTTTCCCTGTACCAGTTAGGATTTTCTTGTGCCCAGTGTCTAAAATTTTGTTTATTTACTTCTCCATTGAGACAAAATGTTGCCTCATCTGTGAAACAAATTCTTTTGACAAATAATGGATCATGATTACACATATTGGTCATAATTTCGCAAAACTCGTTTCTGCGATCTGAATCATCATTTATTAATTCTTGAAGGAATTTCACTTTATAGGGATAAAAATTTTCTTTTTGCAAAAATTTGGAAACTGTTGTTTGATGTATATCATTATCATAGGCTGCGTCAGTAGTTGAGGAATGTGGATTATCTTGAAAAGTTAAGAGAACGTCTAGTTTCTTTTCATCTGAGATCCTAGGGCGACCTTTTCCAAAGCGGTCCGTAACGCTACCAGTATCCGTCCATTTCGTTTCTATTTTGCTCACTGCAGACTGAGTAATAGGTTGCCTATGAGGATATCTGTTGTTAAACAGCTGACAAACTTCTTTTCGTGTCCTAGTCTTATCACCAGTACCAAGCATTATTAGAATTTCAATTCTTTTTTTCTCTGTTAAACGCATAGTCAATATTTGAAATCAAAATAGCAGATCGTAAATAAATTATATGACTTGTCAACACAGTGACAGTGACAAAGTCATTTTTCTATGGGATTACGCGACAGACATAGGTAGGGTATACAAATGTCCGATAGGTTATTGAATACACAGGTTTTATTTAGATAAGAATATTTCGATAACTGTTGATTTTCAGTATAGGTTATGTTATACCAAAAATGTCTAGAATTTCATAGAGAATTCAAATCAGCCGAAAAAAATAAGGCGTTGTATTGAAAAAATCAAAGATTACAGTTGTACAACTTTTGTAAGTGACCCTGTATAGTTTAAAATAATTTCTAAATATGCGTAAAAATAAATCGACGGGTTCGAGCGTTTTTCTATTACCTTTTTAATTTCCAAGATAATGAATTCATTCCTTAATTTATCATAACCCTATATATATATATATATATATATATATATATATATATATATATATATAGTTTTGGTATATTTTCTTCTCTTCTTCTCCTAATATTATAATATATTTCTAAATTGAAATTTCTTGGTTTTAGGTCAGTTTGTGTTGAAATAAATTAGCTCACATTGTCTTTTTGAACATTTTTCTTAACGTTTCGACCTTTTTTGGTCTTTTTCAAAAGTCTTAAACGTAGCTCAATTTTAAAAATAAAATTTCCAATATATTTAACGATTTCACTTTTACATATCTCACTAACAATTTACAATCACAACCGAAGAACATAAAATAAATAAAATCTAAAATTTAAATATATTGGAAATTTTATTTTTAAAATTGAGCTACGTTTAAGACTTTTGAAAAAGGCCTAAAAAAGGTCGAAACGTTAAGAAAAATTTTCAAAAATACAGGCTATATATATATATATATATATATATATATATATATATATATATATATATATATATAGCCTGTATTTTTTGAAACTCGACGAGGGAAATATCAACCAGTGGCGCCATCTGTAGGTACTATGGTGCAACTAAACCGCTTTAAATGCGAAGGAGTAATCCTTACCGTTAGTTCTTTCGTCTTGTATAACTTTTTACGACCAAGAACCGCATAGAAATTGAAATTTCTGTTTCTCTTCTATTTTTGCACAGACGTGTCGTCTTGTGCTCCTAAGTAGGTCGCACCTAAAGTGATTTAGTTGCACCATAGTACCTACAGATGGCGCCACTGGTTGCATATTTCCCTCATCGACTTTCAAAGTCGAATGACATGACACCTTGTTTCTTTCAGAGTTTTTGTATTTCGGTTTTAATACCGATACCTCCCAATGAAACTGCCTGATGAGCCGGGGCAGATACCACGGTAGCAGATGGCTCTTTGACTCCTTTTATATATATATATATATATATATATATATATATATATATATATATATATAGTATTCTATAATTATTTATTTATTGCCTACAAGATTACAAAACTACTAGAAAAGGAGGCAAAAAAATGGTGTCAAATCTAATAAAAAAACTTTAAATTAAAATTCACTGGCTAATATCCAGGAGCCAGTGGCAAAAGCTCTGAGAATCGGTATAAGTAGTGTATAGAAACTTGTGCATGAAAAAAAAACATAATTTACTTCGGAAGAAGATTAAGAAATGTACACGAAAAAATCCAAAGGCAAAAGACTTAAGTTACAATGCAAAAATGGATATTCGTAATGCAATTTATGATTTATACACGTCAAAGACTAATATAATCCTTCAGAAACTTTTTAATATTATAGACTAAAAAATATCATCATCACTTAAAAAGTCCTCATCTTCTGAGTCGTTCTCGATTCCACCAATCCCATATTAATTTCTCCGTACGTTCCACAGATTTCTTCCAGTACTCCGGCGTAATATAATTTAATGAATCTTGCCAAACAATTTGCACTTCATCTGATGTAAGACCATCGTTCACGTGTTTTTCGTAATATGATTTTGCCCCAGCCCATACTAATTCGATTGCGTTAAACTGGCAATGGTATGGCGGCAGTCGTAAAGCCTCATGTCCATTTACTTGTAATATTTCATCTAGGGCATGTATTGTTGATTTTTTAATAGATTTTGCTATTAAAAGAAGTTCTAGTTTCAGCATATTGGGTAAAGGATTTTGTTTTTGTTTTATTAGCCAGTCATAAATATAACTTTTCTTCCAGGATGAAGTAGGTTGTTTATTTAAGATTCTTGAATGATAAGATGCATTGACCAGAATGATTAAAGATGGAGCATCTAAATTTGGAATCAGTTGTTCTTTAATCCACTTTTCAGTTCATATTATCATGGTAGTCCATACTTTTGGATGTTGAAGAAAACAGTAAACTTGCACCTGGGAGAAATCCTGTTGAAGAACCTGCATGCAAAATGATGAATCGTTTTCGCGTCCCACATCCCTTTTTTCTCTTGACACTTTTTACAGACTCGTCCTGCCAAGATTTCGAACCACTTCCATTAGAAAATATCCAAGTCTCGTCTAAAAATACCACTTTTCTAAATTTTGAATTAACATTTTCCGTGTATTTATTTAAAAACTGGATACGCTGACTTGCTATATGTGGCAACTCGCATAAAAATCTTCGATTACAATCCTTTTTATATCGAAAACCCCAACATTTTTATTAATTTTGACATCGATTTTAGTCCAATTTCCAATATGCCTCGATTTTTTAAAACTTCTTTTAAAAGTTAAAGGGTTATATTAGTTTTTGATGTGTATAAATCGTAAATTGCATTACGAACCTCCATTTTTAACATTGTCACTTAAGTCTTCTGTCTTTGGCTTTTTTCGTGTACATTTCTTAATCTTTTTCAGTACTAAATTATGTTTTTTATGCGCAATTTTCTGCACAGTCCTTATACCGATTCCCAGAGCTTTTGCTACTGCCTCCTGGATATTGGCCGGTGAAATTTCATTTTAGTAATATTTTATTAGATTTTATTGTTTTCTGTTACTCATTTTGTCACTGACTTGTCAATCTGACTTTGAAGTGACATCGCTCAAGATTTTTGCAACTGCTGGTATTTATATGTTTATCCTCTTTTTTCATACGAAAATATCATAGGTCTATCTAATTCATCTTCCGGATTTTATGCGGAGGATATGATTACACTTAATAAAAGAAAAACAAACATAAAAAAGTTTGTCGTTGATAAATCGTATGACCCGCACGATAACACTGCTTTTGACTATGTGTTTCAAAAGAATGTCGCTACTACTGAACAAAGATCTATATTTTTTCTTTTAGTTCCTAACTCGCCCATTTTCTAGCATAGTTTCTAGGATTATTGCTTGCGCTTTAGTTAAGTTTTAGTATTATTAGAATGTTGGTCTCATAAGTGCTTGAAGGATTAACCGTTAATAGTTCAAGAACTAGGGAATTGTAAGTAAAAACTATGCCTTTTGTCGATTTCATATCTCCTTATATTTGTTTGTATATAATAATATGTTTTTTTTATATAAATATGTAAGCTTGGTATACAATAATACTCCCCTTGCCATAAAAGACTTTTATTGAAAATATATTTATTTTTGCGCACTTTTTTTATGGTGCCGAGATCTCTTGCTTTTGTGTTCAGAAAAACGTTTTTGCCAAAATAAGACTAACGGAAAAATGTTGCCAAATTATCGATTAATTAAGCGTTTTGTTTATGAATATTGTTTAGTTATTAATGTCTTCTACAATTATTGTGTTATAATGTGTCCTAATGTTTACATAGTACGAAAGTTTTCTGCGCTTTTTAAGATATTGTTCCGAACTGGCCGGTACTCGAACACGTAGTTTCTGAACGCACACTTTTTTTTCAAAACACAGCTTACATTTAGTACAAGTAAAGACTGGTTATACCATATGACTCCTCCATTAGGTCAAATGGCCAATGACCCCCCAATAAATATTTCCAAACAGAAACAAATAAATAAAATAATACATAATCATTTTTGTCAGTTGATGTGTTTAATGTGGATCGTGTGATAGGTTGTGGTTACAATTATGTAGTTTTATAGGTTTTATTTTGAAGATTTTACGTTTTGTTTGATGATTTTGTGGTTTAAATTAATGTTTTAAAGAAAGGTAGCAGTGTTTTAGAATTTTAAAACGTTTTCAATGATGTTGGAGAGCTGAACTTTGAGAAACGACTCGAATTTAAGACCAGTAGTTCACCTTTGCCGAAATTTAAAATTGAGCAAACAGGTAAAGACAAAAACAAAGATAAATCGTTATTTTCGTAGAAATATCTACGATTTAAGTGCCTGAACATGCAGGTTGCGAAGTAATAAAGGCATTTTGTTGTTTTGTGTCTGATTTTTTTTCAGATGACTCTTTGTGATTTATATGTATTGACCCCCCTGAAAAGTTGACTCGAGCCACCACTGGGTTATACCTAACACTCGTAACTAAGGTAACCTAAAACTTGTTACTGTCTACTTGTTGGCGGCGCGCTTTTATAGCCTTAAGAAAAGGATCGAATGATCTAGAAAATTCTAGAATAATCTAAATACTACAGGAGTGAAAAAAATTAAGCCCTACAGAACGTTTGAGTACAATTTTTGACACTATCATAGTCGTTACGTGGATACAAGTAAGGTAAGTCTACTTCATTAAAATAACAAATAATAATAAATTCACCTAAAACTTAACAAACCTATATCTAGGTCTAAATTCGCATTAGTATCATGGTTCTTGGGATGAGCGTGTAACATTGAATTACTATCCGACATTCGTCTTTAGATTGACAAGCATCTTCAAGTGCAATACTTAGTGTTCCACGATCTCGTGACGATGCTTTGTGGAATCGAAGGCGAAACGTTAGAAAATGATCAATTTTAAATAGCTAATATTAAATCTTATCCTTTAACATGTCAAAAACTAAAAAACGATGGAAAATCGGTATAGGAACACCGTGTATGGTTAGGTTAGGATTTTTCTGTTCCATTTATTAGTCATGTAATATACAGGGTGTTCAGGGGTATTTTGGTCCTAATTTTCTATATATAAAACGAAGATTTAGTTTTTATGTAGCACTTTCTTTATTTTGAAACGTTTCGGCAAGTTTTTACCTTCATCAGTGTTTCTAAGAAGGTAATCTCCGACATCATAATAAAATATCAACAAACAAAACATACAAAGATGTTTATAAATGTTTTGTTTGTTAATATTTTATTATAATGTTGAGATTACCTTCCTAGAAACACTGATGAAGACAAAAACTTGCCGAAACGTTTGAAAATAAAGAAAATGCTACATAGAAACTAAATCTTCGTTTTATATATACATTTCGTTTTTGCCAGTAAATCTAAAAAAGACAGCTGTCAAAATGTAACATTATTCGTTAACATTATTTTTTAAGGCGAATAAGATGGCGTGTATGTAGTTTATATGTATTGAAAAGTTGACCACGAGCCGCCACTGGGTTATACCTAACACTCGTAACTAAGGTAACCTAAAACTTGTTACTGTCTACTTGTTTACACTTTGAAATCTCAAACAAAACTGAATCAAAATGTGGCCTCGCGGCGGCACACATAGCCTTAAGAAAAGTATCGAATGATCTAGAAAATTCTAGAATAATCTAAATACTACAGGATGGAAAAAATTAAACTTAACAGAACTTTCGAGAACGATTTTTTGACATATGTAGTCGTTACATGGATACAAAATTGAAGTCTACTTCATTAAAATAACAAATAATAAATAAATTCACCTAAAACTTATGCATCTTCAGGGATTGCAATACTTAGTATTCCGATCTCGTGAAGATGCTTTGTGGAATCGAAGGCGAAACGTAAGAAATGATCCATTTTAAATAGCTAATATTAAATATTATCCTTTAACATGTTAACAACTAAAAAACGATGGAAAATCGGTATAGGAA